>CM031602.1:6770820-6793320 GCA_018398815.1 Conus ventricosus
CTAGAAGTGTTATTGGGTCTTGTCTTAGCAGGACGGTGTGCCTTGCACGGGCTGGCACCCGCAGCTTTACCTCTAGGAGGTTTGTCTTTAGCTCTCGGCTGTGTTCATTAGCTGTAGGTGCTGCTAGCAAAAAATAAAAACTAAACTCCAAAAGCACACAGCTATGGTTCAACTAATAACAGCTAAACTTAGCTCGTTTAAACTGACAATAAATAAAGCGCTAGTTGACTCAAACATCACGGATGAAGAATTTAATCGTTTACAGGCCGATTTTGATGACTACAAAAGACAAAAGTTTGATCTTCAAAGAAAGGCGGTGACAAGTTTTTCTCAACAGCCAGACCCCGAGCAGATAAAAAAGGAATGCTTAAAAAAAGTAAACGAGACATTAAACTCTGTTCTAAACAGCTCACATTAACAACACCAAAAGGTGTTTATACTTTAGTTTATGAGTCCAAGCGCAAAAAGACCGTTGATATTGGTTCGATTAAGTATTTTTTTTTTAATTTAAATAAATATTTTGGCTTAGAAAAGAAAGACAGCATGGCTAAGATATATGAAGGACAAGACGAATTGTTTGAAGGAATGCTCGAGAGAGAGCGTTTATCAAGAGCACTGAATGATATTGATTTAGAAGTCATTGACCCAACAAACGTACAGGCAAGTGTTGTTCATGCTATTTCTCAAGTTCCAAGTAAACTAACAATAGACCCACCGGTTAAAGTAATGTTAGCTGTTTTAATCGACTATGTAACAATAAATGAAGAAAACCTAGAAGTCTGGGTCTCGACTAAACAACAGACTATTCTTTCCACTAATGACTTAACACCTGGTTGGGCAGACGAACTGCTTACACAGTTTGACGCTGCCGCTGAAGAAGCTAAAATGAGAGGCTCTGGTTGGTCAGAGGGCGAAGTCTTAGAGATTAGATTAAAACAGGCTAAGTATGCACCGATTGTAGGCAAGGCTTACATTCCGCTACCTCCAGCACTGGCAGCGAAAAAAGCAGTTATAAACATAAAGAATTCAGACGACAAATGTTTCATGTGGTGTGTTCTTGCAAGGCTGCATTGTGTCCGCGAACACGCAGAAAGAGTGACTAACTATCGGCAATACGCCAAAGATCTTAACTTCAATGGAATATCCTTTCCTGTTAGTGTAGACCAAATTGATCAGTTTGAAGAACAAAACAAACCAATAACTGTTAATGTATACACATGGGATGAGGAAACAAATTTGGTGCCAATTAAAGTGTCCAAGAACAGTCCAACAATAGGCGAACCAGACAAAAATCATGTTGACTTACTACTAATGTTTTCACTAGCGGGGCTACCCCATTACACATTGATACGCACAATGAGTAGATTATTGAGTTATACTACAAACAAACATAGCAAACAAGAATTCTGCAGAAAATGTTTAACAAGAATTCCATCTGTGCAAGCTGCGAGTGAACATATAAAACATTGTAAAAGTTCTGTAGACTGTAATACAGAACTAATTACGCCCCCACCAGGATCTAAAGTTAGTTTTAAGAACTGGAAAAAACTGCAACATTCTCCATACGTAGTTTACGCAGACTTCGAGTCGCTTATTGTTCCTTATGAAGGGCCAGCGCCAAAAAAACTTCGAAAAACAGTCTTAATGAGAAACATCTTTTGTTTTTTTGGCCTTCTTTTGCAGGTCGGAGGGGCGTTTTTTCAGAACCAAAATTTATAGAGGACCGTTGCGGGCAGAAAACATTCTTAAAAGGGCATGCAGCAAGTGCGCAATGACTTTTTTAAAAATTCTGAATTTATTGAAATCATAAGGGACGCCTGAAGACCAAAAAACAGTAGGGATCACCCCCCGGCATTGTTGGTTTTGCGGTTTAAAAGCTAAACCCCCAAGAGTAAAAACCCCCACAGTAAAAAACATGATCACATTAGTGGGAAGTTTAGAGGTGCAGCGCAAAAAAATGCAATCTTCAACAAAAGGGTTTGACCCAAAGACATGGAAGTCCCTGTATTCTTTCCAAACTTGCGAGGTTATGACTTACCTTAAAATTGCAACCCAGAAAACCAGCCCCTTCAGGGTGGTGCATTGCACAGTTTCGGGAATAGAAATGTGTTTCATTTAAATACATGTTTTTCTACGACTTATGCAACACATGATGGGTCTTTAGGGGGCACTCCCTATGCCCTTTTAAAGTCCTGCCCAAAAAGGGAAAGAATTTTTTTGACTAAAACGCTTTGTAAAGGGGGGGTTTCCCCTTTTGGGTACTTGAACATTTGGGGAAAAAGGTTTTGGGGGGAAGGGGGGGAAAAGGGAATACATTTCCCGCCTTAAAGGGGGCGTTCTTTTTAGTCTTAGGGAAAAAGGAAATTCAGGGGATCCGTTTCCAGAAAGCTCAAGATGCTTGGCAAACTTTAGTTTGAAAAACCCGATGGGAGACTTTCATAAATTTTCCTATTTAATGGCAAAATTGTATGTTTTTTGGGGGAGTCTTTAAAAAATTTTATAGAAAGACTAAATGAAACATTTTTGCCTGGACCCCGCGCATTACATTTTGGGGCCGGGGGATGGCGGGGCGCTTTTTTAAAAGTTTAGGGAATTTAAGATTAAATTTATTTTTGGGTTTCCCAAGGGTTTTTAAAGATGTTTTAAAAAAGGATTGCGTGGGGGAAAATTAGTATGGGCGCCTCATTACTGTAAAGAAACAAAAAAATTACTTGGATGCCTATGACCCAAGAAAAAGGGTCTAATATCTTATGTATTTAAAATGAAAAAAAATTGTTGGAGGGGCAAGGGCGCAATCCTTCCTTTACGCAATTTTTAAAATGTCCCCCGGTAAAAATAATTTTAAAAAAACATTAAAGGGGTTGGTATTTTTAACCTGATCGGGCAGCAGGGTTTTCCCCTTCTAGAAGTTGATTAAAATTTTTCCTCAAAAACTCCTGCCCTCCCATAATGCTTACCCATTGCGCAAAAAAGTTTAAAGATGGACCCGGGGGAGAGCCGCCAAAATTTGGGCCCTAATCTTCGAGGAAAAAAAAAATTTAATGTTGCCATTACGCTTCTCCCTTTTTTATTTAAGACATGGTTTGAAGTTGACAGCATTTTCTTTCGCTTTAAATTGCTTTTGATCAAAAAAGGGTTAAAGAAACCATCATCATGAAGAACCCTGATCTTAGAACAAAAACCCGCAGATGCTTCAGAAAAAAATTTTTTCAAGCTGTGAAAAACAGCTTTTTTGGGGAAAGGGGCCTAGGGAAAACCCGAAAACCCCGAAAAGATTTTAGTTTGGTCCCCCAAAAACGAAGCAATTAAGTGATTTTCAAAACCTAATTATCAGTTTTTAGAAGATTTCATGATCTGCTTTTTGGCATAATGATGAAAAAAAGAAAGCAAATGGAAAAAACCGGGAATTTATTGGGGTTTTACTTTTTTTAAAAAATTATCAAAGCTTTTGTGTTTGATTTTTCTTTATGACTCCCTTTAAAGGGCCTGTACCCGAGTCCAGAGTCTTTAAAAGGATACAGATTTTTTGGTTATAGATATTTTACTGTAGAATCTAAAAAGACATGGAAATGGAAGTGGCAAAAGGAAAATGCGGGATGGTATGCCCAGCCCGTTTACCCAAAAGATTTCGCCTTTACATTCAATTACTAAAAAAGAAGGTTTTTGGAAAGTTAAAGGATAAATTTTTGGGAAAAAAGGTGATCAAGGAGTATGGGGGGTTTAAGATCGAAATTTAAAAGTATTTCGACCCAGGGGGAAAATTTTTAAGAAAGAAAGGGGAATATCTGCGCGTTGTGCAGTCAAACAATCACAGGGGAAAACCCTAAAAAGAAGCTTTGGGTTTGGCAATAGACTTTTCATCATGACAACGAAAAACCCTGCGATTTTAATCTAATGGATAACAAAACCCGTTGTAACAAAAAAGTAATTAGATAGAAAAAAACACAAACGGGGTTTTTGTTAACCCAGAGTTTTATATGCAATCGGGATGGAAAACCCCCTAAAAAAGGGGGGTTTATATTTTTAAATCAACTTTTTTTTAAAAGATAAATCTAGCTTCACCCAAATTCAAAAAATTTTTTTCATGTTTGTTGACAAAGTTCAAATTTTTTTTTTATTATTTAAAGATTTTTTTTTCCCAAAATTTTGGGGGGTTTTGGTTTGGGGTTTGTTTGGGATGATTTGGGCTGAATTGATTAATCCTCAAAATTAGTTTCCCTTAAATAGCATTCCACGCATAAAAATTTTTCCCGTTTCTTTTTCCCATGGTCTCTTTTTCCCCATTTTGTTTCGTTCTGCGTTTCCTTCGGGCCCTTCCTTTTTAAACCAAAATATGTTTACGAAATTTAAATTTAAAGGGGAAAAACGGTGCCTGGGGGGGTTTTATTGCGTTCTCCTTCAAAAGGGAATTTTTGAGGGGTGGCTTTTTTGGTTGTGTCGGGTTTTTCTTTAAATAATACAGGGCGGTTTCATCTTTACAATTCTTTTTATTTCTTTATGGGTCAACACCCCAAAAAACCTGGATGGGGTTGCCTGATGCGAGTTTTCCCCTTCTGCTTCCCCGGTAAAAAAAGGTGCCTTCCCTTTCAAAAAAATTGGTTTAATATTTTCCCGGAAAAAGACCTTTTTTTTCCCAAAAATTTTTTATTGTTTTTTTTTGATTGCTTGTATTGGCTTTAACCCTTTAAATTCTTCATTTTTCCATTGCGGGGAAAAACTGGGGGGCAGTCTTCAAACCCCTTTTGTGTTGCGAGAATTGTAAATAAGCTCCCCTGTGTACTGGTAGGGGGAAAAGTTTTTCGGCTAAGGTTTGTTAATTTTTAAACTAAACCCTGTGATCTTTTGAACCCCCGGGAATCCCTTTCAAATTTAGAAAACTCTTTTGTTTTAACAATAATTGTTCATTTGGGGTTTTTTAAAAATTCTTTTCCTTTCTTCAATTGTTCATGCGGGGAAATAAGTTAGTGGCCCTCTTTTGGTATTTTTGTTTTTATGGGGACAGAAAAACAGAGAAGCACTTTTTTTTGTTAACGGTTCTGAAATTTTTGGGATTTTGAAGCAGGTAAATTTAAACTGAAAGTGCGAAATTAAAATTTTTTTTCCCGCCTAACCCTTCAGAGGGTAAATTAGAAGACCCATTTGAGGGGTGTCGTTGGGATTTTTGTATTGCAAAGTGTGGGTTTTGGGTTATTCGCCTGGGGCGCTGGAAAATTTAAAATTTGCCAAATCGCTTTTTTAGAAAACCAATTCTTTTGCTTTTTGGGTTACTGACCCCAGCTGCTTGGTTAGCTTTTTAATTGCTGTTTTTCCCTTCCCCAATACCCTTTGGGCAAATTAATAGTTTTTGGTTATTTTTTTTTTCCCCTTTTTTTTTATGTGCAAAAAAATTTTACAAAAGGGTTTTTAACCAAAAAAAATTAAACGCGATTTCTTGATCTTTTGTTTTTCTGAGGGTTGGGAAAAAAGTCACAAAATTTTTGGTGGGGGCAATGTCTCGTTTGGGTTTTTGCCTGTTACTAAATAATTTTGGGTTTTATTCCCTGATCAAATCTTTAAATATGTAACCCGGCTTTGCCCCTGTCTTTTCAGTTTTTGGTTTTTAAAAAAATTTCTTAATGTAAAGTCGCTGCCTTTCTTTGGGGCGTCTTGTGCAGTGTTGTTGCTCCATGTTTTTTGTTAGGTCTTTTTCTTCGCCCGTACCCCCCAGTTTACTAAATGAAAAATTTTAGGGCCGCAAAAACCCAAGCCCCATTCCCCACAGCGCCCCCAAAAATCATTATTGGAGTGAAGCCTTTTTTTTAAAAAATTTTTTTTTTTTTTCTTACATATTTATTTGTCTGGAATTTTTCCCTTTGCTTGACTAAAAAATTTTCGTGGAAACCAAAGCTGCAATGAATTAGAAATTTCAGCTTTGCTAAATTCAAAGTTAGTTTCCCAAGATTGTGGTTTAATTTTTTAAACAAGCTTTTCCCAAAAGGCATTGGGGTATCCTAAAATTGGGTCCCCCAATTTAACGGGCCAGAAGGGTATAAAAGGTTAGCAACTTTTTTTCGGGGCTCATTTTTATAAAATAAAATAATTATAATTAAAAAAAAAAAGGGGGAACAGTGATGATCTCCTACAGTACAAGGACCCAAAACCCTTCCCGAATTAAATGAAGGGACCAAGTTATGATCAAGTATTTTTTCCCAAAAAAAAGGAAGGCTGAAATTTTGGCGGCTGTGGGAAAAAAAAAACATTTCCCTGGGAAACTAAATTTTCAGCATTGAACGGGATTCAACAGATGTCGCCGCAAGACTTTTTAAAGTAAATAACGGGGATGAAGCGCAGCTGGGGTTTGATGGTGAAAAGTGTGGGGCAAAACGGTTCTTTGTTTTACACTTTTAAAAAAATAAATAGATTTTGCTCCCATTTATTCGGGAAAAAGATTTAGTATGATTTAACGCAAGACCCGTTTTAAACTAAGTATTAGAGTCTTAGGGGTGTTTTATTTCTATAGATTTTGGGCATTGTTATCCCATTAAAACAGGGATTAAAAACTTTTTAAAACATATAGATTTTATTTTCCCCTTTAAAAAGAAGAGTGGAAAAATAAACAGAACCAGGAAACATTGAAAAAGGGGGGGGAGAAAGTAACCAAACCAAAAAAATTTAGGAAAACGCTGAAACGGGGAGGCCCTTAAAAAAACCTTTGGGCCCTGTTGAAGCGGAAAAAAAAAATTGCGAGTGGAAAAAAAAAAAAAAATTAATGTTACAGAAAAATGATCATCATGAAAAAATAAAAAACGCCAACGCCGAACAAGGGGATTCAATGCCAGTATAAAAAAATCCCTGTGATTCAAAAGGGGCCCAAAATCTTCATGGAAAATTGGAAAATTTAAAATGTTGGCCCTTTTGGGGGCCCTTGTTTCTGTTTTTTTGGGGGCAGTTTTTTGGCTTAAAAAAAAAATACACAATGGCAAAAGAAACAAAAAAAGTTAAAAAAAACCCTTGGAACCCTAAATCAGAAAAAAACCCAATGACGCCAAAAAAGCCAAAAACAAAACATCATTTTTTACCCTTTTAATGGAAAAATATTTTTTAAAATTTTTTTTTTAAAAAAAAGTTTATGGGTTTTTATAAAATGGGTTTAAGTCAATAAAAAAAGACATTGGGGTCTTTACCCGGCCCTTTCCCCCGACCCCCAAATTTTAAACAATGCGGTTTCTTCGGATGTTAAAAAACCCTTCCTTTAAAATTTATGAAGGGGAACGCTGGCAAGACATCTCAACGATGACACTTTTTTGAGGGGGGTTTTTTGGGGGATATCTTAGCATTTTTAATTTTTAAAATAAAAAAAATAGCTTGTATTTTTTTGAAATTTTAAAAAACTTTAAAAAGAACTTTGTTGTTTTTTAAAAGGATGAAATTTTAAACAAGAAAATTATCAAAAACTTATTAAGAATTACTTTTAAAAATTGTTTAAGGGAAATTATTAAGAATTATTTTAAAAAATTGGGGTAACTTGAGAATGACTTAAAGGGCAATTTGAAGTAACTTAAGTAAAAACTTGAGAATAACTTTTTTTTTTAAAAAATAGAAAGGGAAATTGGGTGTGTTTCATGCGGGTTTTGGGGGGGGGGGGGGGGGTGGGGGGTGTGGGATCGTGGGGGAAGGACAAAACAAAAAACAAACACACAAATAGAAAGTCAGGGGTTTGGGGGGGGGGGACGTGCGTGCGTGGGGTAGGCCAAAAAACACACAACCAAAAAAAAAGTAGAACTCCCAGGGCCACTTTTTGTTTGTGATAAAAAGGGTGTGTTTTCGCGCGCAACCTCAATCAACCCCAAGGGGATCACATAGGGGCGGTTTTGGGCCCAGTTTGCCCCTAAGCTTTGAGGTGCTGCCGCCCCTTTGCCGTTTAAGCGATCACTTTGGGTCGTTTGACTAGTTTGCCCCCGAGCTTTGCAGGTCTAAGGGCATTGGCGGCAAGCGATCACATGGGTTGTTTGGCCCAGTTTGCTGTCTCCTTTTTCTCAAAGGCTTTTCAACTGGCTTTTGGCAGAGTTACGCAAAATTTCTGCTGTAGCCAAGCTTTTTTTGGGGTCCAATTTGCCAAATAGTAGTACATCCGTCATTGTTATTTGGAGTTTATATGAAGATAGTGCGGCCACACACTCCTCCCCCCTTTCTGGTAGATGTACTAAAGGGCTGCCCAACCCCATTTAGGTTTTTCCCGAACCCCGAAAATCGCATCCCGTTGCATAAGTTTAATAATGGGGGTTTTGGGGTTTGCTACACAGTTCATTTATATGATTCTAGCTTGTGGAAAATTTTGGATAGTTATTTAAAAAACACCCAGAAAGTTTAATGAGTTTCCTAGCATTTCGGGAATTTAGACATTTTAACCCGCGTCTTAAGAAATAAAAGCCCTGTTTTTATTTCGTTTTTTGTTTTTTAAACCGGGCTTGGGCTGTTTAAACCAACGCCCAAAAATCAACGCGTTGATAAAATTTTTTTGCTTTTATTTTGTTTTTTTAAATGCGCCCCTTTTTTTTAAAAAAAGGAAAACCTCTTCAACCGTTAAAAAAACTTATTATAATTAGCCCCATTTGTTTTGGTAATGTCATTTTATTTCCCCTTTAAACCCAAAAAACTTGGGGATAGTCGTTCTTTTTCCAAAAGCGTCGGTTCCTTTTTTCTTTTTCTCCACCCCCTTGGAAAGCAATACTTCTTTTCGGTTTCGGGGGTAAAAAACATGCTTTACTGATTTTTTTTTGACAAATTTTTACATGCGTTAAAGTAAAACTTTTGTGATCTTGAAAAAAACACCCAAATTTTGTTTCCCCCAGTAAACCGGCTCGCCATTTTTGAATAAAACCCCCAAGCCCCCTACCCCAGCGCCCAAAAAAAACGTCCTACCGTCGGCGTCGTAGAAAAATGATGAAACCGGTGTTTGGGTTAAATAGTCATGTGAGCGCTGTGAAAGATGATTTAAAAAAATTGCAATGCAGCTGGCCCGGGGTGAAAGGGGGTGGGGGGGGGGGGAGGAGGGGGGGCGGCGTTTTTGATTTTTTAGCCTCTCAGTTTGCCAGAAAGGGGTGAGGGCGCGCGGCGCGTGTATGGTGTCTGTCCGCCCGTTGTCTTTTTGCCGGGCTGTCCGTCTGTGGGGTGTGTGTGTTTTGGGTTGTGTGTGTGTGTGTGTGTTTGGGGGGGGGGGGGGGTAGCGGGGTTTGGGGGTGGAGGGGTTTGGGGGTGCATGTGTGGAAAAGGGGGGAGGGAGGTAGGGCACGTCCGGGAAAAGGGGACACAGAAAAGTATGCGAAGAAGTGTGTGTGTGTGGGTGGTGGTGTGTGTGTGGGGTGTTTTCCCGGGAGGGTGTGGGTCCGTGTGTGTATGGTTCTATGGTTTTTTGCGGCGTGTGTGGTTTTTGTGTGTTTGTGTGTGTGTATGTGTGGTGTGTTTGTGTTTTGTGTTTGTGGTGGGTGCTTTTTGTGTGTTTGTGCATGGGGTGTGTGTAGTTTGAAGTTTACTTGTCAGAGAAAAGGGGAAAAGGGGATTTTTGGGTTATTCCGCCCGAAATGATTTAGGGCGGAAAATGGCCCAGAAAAGCCCCTTTCCCCGTTTTTCTGAACTTTTACAAGACGTGTCTTCCAGGTACCACCACCCCTTTACCCATCGATAAACTCCCCAGGCCCCGGGGCAAACAAACAGTCTGCGCTCCGTACCGGGACGCACCGCGTGACAGTCTCCTTTTTTATATTAAAAGGGTTTCCCCTCTCCGATACCAACGTTCACTCTCGAAAATAACCAAACTTTTTTCAAACTCGAAAAACCCGTATTTTGTTTCACCGCGCCCCTCCCCGTACAAAAAATATTGTCTTAGCACATCAATACCCCTGTAACACATCACCCATCTGTATTTAGGGGTTTAAAACCCGGAAAGAAAATTATTCATTTTCCCTATGTAGGGTTTTTTTTTTTCCCCGCCCTTTTGTTCAAAATTTTTTTTTCTTTTCTTTTAAACTTCCCCAAATTTTTAAATTTTCCCCCTTTAGCCCAAATTCACATAAAAAAAATTTTGCGATAAAAATCAAAATTTAAAAGGGAAAACCTCCCGTTCCGGGAAAAGAAACACAAAAGTTGGGGTTTAACCCCTGATACCCCAAAAAAACCAACTACACAGCCCTCCCGGAATTTTCCCTTACTTTTCCGCTCCCTTGAAAAACAACAGGAAGACACACAAAGGGCCAAAACCCCCAGTGCCGGGACCTGCCAGCGCCCAAAGCCCCGGTTCGGGGCAGACCCCTCGTGGGAAAACCCCCAAAACCCACAGTCAAAACGCGGCGAACCCTCAGTCCCGGGGCACTGCCAGCAGCCCAAAGCCCTTTGGGATGTGCAGAAACCCCTCGCGAACACCGAAACATCGAAAAGTCTTCACCGGGGAGCCAAAACCCTTTAAAAGTCGGTGGGGGGTACCCCCAAAACCCCGCCCCAACGGCAGGAAAAAACCCCGAGCACGAGGCCAACCCAAACCCTTTGTGGATTTAAGCCTCAGTTTGTTTCTAACTTTCAGAACCCCACCCCGACATCCCGGGGCACCCCGGAAACTCACAAAAAAGGGACTACATTACGGGAAATTTCCCCAAAAAACACCGAAAAACTCCCGTTTTACGGCGTTTGTTTACACACGTAAAAACCCCCAAATTTTTACGAGCTTGCCCTCTCTTCCCCCCCCCTCCAAGAGTTAACAGGAAGCAAATTCCCCGGAAAGGTTTGCACTTTCCCGGGCACTGCACCCGGCACTGGAAGGGTCCACTCCCCAATTTTTCACTGAGGCGACCTGTGTTTAGTTCGTGCGTGGGGCAGAGGAGAGAGAAAATGGGGAGAGGGGAGGAGGAGAGAGAGGGGGGGGGGGGGGGGGGTGTAGGGAAGGAGATGGAGAGAAAGAAGAAAAAGTGACAAGATGAACGGGAAAGGGAAAAAAAGATTTAGGATGAGCACTCGAGTACCGCAATAAAATGGCCAAAAAATAAACTTTTGGAAGAGAGAGAGACAGAGAGAGAGGGGCAGGAAGGGAGGTTTAGAGAGGAGGGAGAAGGGCGGAGAGAGAGGGTTTGGAAAAGAAGGGGAGAGAGAGGAAGGGGGGGAAGTGTTTGGGAAGGGATGGAGATGAAAGAAGAAAGAGTGACAAGATGAACGGAAGGAATAAAAGATTTAGGATGAGCACATCGAGTACAGCAATAAAATGGCCAATATATATTTTGGAAGAGAAGAGAGACAGAGACAGAGAGAGACAGAGAGAGAGATTGAGAGAGAGAGAGACATAGAGAGAATAGGAGAAGAGCGAGAGAGAGGAGAGAGAGAGAGAGAGAGGAGAGAGAGAGTAGAGAGAGAGGAGAGAGAGAGAGGAGAGAGAGAGAGGAGAAAGAGAGGAGCTGGAGGGGGCTGAGGAAGAGAGGCTGCAGCTGTGGCTTAATATTTTATCATGTAATGTCTATGTAATATCTATTTAATGTCTATGTAATGTTATGTAATGTCTATGTAATGTCTATGTAATGTCTATGTAATGTCTACTACTTTTCGATGTTTGGAAAGACGTTTAATCAAATTAAGAACTAGAACATATTTCTGATTGTTATGTTTTAACACTGTCTTTACTTTTATTTATCTTCCATGCCTCAAAATGGGTCAAATGTTTCAATATTCTTGATTTTCAATTTGTGCGCGCTTATGTGCAAGTGCCGTGTTTATGTGTGTGTGTGTGTGTGTGTGTGTGTGTGTGTGTGTGTGTGTGTGTGTGTGTGTGTGTGTGTGTGTGTGTGTGTGTGTGTGTGTGTGTGTAAAGCGTGTTGGTGATACTGACAAGGTGGTGATGATGGATACCAGGGAAGGGATGGGCCTAATATTGATTTCAAATCCTCTTGACAGCAGTCAGTATTGATCAGGCTCCTGCTCTTTCTCGACAGTTATCATAATGAATTGGCAGACAGACATTTTAGAAAAAAAACATCACCGATTCGCTTTTGAAGAGTCTGGACAGTCAGTTGAATTACAGACTGTGAACGTTTGGAAATGTTTACCACGGATAAGTAAACGGACATACATTTCGGTACATTCTTTACAAAAATTACAATGGGGGCATGTTTGCATTTTTGGTCGACAGCGACAAGAAAAGGTGAGAAATAAGCGTGTAATCACAATTCATATTAGTCATATGTAGCACGGCGATTTGTGTTGTGATCAGTTTGAAAAAAAAACAATTACATTACGATTCATGAGCTGTATTTCGCTTCCTCTTCGATCATGCAAAGAAAAATCATGCATATTCTCTGCGTCCCCGTCCCCGCCCTTTAATAATTATGATTTGGTCACAGTGTTCAGGTGTATCACAGAGAAACCTATTGAGGGAACCGTTCTGGTGGCGATCTCCAGAGGGAAGCTTCACTTGGAGCTTGGCAAATGAAGCCTTTTTGTCCTTCGTATGAGGCTGTGTAAGCGGTGTCCGGCGTACGTTGGATCAGGACAGGTGCCAGACTGCTCTGACCGCTTCAGTGAGGCAGCGATGGTGCTGTGCTCCTCTGGTGGGTCGTCTTACAAGGATCTGAGATTGACTCCGTGATGTGGTGGACGGGGTCTGGAACAGGACTATCTCTACTGTGTGGTGAAATGAGTGGTGAGTGGTGTCATGATGTGGTGGACGGGGGGGTTGAACAGGACCGTCTCTACTGTGTGGTGAAATGAGTGGTGAGTGGTGTCATGATGTGGTGGACGGGGTCTGGAACAGCACTATCTCTACTGTGTGGTGAAATGAGTGGTGAGTGGTGTCATGATGTGGTGGACGGGGGATTGAACAGGACTATCTCTACTGTGTGGTGAAATGAGTGGTGATGGTGTCTGAGTGGTGGACGGGGGGTGGCACAGGACTGTCTCTACTGTGTGGTGAAATGAGTGGTGTTATGATGTGGTGGAGCGGGTGGAAAAGGAGTGTCTCTACTGTGTGGTGAAATGAGTGGGTGTCATGATGTGGTGGACGCGGTGGAACAGGACTGTCTCTACTGTGTGGTGAAATGAGTGGTGAGTGGTGTCATGATGTGGTGGACGGGGGTGGAACAGGACTGTCTCTACTGTGTGGTGAAATGAGTGGTGTCATGATGTGGTGGACGGGGGGTGGAACAGGACTGTCTCTACTGTGTGGTGAAATGAGTGGTGAGTGGTGTCATGATGTGGTGGACGGGGGCTGGAACAGGACTATCTCTACTGTGTGGGTGAAATGAGTGGTGAGTGGTGTCATGATGTGGTGGACGGGGGGTGGAACAGGACTGTCTCTACTGTGTGGTGAAATGAGTGGTGTCATGATGTGGTGGACGGGGGGTGGACAGGACTATCTCTACTGTGTGGTGAAATGAGTGGTGAGTGGTGTCATGATGTGGTGGACGGGGGTGGAACAGGACTGTCTCTACTGTGTGGTGAAGTGAGTGGTGTCATGATGTGGTGGACGGGGACTGGAACAGCACTATCTCTACTGTGTGGTGAAATGAGTGGTGAGTGGTGTCATGATGTGGTGGACGGGGGGTGGAACAGGACTGTCTCTACTGTGTGGTGAATGAGTGGTGTCATGATGTGGTGGACGGGGGTGGAACAGGACTGTCTCTACTGTGTGGTGAAATGAGTGGTGTCATGATGTGGTGGACGGGGGGTGGAACAGGACTATCTCTACTGTGTGGTGAAATGAGTGGTGAGTGGTGTCATGATGTGGTGACGGGGGGGAACAGGACTGTCTCTACTGTGTGGTCAAATGAGTGGTGAGTGGTGTCATGATGTGGTGGACGGGGGTGGAACAGGACTGTCTCTACTGTGTGGTGAAATGAGTGGTGTCATGATGTGGTGGACGGGGGTGGAACAGCACCAACTCTACTGGTGGTGAAATGAGTGGTGTCATGATGTGGTGGACGGGGGTGGAACAGGATGTCTCTACTGTGTGGTGAAATGAGTGGTGTCATGATGTGGTGGACGGGGCTGGAACGGACTATCTCTACTGTGTGGTGAAATGAGTGGTGAGTGGTGTCATGATGTGGTGGACAGGGGGTGGAACAGGACTGTCTCTACTGTGTAATGAAATGAGTGGTGTCATGATGTGGTGGACGGGGGGTTGCAACAGGACTATCTCTACTGTGTGATGAAATGAGTGGTGTCATGATGTGATGGACGGGGGTGGAACAGAACTATCTCTACTGTGTGGTGAAATGAGTGGTGTCATGATGTGATGGACGGGGGTGGAACAGGACTGTCTCTACTGCGTGGTGAAGTGAGTGGTGTCATGATGTGGTGGACGGGGGGTGGAACAGGACTGTCTCTACTGCGTGGTGAAATGAGTGGTGTCATGATGTGGTGGACGGGAGTGGAACAGGACTGTCTCTACTGCGTGGTGAAATGGTGGTGTCATGATGTGGTGGACGGGGGTGGAACAGGACTATCTCTACTGTGTGGTGAAATGAGTGGTGAGTGGTGTCATGATGTGGTGGACGGGGGGTGGAACAGGACTGTCTCTACTGTGTGGTGAAATGAGTGGTGTCATGATGTGGTGGACGGGGTCTGGAACAGGACTATCTCTACTGTGTGGTGAAATGAGTGGTGTCATGATGTGGTGGACGGGTCTGGAACCAGGACTATCTCTACTGTGTGGTGAAATGAAGTGGTGTCATGATGTGGTGGACGGGGTCTGGAACAGGACTATCTCTACTGTGTGGTGAAGTGAGTGGGTGTCATGATGTTGTGTGGACGGGGACTGGAACAGCACTATCTTACTGTGTGGTGAAATGAGTGGTGAGTGGTGTCATGATGTGGTTGGACGGGGGGTGGAACAGGACTGTCTCAACTGTGTGGTGAAATGAGTGGTGTCATGATGTGGTGGACGGGGGGTGATACAGGACGATCTCTACTGTGTGGTGAAATGAGTGGTGAGTGGTGTCATGATGTGGTGGACGGGGGTGGAACATTACTGTCTCTACTGTGTGGTGAAATGAATGGTGTCATGATGTGGTGGACGGGGGCTGGAACAGGACTATCTCTACTGTGTGGTGAATGAGTGGTGTCATGATGTGGTGGACGGGGGTTGGCACAGGACTGTCTCTACTGTGTGGTGAAATGAGTGGTTTTCATGATGTGGTGGACGGGGTCTGGAACAGGACTGTCTCTACTGTGTGGTGAAGTGAGTGGTGTCATGATGTGGTGGACCGGGGACTGGAACAGCACTATCTCTACTGTGTGGTGAAATGAGTGTGTGAGTGGTGTCATGATGTGGTGGACGGGGGTGGAACAGGACTGTCTCTACTGTGTGGTGAAATGAGTGGTGTCATGATGTGGTGGACGGGGGTGGAACAGGACTGTCTCTACTGTGTGGTCAAATGAGTGGTGAGTGGTGTCATGATGTGGTGGACGGGGTTGGAAACAGGACTGTCTCTACTGTGTGGTGAAATGAGTGGTGTCAGATGTGGTGGACGGGGCTGGAACAGGACTATCTCTACTGTGTGGTGAATGAGTGGTGAGTGGTGTCATGATGTGGTGGACAGGGGGTGGAACAGGACTGTCTCTACTGTGTAATGAATGAGTGGTGTCATGATGTGGTGGACGGGGGTGCAACAGGACTATCTCTACTGTGTGATGAAATGAGTGGTGTCATGATGTGATGGACGGGGGTGGAACAGAACTATCTCTACTGTGTGGTGAAATGAGTGGTGTCATGATGTGATGGACGGGGGATGGAACAGGACTGTCTCTACTGCGTGGTGAAATGAGTGGTGTCATGATGTGGTGGACGGGAGTGGAACAGGACTGTCTCTACTGCGTGGTGGAAATGAGTGGTGTCATGATGTGGTGGACGGGGGTGGAACAGGACTATCTCTACTGTGTGGTGAAATGAGTGGTGAGTGGTGTCAATGTGGTGGACGGGGGGTGGAAAGGACTGTCTCTACTGTGTGGTGAAATGAGTGGTGTCATGATGTGGTGGACGGGGTCTGGAACAGGACTATCTCTACTGTGTGGTGAAATGAGTGGTGTCATGATGTGGTGGACGGGGTCTGGAACAGGACTATCTCTACTGTGTGGTGAAATGAGTGGTGTCATGATGTGGTGGACGGGGTCTGGAACAGGACTATCTCTACTGTGTGGTGAAGTGAGTGGTGTCATGATGTGGTGGACGGGGACTGGACAGCACTATCTCTACTGTGTGGTGAAATGAGTGGTGAGTGGTGTCATGATGTGGTGGCGGGGGGTGGAACAGGACTGTCTCAACTGTGTGGTGAAATGAGGTGGTGTCATGATGTGGTGGACGGGGGGTGATACAGGACGATCTCTACTGTGTGGTGAAATGAGTGGTGAGTGGTGTCATGATGTGGTGGACGGGGGTGTTGGAACAGGACTGTCTCTACTGTGTGGTGAAATGAATGGTGTCATGATGTGGTGGACGGGGGCTGGAACAGGACTATCTCTACTGTGTGGTGAAATTGAGTGGTGTCATGATGTGGTGGACGGGGGGTGGCACAGGACTGTCTCTACTGTGTGGAGAATGAGTGGTGTCTGATGTGGTGGACGGGGGTGGAACAGGACTATCTCTACTGTGTGGTGAAATGAGTGGTGTCATGATGTGGTGGACGGGGGTGGAACAGGACTGTCTCTACTGTGTGGTGAAATGAGTGGTGTCATGATGTGGTGGACGGGGACTGGAACAGCACTATCTCTACTGTGTGGTGAAATGGTGAGTGGGGTGGTGTCATGATGTGGTTGACGGGGGGTGGAACAGGACTGTCTCTACTGTGTGGTGAAATGAGTGGTGAGTGGTGCCATGATGTGGTGGACGGGGGTGGAACAGGACTATCTCTACTGTGTGGTGAAATGAGTGGTGAGTGGTGTCATGATGTGGTGGACGGGGGTGGAACAGGACTATCTCTACTGTGTGGTGAAATGAGTGGTGAGTGGTGTCATGATGTGGTGGACGGGGGGTGGAACAGGACTATCTCTACTGTGTGGTGAATGAGTGGTGAGGGGTGTCATGATGTGGTGGACGGGGGCTGGAACAGGACTATCTCTACTGTGTGGTGAAATGAGTGGTGAGGGGTGTCATGATGTGGTGGACGGGGGTGGAACAGGACTGTCCCAACTGTGTGGTGAAATGAGTGGTGCATGGATGTGGTGGACGGGGTGTGGAACAGGACTGTCTCTACTGTGTGGTGAAATGAGTGGTGTCATGATGTGGTGGACGGGGGTGGAACAGCACCAACTCTACTGTGTGGTGAAATGAGTGGTGTCATGATTGTGGTGGACGGGGGGGTGGAACAGGACTGTCTTTCTGTGTGGTGAAATGAGTGGTGTCATGATGTGATGGACGGGGGTGGAACAGGACTGTCTCTACTGTGTGGTGAAATGAGTGGTGAGTGGTGTCATGATGTGGTGGACGGGGGTGGAACAGGACTATCTCTACTGTGTGGTGTGAAGTGAGTGGTGTCATGATGTGGTGGACGGGGGGTGGAACAGGACTGTCTCTACTGTGTGGTGAATTGAGTGGTGAGTGGTGTCATGATGTGGTGGACGGGGGGTGGAACAGGACTGTCTCTACTGTGTGGTGAAGTGAGTGGTGTCATGTGTGATGGACGGGGGTGGAACAGGACTGTCTCTACTGTGTGGTGAAATGAGTGGTGAGTGGTGTCATGATGTGGTGGACGGGGGTGGAACAGGACTATCTCTACTGTGTGGTGAAGTGAGTGGGTGTCATGATGTGGTGACGGGGGGTGGAACAGGACTATCTCTACTGTGTGGTGAAATGAGTGGTGTCATGATGTGATGGACGGGGGTGGAACAGGACTATCTTACTGTGTGGTGAAATGAGTGGTGTCATGATGTGGTATACGGGAGTGGAACAGGACTATCTCTACTCTGTGGTGAAATGAGTGGTGAGTGGTGCCATGATGTGGTGGACGGGGGTGGAACAGGACTATCTCTACTGTGTGGTGAATTGAGTGGTGAGTGTGTCATGATGTGATGGACGGGGGTGGAACAGGACTATCTCTACTGTGTGGTGAAATGAGTGGTGTCATGATGTGGTGGACGGGGGTGGAACAGGACTGTCTCTACTGTGTGGTGAAATGAGTGGTGGTCATTTATGTGATGGACGGGGTCTGGAACAGGACTGTCTCAACTGTGTGGTGAAATGAGTGGTGTCATGATGTGGTAGACGGGGGGTGATACAGGACTGTCTCTACTGTGTGGTGAAAATGAGTGGTGCCATGATGTGATGGACGGGACTGGAACAGCACTATCTCTACTGTGTGGTGAAATGAGTGGTGTCATGATGTGGTGGACGGGGGGTGATACAGGACTATCTCTACTGTGTGGTGATAATGAGTGGTGAGTGGTGTCATGATGTGGTGGACGGGGGGTGGAACAGGACTGTCTCTACTGTGTGGTGAAATGAGTGGTGAGTGGTGTCATGATGTGGTGGACGGGGGTGGAACAGGACTATCTCTACTGTGTGGTGAAATGAGTGGTGAGGGGTGTCATGATGTGGTGGACGGGGGCTGGAACAGGACTGTCTCAACTGTGTGGTGAAATGAGTGGTGTCATGATGTGGTGGACGGGGGTGGAACAGGACTGTCTCTACTGTGTGGTGAAATGAGTGGTGTCATGATGTGGTGGAGGGGGTGGAACAGGACTATCTCTACTGTGTGGTGAATGAGTGGTGAGTGGTGTCATGATGTGGTGGACGGGGGTGGAACAGGACTGTCTCTACTGTGTGGTGAATGAGTGGTGTCATGATGTGGTGGACGGGGGTGGAACAGCACTATCTTACTGTGTGGTGAAGTGAGTGGTGTCATGATGTGGTGGACGGGGGTGGAACAGGACTGTCTCTACTGTGTGGTGAAATGAGTGGTGAGTGGTGTCATGATGTGATGGACGGGGGTGGAACAGGACTGTCTCTACTGTGTGGTGAAATGAGTGGTGAGTGGTGTCATGATGTGGTGGACGGGGGTGGAACAGGACTGTCTCTACTGTGTGGTGAAATGAGTGGTGTCATGATGTGGTGGACGGGGGTGGAACAGGACTATCTCTACTGTGTGGTGAAATGAGTGGTGTTTATGATGTGGTGGACGCGGTTGGAACAGGACTGTCTCTACTGTGTGGTGAAATGAGTGGTGTCATGTTGTGGTGGACGGGGTGGAACAGGACTATCTCTACTGTGTGGTGAAATGAGTGGTGTTATGATGTGGTGGACGCGGTGGAACAGGACTATCTCTACTGTGTGGTGAAATGAGTGGTGAGTGGTGTCATGATGTGGTGGACGTGGGACTGGAACAGCACTATCTCTACTGTGTGGTGAAATGAGTGGTGTCATGATGTGGTGGACGGGGGCTGGAACAGGACTATCTCTACTGTGTGGTGAAATGAGTGGTGAGTGGTGTCATGATGTGGTGGACGGGGGTGGAACAGGACTATCTCTACTGTGTGGTGAAATGAGTGGTGAGTGCTGTCATGATGTGGGGGACGGGGGTGGAACAGGACTATCTCTACTGTGTGGTGAAATGAGTGGTGAGTGGTGTCATGATGTGGTGGACGGGGGGTGGAACAGGACTATCTCTACTGTGTGGTGAAATGAGTGGTGAGTGGTGTCATGATGTGGTGGACGGGGGTGGAACAGGACTATCTCTACTGTGTGGTGAATGAGTGGTGTAAGTGCGTTGACACTGGGAAGGCGCAGAAGATCTCACACACATACACAAAGAACAAAAGAAGAGAAAAGGGGGTGGAGGTGGGGGTAGGCAGGAGACTTCAGAGCCACAGCCAAACACTTTCTCCTCAATCCTATTACACCAACCAGTATGCCTGTCCTTTTCATTTGCCTCAACACCAGAAGAGAACAAAGGAGAGTGATTGCACGCAAGACCACTCCAGTAAAAGAAAAAGGAACAATGGTCGCTCCACTGTGATCGACGCCGCCGTTAGTCTTCATTGTCTGGGAGGTGGGAAGCTGGAGGGGTCGTCTGTACTGATGTCCTGAGAGATGGTTGGAAAGGCTGCATTGGAAGAAGGATTGCTGTGTGGCAGCGATGAAGATGAGAGGGAATGACGTTTGGCTTTGGAGAAAGGGAAACGGCTGTCTTGACACTGATCAGCCAGATTAGTGGATCGATTATTCATGAAAAACAGCAGAGTCTTACCTTGCTTTTTTTTTCATTGTACAAGTAAATATTGCTTTGTTCCCCATCCAGGTCTTTATTTCTCAGCAAAAATAAGAAACATTAACGGAAATGGTTAAGAAAATGAGAGTATGTGGGATTTTTCAACTATTTCAGGGACCAAAATGAAATAGATAAAAATAATGAAGGAAGCAACACAAAACAAATAACTATGGAAATGTTATTAAAACCCAGCATGACCATGAACCGCAAGGATTTATTCACTGCGCATTAAACATATAAACAAATACCAAAGTAACACAGGGATCAGAAAGAATGATTGTCTTTCCACTGTAATTTTACTTCATTTTCCTCCCAATGCTAAGACTGTTGGATTGCTTTTCCAGCTTTAAACTGGATTAGTTGTTACATCAATTCTAAAACTACCGATGAGTTCCAGATGTCCCATTTAGTTCACAGTAAACGACATAATCATTGATAATTTCCGCTTTCGATTCATTATTTCATTACAGTACATAGGTTTGACTTTTCTCACGGGTCACGACTCAATCCAAGGCCAATCCTTACCCTCCATACGCTACAACCCTGATCAGGAACTCCTGTTCCTGTTCCTGTTCCTGCTCCTGTTCCTGCTCCTGTTCCTGCTCCAGACAGGAGGATCAGGCGCGAACGGACGAAACCTGGGCGTGGTTTGACCTAGGACCAGATTACCGGGGGGGAAAGATCAGAATGACCGCCTGACTGTAATGGACGCTAAAGAGTCAGTGTTGTCTGACCTAGGAGGAGATTACCGGGGAAAAAATCAGAATGACCGCCTAACTGTAATGGACGCTAAAGAGTCAGTGTTGTCTGACCTAGGAGGAGATTACCGGGGGAAAAAGATCAGAATGACCGCCTAACTGTAATGGACGCTGACGAGTCCGTGTTGTCTGGAGAAGTGTAAAGGCGGAATGGTAGTCGACAGTGATGCCGTGACGAACAGACCCAAAGATCGCGTGACTGAAGGAGGAGAGTGTGACAGTGATGGACATGTGAGGGAGACACGCTTTGGACGAAGAGGAAGGGAAGTGCTTGTTTGAACACAGGTGGCTGCACTCCATCGATCGATCATGCTTCTAAGCCTGTCCAAGCTGCATGCTTACAATCACTTCAATTCAGTCTTACAGGAGCTAAACATTATCATGAACTGAATTTGGCTGACTGGTATAAAGCATATCGGTCTGGAAAATGAAAGCCGATCTGTGAAATTTAATTGTTTCGTTTGTCAAGCATGAAATAAAACAAAGAAATGATGAAATAAAACAAAGAAATGATGAAATAAAACAAAGAAATGATGACAGAAAAGAATGAAGCAAAGAAATGCTAAAATCAAGGAAAATCAAATGAAACAAAACCAAAAGCTTAATACCATCAGCTATGATTATGAGTCTTAAACTTATCATTTTAATTCTTACACTGACGTCTTAAATGCTCAGTCTGATGAGAGGGAGGGGTGAGGCCATACACTGACGTCTTAAATGCTCAGTCTGATAAGAGGGAGGGGTTAGGCCACATCGGCTGTCTGTTCAGCTGTCAAACTGATTGGCAGCAGAGTACAGAAATCGATATAATCCACGTCTGTCTAATAAAAGTCATGTATTCATCACCATGCATTTGTGCAGAATATCGCAGACAAGACCCAGCCAACAGCAAATCCCAACAGCAAATCCCACCCCCTCCCTCTTCTGTTATCTCCAGCTGCTACATCCAAGACCTGCAGTGAGCTCTAGACCCTAAGAAACTAGAACGTGATCTCACGCAAGACAAGATTCCTGGATGAAATAAGAATGGTCACCCTGTTGGGAGCGACGCCAACGTTAATCAGCCTTTGTGTGAAGGAGGTGGAAAGCTGTAATGATAGTCTGTACGTGTGGCATGAGAAGCAATTTTAGAGATTGCGTGACAGAAGTATAGCCGTGTGACAGTAATGGAAATGTAAGGGAGATAACGCTTCGGGATGGAGGCAGTGAAGTATTAGTCTCGACAGTGATCAGGCGTAGATCATAGATTGATTATCTGTCCTTCCTGACCGCACAATAACAGTCAAATCAACCTAGTCTAGCATGCTGCTTCACGTCGTATTGTTACTGGCCAGCACAGAAGATGGCAGTGTAGGAAATCATTTCGTCAGTTAGAATTAGCGGCCTCTTTTGACGTCTAAAAAACAAAGCGATAAACAAAAGAAAGAAGAGAAACAGATCGAGCCAAGCAAGGACAAAGGGAGAAAGAAAAGAAAAACAAAGAGATCCGGTATGATCTTACAATCTAACTGCAACATTGCTGACTTTGAAGT
>CM031602.1:6808320-6820820 GCA_018398815.1 Conus ventricosus
GATTAAAGCCAGTGTAATCTGAAGGGATTCTCTGGAGATGTCAGACCCTTGGCATGATACCCCCTCCCACCTCCTCCCTTAATCTAGGCAGCAATCTGGAAACACGCAAAGTCTTCCAGCTTTATGGATATCAGTAGTCTGATCATTCTGGTTTATTGCTTTCTTTTTCTTGAGACCAGTGCAGCATTCCTTGAGAAATTAAAAAAAAGATCAAAGAATGTTTTTAGGGCACTGTTAAAAGAATAATAAAGAAATCGATCGTGGGTCTTCCTTTTGGTTTGGATTCGCAACCGAAGTTAATGGATTCGACTTCAGGCCACTTTCTGTCAGGAAAAGCAGGTTCCCCTAAAACTGTTCACTTGCTTTTGCCGACACAGAGTAAGCAAACAGTTCTATAGATATATCTGAAGATAAAACTTCCGTAGATGAGTTAAAAAGGACGTAAAGAGAAGAGAAGAGAAGAGAGAGAGAGAGAGAGAGGAGGAGAGAGGAGAGAGAGAGAGAGAGAGAGAGAGAGGAGAGAGAGAGGGTGGGGAGGAGAGAGAGAGAGAGAGAGAGAGAGAGAGAGAGAGGAGAGAGGAGAGAGAAGAGAGAGAGAGATTTTTACCTCATGAAATCCATATCTACGACAGAAAAGGGTGGAGATCAATGTCAGTGACACAGTGTTCCTTGCTGTCATTAAACGGCAACACACAGAACTTTGTTGGCGTGTTCAATGCCCGCAGTCAATAACACCGCCGGGACCGTCGACCCCAATGACCACCGCTCTTACTGATCTCAGCAACACTAACTGTACACCACATGTAAGGTGTCTGGTGCGCTGCAGACTTCTCTTTCCTCTTCGAGAAAAATGCCGTGCTTGATGTCTCCGGAGACAAAATTACGTTTCGGAACCACAGAAAGAGGAAGAAGTAACGTAAAATGACGCTGTTTCATACAACGTCATTTTACGTCCCTTCTTCCCTTTTTCTGTGGACAAAGAAAGAAAGAGACAAACAAACAAAGAAGAGAATATTGAAACAAAATATCTCTCCCAGGATCCGGGTCTCTTTCAAACAGCCATCACAAATGCCAGATGGAGGTCAGTGTAATCTAGAAGGATATTCTGGAAAGGCGAATCCTCTGTCATGATCGAACAAGCCCCCCCCCCCCTCCCTTCCAGCATGTAAAATGTAATGTTGCTCACTGGATCTGAGGATCCACCTTGAAGTCTGTATACCAACTACCTGTTCCAGCTTGAAGTCTGTATACCAACTACCTGTTCCAGCTTGAAGTCTGTATACAACTACCTGTTCCAGCTTGAAGTCTGTATACCAACTACCTGTTCCAGCTTGAAGTCTGTATACCAACTACCTGTTCCAGCTTGAAGTCTGTACACCAACTACCTGTTCCAGCTTGAAGTCTGTACACCAACTACCTGTTCCAGCTTGAAGTCTGTACACCAACTACTGTTCCAGCTTGAAGTCTGTAAACCAACTACCTGTTCCAGCTTGAAGTCTGTAAACCAGCTACCTGTTGCAGGTTTTCTGATAATCACTACGTCTAATCATCCCCATTTTATTATTACTTCTATTGTTGAGATCGTGTGGGATTTCTCGACAAATTTACCAAGATATTAAAGAGATATGTGGCAATATTAAAAGTCTGAAAAGAAAAACAAAACATGGATTCGGAACTGCACTGTATTTCAATGGATTAAGCATCAAACTATATTGCACCATAAAACCAAGTTTCCTTAAAATTATTCGGATGTTGGTGCAGAAAGAGACAAAGAAACAAACCAACTAAGAGACATGCGTGAAAAAGAAAACGTGACTACCTGGGTGGAGATCAAAAGAATACGAAGGAGAGAGAGAGAGAGAGAGAGAGAGAGAGGAGAGAGAGAGAGAGAGAGAGAGAGAGAGAGGAGAGAGAGAGGAGAGAGAGAGAGATCAGACAGACAGACAGAGACAGACAGGCAGACAGAGAGATCCAAAAAACGGCAGCAAGGTAATTAAAAGCAGGGCCCATGAACGGCTCATCTTCCTTTTTTTCTCTTTCAAACAGGATGCCTCATTCTCCACTCTAACGTGTGGGTCAATAAATCGCCAAGGAGAGTTTGCTGGTGTTCTTCCATTTTTGTTATTCTGTTATTGTTATT
Source organism: Conus ventricosus (assembly GCA_018398815.1). NCBI lineage: Eukaryota > Metazoa > Mollusca > Gastropoda > Neogastropoda > Conidae > Conus > Conus ventricosus. The sequence goes on from CM031602.1 coordinate 6,810,461, forward strand.
ATTGTTGTTGAGCCGAATAAAGTCTTTTAGGGAACGATCTAGGTCTGCAAATCCAAGGGTACTGAATGAAAAATTTTGTTTTGAGCGACATATTAATTCCATGCACTGCAAGGAGTTTACAAATTTGCAACTTTCTGACACAATGTGGAAGAGTGCAATGTTTCGTGTTGGCCGGTGTGTTACAGTTTCCTTGACTGGGCGTGAAAAGCCTGGACTAGGCCTATTGGATGTTCTTTTAAAAGCCTGGACTAGGCCTACTGGATGTTCTTTTAAAAGCCTGGACTAGGCCTATTGGATGTTCTTTTAAAAGCCTGGACTAGGCCTACTGGATGTTCTTTAGTTTCCTTGACTGGGCGTGAAAAGCCTGGACTAGGCCTGTTGGATGTTCTTTAGTTTCCTTGACTGGGCGTGAAAAGCCTGGACTAGGCCTACTGGATGTTCTTTAGTTTCCTTGACTGGGCGTGAAAAGCCTGGACTAGGCCTGTTGGATGTTCTTTAGTTTCCTTGACTGGGCGTGAAAAGCCTGGATTAGGCCTATTGGATGTTCTTTAGTTTCCTTGACTGGGCGTGAAAAGCCTGGACTAGGCCTGTTGGATGTTCTTTAGTTTCCTTGACTGGGCGTGAAAAGCCTGGATTAGGCGTATTGGATGTTCTTTAGTTTCCTTGACGGGGCGTGAAAAGCCTGGACTAGGCCTATTGGATGTTCTTTAGTTTCCTTGACTGGGCGTGAAAACCCTGGACTAGGCCTATTGGATGTTCTTTATTTTCCTTGACTGGGCGTGAAAAGCCTGGACTAGGCCTATTGGATGTTCTTTAGTTTCCTTGACTGGCGTGAAAAGCCTGGATTAGGCCTATTGGATGCTCTTTAAAAGATGAAGAACAGCAGCGGCGGCAGAGCAAACGACGACAAAACAAAACAACAAAGGAAAAAAAAAAAACCATACAAATCTGGACTGAGATATGCGCTACAAAATGACACAATAATCCATTTAATGATATTGGAACCAAGTGCGATCTGCGGATTGAAAAAAAAATGAAAAAAAACAAACAAAACCCCCCATTGCCCACAATCTTTCATGGACCTCTGTGTACAAAGTTATTGTTCTTGCTCTCGCTTTCACTGCCACTTTTCTGTCACCATCTTTTTCTTAACGTAAAGGTTATCCATGTACAGAGAATAAGAACAAAGTATGAATGCAAAAAGAGAAGGATAGGGAGAATGTTACCTGCCAAATACTATATAAACGCTGTAGGTCCATTTAAATACAGTCCTAATGGACATGGGGTGGATAGGGGTGGACGGGTGGATGGTTTTTTCCCCTTTGCAATGATCTTAAAACCAGGACATAAAAGATTAGGGACGCTGTCCTCAAGTTTCCATTGTCTGTTCTGAAGCGCTGTCTAGCAGAAAACACAGATCTGAAGCGCTGTCTAGGCAGTACACAGATCTGAAGCGCTGTCTGGGGAGTAGCACAGAACAGGACGTCGGAGAGAATGAGGGGGCTAAGAAACCGTGTCATGTGACGTTATATGGCGGTTGGAACCGAGAAATGTCCATGCTAGGTTCTCTTTAGTGATGTGAGGAAAAAATTTCACTTCCTTTATTTTTGTTTTATGACTTGGGGGCCTATCCTCCCCTGGTCTTTCGTGTGTTTGTCTTTCTGGTGTGTCTGTCTTTCTGTGTGTCCGTGTGTGTCTGCCTCTCTCTCTCCCTCGCTCCCTTTCTTTTTTTTTCTCTCTCTCTCTGTGTCTGTCTGTCTCTCGGGTCTGTTTCTCTCTCTCTCTTTCTCTCAGTTTCTCTCTCTCTTACTCTCAGTTTCTCTCCTCTCTCTCTCTCTCCTCCTCTCTCTCCCCTCTCTCTCTTCTCTCTCTCTCTTTTCTCTCTCTCTCTCTCTCCCCAGATGGCTGTATGATGGTACTGTCATGGCCCGTTGTAAACGTTTATAAATATCTCGGCATAATTTTTTTCTACTCGGGAGTTTTGCTGCAGCATGTAAAGACCTTTCTAGTAGGGCTAGGAATGTTTTATTATGTGTTATGAAGAAATTGTTTGTGCTACATAATAATTCCTTGGAAGTGTTTGTCAAAATTTTGATGCACAGATAACAACCCATTTGCAGTATGGTTCGGAGCTATGGGGTTTAGATAAGAATGCTGCAGTTCATTGGGGAATGGGTTTTCATTTGTTTGGGGTTTTAAAAAAGTTTTTGGGTGTAGAACTTAGAACGCCAAATGATTTAATATATGGAGAAAAAAATAGGTATCCAATATATATAAATTCTGCAGTTAAAAGTATCCGCTACTGGTTAAAGTTATTAAACAGGGACTAGTGATAGATTTCCAGGGAAAAGCGTACAAAACACTACTTGATCCGACTCAAGGGGCAAAATAATTGGGTTTCAAATGTTCGTATCTGTTTGTGTGAGCTGGGATTAGGATAGCATGGATTATACCAAGGAGTAGGAGAAGAACGTAAGTTTTATTCAAACAATTCGACAAAGTTTGATCGACAGTAGATGGAAAGCGTGGGAAAGTCACATTCAATCAAGTAACAGATTTGATGTGTACAGAGTGCACAGTTCCTCACATTTATTTAAGAATTCCCTTTTTTTTAATATGAAAATGCACTTGCGTTTTACTTTCACTAGATTTAGATTTGGAATTTCTGATATTAAGGTACATGCTAATCGTACAAAAATGCGAGTTACAATGAATTGCTCTGTCCCCTTTGTAAAGAATCAGTCGAAGATGAATTTCATTTTGTCCTCCCGTGCCCTGCTTATAGAAAATCTCCGTTTGCAGCTAATACATTACAAAATTTTATAACCAACCATGTATTTTTTCGTTTTTTCCTTGCTAAGGGCATCAGAAAAAGAGAGTGTGATTCGTAGTTTAGTTTCTTTATGTATATAAAGCTTTCCAGTTAAGAGAAACATTGCTTTCTTGATTGACTGCATTTTGTAATTGTAAGGACTCGTGATACTGCTGCCTTTTGATAATTTTCTTGTAATATTGTTATCGCCCTTTCATATGGGGCTATGGCCTTAAATGATTAAATCATCTGAATCTGAATCATTTTGAATCTCTCTCTCTCTCTCTTTTCCTCTCCCCTCTCTCCTCTCCCCTTCTCTCTCTCTCTCTCTCTCTCTGTCTTCATATGCTACTAAAATTGACAACATTTTCTTAAAAATAGTTTCTTTTTTTTTCTCCTCTTATGAAATAATTTTTGACACCTTTATTTAGTGTGGTGTGTGTGTGTGTGTGTGTGTGTGTGTGTGTGTGTGTGTGTGTGTTTGTGTGTGTGTGTGTGTGGGGTGTTTTGCTTTTGTTGTTGCGTTGTTGTTGTTGTTTAAATCCATATACGCTCTTTCTAAAAGTGTATCATCACAATACATTTGTATATATTTTTGAATCCTGATCCTTTTTGTGTATTGACGTATTCCTTTGTAAAATGTAATCATGATGTATGTGGACGATTTCATTAAATCCCCCTCCCCAGTGCCTTGACCCATTGTCTTCCCCACTTCCCCGCCCCACAAAAAAACCCCTTTTGAATTATGGTCTGTGGCCGATGTGCCCTAAAACTCGTTCGTTCGTTCGTTCGTTCGTTTCTCTCTCTCACTAAGATAATGTTGCTTAAGCCCAGCCGACCGCAAAGGGCCACAAACAGGGCTGTTCTCTCTCACAGAAACAACCATAATTGTTGTCAACACGCACACACAACAGACACACACGACACACACACACACACATACGCATACATACACATGCACACGCACGCACACACTCTTACGCACGCAAAGCACGCACGGACGCACACGCACACACACACACACACACCACACACACACACAAACACACACACACACACACACACACACACACACACACCCCACACAACACACACCAAAACCACACACACACACAAAACACACACACACACACACACACAACACACACACACACACACACACGCACACACACCAAAACACACACACACACACACAACACACAACACACACACACACACACACACACCACATACACACCACACACACACACACACACACACAATCACACACGATATTGCATCAGGACAATAGTCAATTCCTTATGAATGATTTCATGCACACGGTGTCCTTACGAATTTTGATTTGGAAAAAAATAGTTTCTTTTCTCACCCTATTCGATTTTGCGACCAACAATTCTGTAACAATCGATGGAGGTTAAGGTTTTAAAAAGACAAAAGCGTGTCGGAATGCCCACGACTAGAGAATTAATGAGAATGACGACATTAACAGTCATAACAGTAGAAAACAGCAACAATGATGTGGACAATAAGATCAACAGCTGCAACAACTTTACTACAATAACAACTGTAGCAATGATGATGGCAGGAAAAATGCAACACTGTTTGGGGAGCGTACAGAACAGGATGTCAGAGGTCAATGATGTGGCAAAAATGCAACACTGTTTGGGGAGCAGTACAGAACAGGATGTCAGAGGTCAATGATGATGGTTAGAAAAATGCAACATGTTTGGGGAGCAGTACAGACAGGATGTTGAGGTCAATGATGATGGCAGAAAAATGCAACACTGTTTGGGGAGCAGTACAGAACAGGATGTCAGAGGTCAATGATGATGGCAGAACATGCAACACTGTTTGGGGGGCGGTACAGAACAGGATGTCAGAGGGCCCAATGATGATGGCAGAAAAATGCAACACTGTTTGGGAGTGGTACAGAACAGGATGACAATAATGATGGCAGAAAAATGCAACACCTGTTGGGAGCGGTACAGAACAAATGTCAAGGTCAATGATGGGGCTCATTATCGTGTCATGTACTTTGCATGGCAGTTGGAACCAAGAAATGTCCTTGCTGGATTCCTTTGCAATTTTTCATAATTACAATTAAAAAAACAAAACTGCGATAACAGTTAGCAATTAACAACGACAAACAAACAAACAAGCAAGAAGCATTTAGAAGCAACAACAACAACAAAAAAGAACACAACAACCTTGATATCAACAGCAACATTAACACCCCAAAAACATCACCCCTGACAATATATGCACACAGAGGATAGAATGAAGTTGAGAGACCTCCCGCGCTAGGAGAACATGAAGCTTTTCATGGTGCCGCTCTGGATTGCCTTGCTGCCCTCTTTGGCCTATTCCATCTCCTCTCTCTCTCTCTCTCTCTCCTCTCTCTCTCCCCTCTCTCTCTCTCTCTCTCTGCTTTTTTCATCTTCATCCATCATCGTCTCTCACAGGCCCGCATAGCCATGTTGATTACTTCTCGTGCATAATGGTTATTGCAAAGAAAGATAAAAAAGAAAATTCACGACCCAAAAAAAGGGAAAGACTACGGCAATGCAAGCAGCTCACAAAACAACAGCTGCTCTCTTGGGTTTCATCATCACACTTCCCGTTTCTAGCATTTTCCTGACGTTTTCCTAGGAGAGAGAGAGAGAGAGAGAGAAGAGAAGAGAGAGAGAGAGGGGAGAAGAGAGAGAGAGGGAGAGAGAATATATATGTTTGTACATGTTGTGTGTGTGTTGTGTGTGGGGTGTGTGTGTGTGTGTTGTGTGTGTGGTGTGTGTGTGTGTGGTGTGTGAGATAAAGTTTAACATTGGCATTTCTTGGTCTTGGAATTGACATTTCTTGGGATTTTTTTGGTCGTTGCAGTTGTTATCAGCTAGATTTCAGGCAAAACAGTAAATATGAATGGAATCTTTGCAGTCATAATCTACGCGGAGGTGCCTCCGAAAGGTAAAGGCTAATAATCGAACAGTAACATTTTCCCCCAAAAGTTTTAAGTTTACAGATTTCACATATTTTTAATGTTTCTGTGATCAGTGACACGTACACGTATTTGATTTTCATTAAACGCATTCTAACATACGCCTATTGATTTTAAAGTAGACGTATTCTAACAGTCAGACACACGCATTCAAGATCAGAAACCTTTTAACCAATCAGGGTTCAGATTTGACTAAATGTCAGTTACTGAGAGCAATATTAAGGTAACCCCCGCATAAATATATCTTACAGAATATAATTGTGTAAGACCATCCACCACTGACAGAAAAAATAAAGAAGCTGCATTAAAACAGCTAGCGAACCGTTTTAACTTGTTTCAACAATCATAGACCTTTCAAACCTGCGTACATATTGTAATAGTTTTTCATAGCTTTCCCAAAGGACAGAAAGCAGACACTGAAAACATCGGAAAATTCTTAATTCAAGCGTGTATCTTTGGGTTTCATGTCACGGTTTCTTTCCCATACTTAGGCACATTGATTTGATTGGTTGTTTTTTTTTGTTGTTATTTCTGTTCTTCTCCTTTGGCTGTTTGATGTTTTTGACTCGTGTGCTTGGGTTTCTTTCTATGCTTCAATCTGTATTCCCTCTTTGTGCTCTTGTGTTCCTGTACATCCCCTCTCCCCGGGGGGATCCGGGGTGTGCATGTTGCCCGAGGAGGGGGGAAAAAAATCTGATAGGCGTCATAGAACAACATGTACTCCCCCTTTTTAAAAGTGCCTAGCCCGTGGTCAGTACGAACGGTGATGGCAGAAATGAAAGATCCCGGCGATGACTGACTCTGAGCTGTGGACAGGGAGGACACATGAATAACGAAGGCACTGTCTGTTGCCACTTCCCTTTACTGTAATCAGGACGACAAACTTATGCAGTCATGGCATTGGTACAAACCACTGCTGTCTGCACATTTGTTTTACGTTATCTGTGCCTCTCTCTCTCTGTCTCTCTCTGTCTCTCTCTCTGTCTCTGTCACTCTCTCCCTCACTCTCTCTCTCTCTCTCTCCTCTCTCTCTCCTTTTCTCTCTCTCTCTCTCTCTCTCTCTCTCTCTCGTCGTAATGACTTGATTTTCATGACAACCATGATTGTTATAAAACACACACACACACACCCCACCAAAACACACACACAAAACACACACACACACAACACACACACACACACACCACACCACACACAACATCGCACGCACACACACACACACACAGCCGTGCGCGCGCGCACACACACACCACACACACACCACACCAACACACACACACCACACACACACACAAACATACACACACAAACACACACACACACACACACAGAACACGCACACACACACACACACAACACACACACACACACACACACACACACACACACACACACACACACACACACACACACCACGCACGCACGCACGCACGCACGCACGCACGCACGCACGCACGCACGCACGCACAGACACACACACACACACACACACACACACACACACACAAACACACACACACACACACACACACACACACGCGTGAGCGCCACACACACACACACACACACACACACACACACACACACACACACACACACACACAAACACACAAACACACACACACACACACACACAGAACACGCACATACACACACACACACACACACACACACACACACACACACAGCACGCACGCACGCACGCACGCACGCACGCACGCACGCACGCACGCACGCACGCACGCACCACACACACACACACACACACACAACACACACACACACACACACACTTGCACACCCACGCAGATATTGAGTGAGGAGAACGTTCCATTATCTTATGAATAATTATATGCACAGTCTCAAATATATCCAGCGTTGGAAAAAATAGGTTGTTTTTGCGCTGCACTCGATCAAACGACACTTCTATAAGCATTTATGAACATTGAGAACAGCGGTCTCAGAATGATCATGGATAGATATTTCAGAGAATCAGTATGACGACAATGACAATATTTTGCAGTAGGAAAAAAAGCAACGATATTAGTGACGATAAGAACAACAGCTCTGACAACGGTAACTACAACAATAACTATAACAATAATAACAGTAGAGACATGTAACAGTAACGATTATTAGTTGTAAAATCAACAACTGCAAAATCACCGAAACAGCAGCATCAGTGGCACCATGGAAAAAAACTCCAGTAACAGTAAGATCAACACCAATATTAACACGAATAAGAAAGACGATCAACATCAACATCAAGAAAACATGAACACCAACACCAAACACGACCACCATGGATATCAACAGCAACATTAACACCAAAACATCTCCCTGGCAAGACATTCACACAGAGGGCAGAGTGAAGATGGAGACCTCATGCGCTGGGGGAAAAAAATGCGAGTTCTCCATGGGTGCTGCTCTAGATTGCCTTCCTGCCATTTTTGGCCCATTCCTGTTCTCTCTTTCTGTCTGTCTGTCTGTCTGTCTGTCTGTCTGTCTGTCTCTGTCTGTCTGTCTGTCTCTGTGTATGTGTACATATTCTCTCTCTGTCTGTCTGTCTCTCTCTCTCTCTCTCTCTCTCTCTCTCTTTCTCCCTCTCTCTCTCTCTCTTTCTCCCCCCCCTCTCTCTCTCTCTCTCTCTCACCATCTTTGTCTGTGTGTGTGCGCAAATTCTCTTTCTCTCTCTTTCTCTCTTACCCACTCTCTCTGTCTGTATGTATATGTGTGCGTATTCTCTCTCTCTCTCTCACTCTCTCTCTCTCTCTCTCTCTCTCTCTCTCTCTCTCTCTCTCTCTCTCTCTCTCTCTCTCTCTCTTCTCATTCTCTTTCTCTCTCTCACTCTATCTCTCATTCTCTCTGTCTGTATGTGTGTGTGAATTCTCTCTCTCTCTTCTCTCTCTCTCTCTCTCTCTCTCTCTCTCTCTCTCTCTCTCTCTCTCTCTCTCCCTCTCTGTCTGTCCGTACATGTGTATGTATTCTCTCTGTCTGTCTGTCTGTGTCTGTCTGTTTGTCTCTGTCTGTCTCTCCCTGCCTGTATGTATGTGTGTGAGTATTCTCTCTCCTTCTCTGCCTGTATGCCTTACTGTATTTGTCTCTCTCTCTCTCTGCTTGTCTGTCTCTCTCTCTCTCTCTCTGTCTCTCTCTGTCTCTCTCTCTGTCTCTCTCTGATTCTCTTTGTCTCTCTCTCTCTCTCTGTCTCTGTCTCTCTTTGTATCTCCCTGTCTGTCTATCTCTGTCTCTGCTTTTTTCATCTTCATCCATCATCACCTCTTAACATGGCCAGAATAGCCATGTTGATTACGTTCTTGCTTAATGGTCATTGCAAAGAAATTTTTAAAAAAAATTCTTGACTGCAAAAAGGAAAAAACAAACAACAAAAAAAAACACGGCATGGAAAGCAGCCTATAGCGCAGCAGCTGCTGTCTTGGGTTTCATCATTAGACTTCCTGTTTCTGGAACCAGTGCCTAGCATTGTTTCTGCTGGCTCTCGGCCTGATCCATTCAGGTGTCGACAATGATGCAATGTCAGCGACTACAGCCATTTCATTTTTCAGTGACAGAAACTGATGTTGCGTCTTGTGGAACTTTGATGGTAATTGTAAAAATGGGTCCCTTTTTTGAGTCACAGGTGTAAAAGCAAATTAAGTCTTAGCCCTGTTCTGGCTGTCCGTGTGTGTGTGTGTGTGTGTGTGTGTGTGTGTGTGTGTGTGTGTGTGTGTGTGTGTGTGTGTGTGTGTATGTGTGTGTGTGTGTGTGTGTGTAAGTGTATGTATGTGTGTGTGTGTGTGTACGTGCGTACGTGCGTGCGTGCGTATGTGAGTGTGAGTGTGTGTGTGTGTGTGTGTGTGTGTGTGTGTGTGTGTGTGTGTGTGTGTGTGTGTGTGTGTGTAAGGGTGTAAGTGTGTGTGTGTGTGTGTGTGTGTGTGTGTGTGTGTGTGTGTGTGTGTATGTGTGTGTGTGTGTGTGTGTGTGTGTGTGTGTGTGTGTGTGCGCGCGCGTGCGTGCGCGCGCTGGCACAAGAGCAATAAAATTTCACGTAAACATTTCTCGGTAACTGCAAGCGCGAGGACAAGAAACATTGGCAGAAGAATAAATGGGGATACGACCTTTCTGGCTATCTGTCACACAGGGAAACCACAGCGTTGGTGAATCTGTAATAAACGGTGATAAGACCTTTCTAGCTATCTGTCGCACAGCGAAACTACAGCGTTGGTGAATCTGAATTAAATGGTGATAAGACCTTTCTAGCTATCTGTCGCACAGCGAAACCACAGCGTTGTTGAATCTGTAATAAATGGTGATAAGAACTTTCTGGCTATCTGTCGCCTTTCTGGCTATCTGTCGCCTTTCTGGTTATCTGTCGCACAGCGAAACCACAGCATTGTTGAATCTGTAATAAATGGTGATAAGACCTTTCTGGCTATCTGTCGCACAGCGAAACCACAGCGTTGTTGAATCTATAATAAATGGTGATAAGACCTTTCTATCTGTCGCACAGCGAAACCACAGCGTTGGTGAATCTGTAATAAATGGTGATAAGACCTTTC
>CM031602.1:6825820-6843320 GCA_018398815.1 Conus ventricosus
TATATATATTATATATATATATATATATATTTCAGTTGACTACCCCTATTTGTTTTCCACCTTTGCTCCGTCATAAGAGTAATAAAAGAGAAAGACAAACATAAAGAAAGTTTGATACTCGTTTTGAGAGAGAGAGAGAGAGAGAGAGAGAGAGAGAGAGAGAGAGAGAGAGAGAGGGGGGGGCAGACACATACGGACACACAGAGAGACAGACAGGCAGAGGCATTCATAAACGCTATCTTGTTTGCGTGTTGTATTGTTTTGCTTTGAAACAGTGTGAAGTTATTTGTGTGTTAAGTCAGCTACTGTATATGTAGACAAAAAACTACTGATAGGAATCGGAAAACTGGTGCACATGTTTTGATACGTAAAATTCACATGTTGTTTTCGATTTCAGTAGCAGTATCACGCCTTATTACACATGTTTGCCGTCAATCCGTTCACGTTGTTTGGAGACATGTGACATACTGCAAGCCTTGGAGGAAACATGAGCAATGTGTGCAGGACTGTCCGAATGGAGAAACTGCCATGTTCTAAACACAGACGATAATTGGAAATATGTGCCACCTACTGTTTCTGAGAACAGTTTTCATAGTGCCAGAGGGCGTGCTGAAATCAGGGAGGCTGGTAATATTGTAGACTTTTTCAGCGCCAGAAGGCTTCATATCATCTTCTTCATCCTTCACTTCCGCTGCTTGCTCTCTCTTTCTCTCTCTCTCTCTCTCTCTCTCTCTCTCTCTCTCTCTCTCTCTCTCTCTCTCTCTCTCTCTCCCCCCTTCGACCGTCCTCCCAGTCAACTTCCCTGCTGTTTACTCCTTTATCCCCCCCCCCCCAACCCTTTCTGTTTTTACTCCCTGCTGTCACTCCTTTATCACCCCACCCCCCAAACCCTTTCTCCTTTTACTCCCTGCTGTCTACTCCTTTATCACCCCCACCCCCCAAACCCTTTCTCCTTTCACCGTAGATTTGGATGAGGGGTGGGAGAATTTGTAATGAAACAAAGTCCGTTGTCTCTGAAGTTGCTCCATATTGATGGTAGATGTTCTCCTTATCAGGAGCCATTACATATCTGCATGAAGTGAACTATTCCGTTAATATTCGTTGTAGTTTCTATACTTGATGACAAGAGTGTTTTTGACTACCGAGACGTTAAACTATAATTTTAAGGGTGATTTTTTACAAAAAAAATTAAATAAGCCTCCATGCACTTCTTTTAGTGTGTGTGTGTGTGTGTGTGTGTGTGTGTGTGTGTGTGTGTGTGTGTGTGTGTGTGTGTGTGTGTGTGTGTACATGTGTAGTATGTGTGCGTGTGTGTGTGTGTGTGTGTGTGTGTGTGTGTGTGTGTGTGTGTGTGTGTTGTGTGTGTGTGTGTTTCACGACGAAAATAATGGTTGTTGTGATGGAAGTCAATATGCAGACACTTCAAAACGTGCATGTCATGTATGAACATTGCAGATATTCTATAGCCCAGGGTTCTGAAAGCGCCCGAGTGCTCTGGTAGACTGTGTGACAACATGAGATAAAAATGAAATGTTTTGGTGACTAACACAATCTTTCAGCAAGAGGGAGAGAGAGAAACAGAGAGAGAGAGAGAGAGAGAAGAGAGGAGAGAGAGAGAGAGAGAGAGAGAGAGAGAGAGAGAGAGAGAGAGCGACAGAGAAAGAGAGAGAGAGAGAGAGAGAGAGAGAGAGAGAGAGAGAGAGAGAGAGAGAGAGAGGAGAGAGAGAGAGAGAGTAAAACATGTGTGCAAGACAGCAGCGGTTTAGTATACCAGTGCCCGTTCTGGGATGTTTTGGGTCGTCGTGAGTAAAGAGAAATGGCGACAAGTAGTGAGTTGCCTATGTGCCGCTGTGTCCAAAGCTCAGTCAATGGAGCCGCTATGAGTTTCCATTCGCACTGGCCGCAAGCATCAACACTGTCAATGTGCATGTTATGAGTACAACGCATGTCAGAGCCTTCCTCCTCTTGTCGGGGAAGCTGCACGCCCACATGTCTCATGGGGCGATTTCGGATGACAAAAAAAAAGTAAATCCCACAGAGGGAATGCAAAGAAGAGGAGCAACAAGGTAAAACCTCACAAGCCAAAACAACGAACGGCCAAAGAAAGAAACAAACAACAAAGAAGATAAGCAAACAAACGCGCACACACACGAACTAGAGTGCCAAGTACAGAAAGAAAACACCGACTTGAAATCCAAAGATACACGCTTGGATTTTGAATTTTCCAATGTTTTCTAATGCCTGCTTTGTGTCCTTCCGTCAGCCATGTAAAGAGATTCACAAAGCGTAAGCAGCTTTTTGATTGTTGAAACAAGTAAGATAGTGTGTTGGCTGTTTTAATGCCATTCTTTTTTTTATTTTAGTATCGGTGATGAATGTATGTAGTGTGTGCAGGTGTATGTTTGCAAGATATATTCATGTTGAGCTTACCTTAATATTGCTTTCAGAAATAATTGTTTAGCCATATCTGTACTCCCCTTGTTTGAAATAACCGGATCCTGAAAGCATATGGCTTACTGATTGTTCGAACATATTTACATAAAAATCAAAAGAAGAAGAGAAAAAGAAACAGTACATGCAAGTGACCGCAATTTTATCAGAAATGTGTATTCCGTCATGTTTGATATATTTCACAAAACGCTACTGTTGCATAATTCATCTTCATTTTCCCCAGCCACCTTCATGCAAGCAATGGCTGAAAAGATTCCATTGATTATTTCTGGTTCTACTTGGACTTTAACTGATAACTGAAATTGCTAACCTTTGTCATAAACACGCACACACACACACACACACACACACGCACACACACACACACACACATACATAAACACACACATGGCAGTTCTTACTGCTGCATTGAGTCAAAGTCTTCCAAAGCGTGAGACGGAAAAGCAGAAGAAACAAATTGTGCGCAGCCAACAAGCCCGGGTCTGTGAGCACACACACACACACTCTCTCTCTCTCTCTCTGTCTGTCTGTCTCTCTCTCTCTCTCTCTCACACACACACACACACACGAAGGCACACGCACGCGCGCACGTTTGTGTGCGCGCTAACACATTGACACGCGTTATATATATATATATATATATATATATAAATATATATATATATATATATATATATATATTAATGCTGAACAATTAAGTAGTGGGGGAAAAGCAAGTGTAGGTTAACAATTCTTCCATCATTATAGAAAAGATTTGAAATTTTTAAAAAGATGAAGAAAGTGGGAAATTGTATATTATAAACCCTTCACTAGCTGCAATATATATATATATATATATATATATATATATATATATAATATATATATATATATATATATATATATATATATATATATATAATATTTGTCACGGTCGCTAAGCCGGACGGCCCTACCACCCCTACCCATGCCTATTACACACTAGAGCAGACAACACAGCACACTAACACAGCTTTACAATCATGCGCACTTCTTTATTTCACACACACACTATGGCGCCACCACTCACGTCCATCCACACCCACACACCGGTATCCACTTCTTTACTGACCCACAACTACCCTGCTACGACCCTGAGAACCTTAACCTATGCTAAATCACCAGTTGCGGTATATCACTGCGACCTAGCGATGCAGAGATAGCCCGCACACGTGGTGGCTAAATACTAGGGACAAGGACCAACCCAAGGGACTCTAATCTCTAAACTACTACCACCCACACCTCTCCCCAGGACCCACCCTTCTCTTTTGACCCGGGTACTATCAAACTGGTCGCTGCGTCCCTAAAGGAGGCAGCGACGAGTACCCTACACTGCGCTGGCCACTACGTCCTAAAAAGGAGGCAGTAGCTAACACCCTTAACCCTACTGCCTTACGCTACACCCCTTCTACCATAACCATGGGACAACCCGTCCCGGCCCGGAAAGCTCCAGTCCTCGGCGCTGTATGTGGCCCCTCGCAGGCCGACACCTCCCTGGAAGACTCTGCACCCCGGCGCTGACTGTGGCTTCCCCGCAGTCCGACCTCTCCCGAAGACCCTACACCCCGGCGCTGACCGTGGCTCCTCGCAGACTGACTCCTCCCTGCGATGAGCGCGACACACACACCAGACGCCCTCTCGACGGATCCGGGGCTCAACGCCTCCTCCTCTAAAGGCCCCGCCAGACACTGAGGGTGAGGGAAGGTCTGGTGCAGCGCCCTCACAGGACGCCTGAACAGGGAAGAGCAACAGGTGGCTGGAGAACTCCCGGAAGAACCCCGGTAGCAGGAGGAGAGCTGCCTCACAGACGGCCTGGATGATCTCCCTCTCCCGGGAAAGCAGCAGGCAACGGGAAACCGCCGCTCACCTGCCGGCACGCGGCAGCAGACTGCGGTGGTCTGGCCCCAGCCTCAGGACGGAGCAGGATACCTGTTGACAACTGTAGGCCACTACTGTAATTTTGCTACTACCCAAGTCAACAAGGCTCATAGGCTACTTGGTAAACTTTAATCCACCATCTCCCTTGCCTACCTCCACTCGGGCATGAGAGTGACCCCTTGAATTTCGATTACACCCCCCAACCCGTTACTCGCCTTGGGGTTATCAGATCCATTTCCTGCCAACCCTTACAATAGCAGTAAAACAATAGTCTCTCTGAGCCAATCCACGCTATTGCATATGGAATTATGGATCGCACCCAAATCTCGGAGAAAGAAAACAAATCTTAAGCGATCCAACACAGACTCCATGGCCATTCCTAGGAAATGCTAAGTAGTTTATGAAGTGGGTGACTTCACCAGGAGATGTCTCCTACCAATAGTCAGTAGTAATACACATCTTTCAAAACAAACAAAAAAAACTTATCAATTTTTAGCGGTTCACAGTTCTAGCATGCTCATACAAGAGAATCGGCTCGCAGCCACAATCCTTCACATTCTTACCCCTCTTTACACTGTCAATTATAATCATATATCAACACAACATGATTTGTTCGCCAAAATTTCCATCCAGCACCTCACTCTCATGTCATCTCTTGTCGGATAACCCAGTGGTTAATCCTTGTTATGCCAACACAACCATACTTCATACAATATTACATGCTGCACATCCTCCGTTTTTATCCTATCAACTGCTGAGCTACCCGCCTTAAACTTTACCTTACCCTTCTTTCCGACTACTAAAATTCATAATGGGACTGTCTCCCTACAACCTAAGATACCTTTTTCCAACCCTATTCTGTCACAAACACGTACATCCCTGCATGTGTGACGACTGTCATTTACTTAAAAAAAAAAAAACCTCTAACCATATGGACTCATTGTCCTGTACCAAATACGTACGTCGAGTGCGACCCCTTGTTGCCAAATTTGCTCCAGGGGCCAACAGTCTTGAGTCGCACTGTTTTTATGTTTTATGTTATTTTATTTTACTTTTTAACATGCGCGCTGGTGACCTACTCATTTTTGAGTGAACCAGTATTTTAGGAAGAAGAAGAAGAGATACAATCCGCACACGCACGACACCCGCGTCGAGAACCAAGACTCGTAACGAAAGTGAAAAGACACCAATATAAATTGAATAGTCACGACCGTACTCCAGTATAAACCACTCGACTACCAATTAGCCTTAGCCCTACTGCACAGTTAACCGATTCCAATGCTGCGCAGGTCAACTCCGAAATCGTTAATCAATTTCAACGAACTACTACTATTTACAACTGAAATTGAGCACAATCCCTTTACCATTCACGCAGACACATCTGCACCTGATTCAAACTATGATCCTCAACAAAATGCAACCTCGTATTACCTTCTTACTGACCCCCCTGAAATTAACATGAACTAATCACAACCAATATCTACATCACCGTCCATCAACGGTTATTATATCGAACCCACATTGTCTAGCCAAACTGTCACATGACAATCGAACTCAGGAACCACTATGTACACTACTTACAGAATATACAGAAAAGAGGTAACAACACAAAGCGGCTGACAAGAAGTTTCAATCACCGAATCAAGACGACATCATACCAGACAACCAGTATACGCAACAAACATAATACAACTAAACATAACATGAGACAACAACAGTACAACTCGCCATAATACAAAACATGACGAACACAACCACCATGAACCCAACAAATCACCAACCTGGACAAACAGACGTTCAACCACAGCAGTTCTGCAACTGGCTGAAGTAGCTGCCAACAGAGACGACACCGACTCGGCACAGGCCAAGAGCACCCAAACCCGACGAGGACCTGGCACTAACTATGACTCGAACTCACTCCTCAACAACTAACGGCGCTGCCGCCGCACCTACAAGGAGTACGTCCACTCCGACGAACACCAGGGACCGAAGTGAAGCTACCCCAACGCATTCCGACCTGGTCGGAATCAAGCGAACTCTACTCACAACACAAAACAGCGATTGGTCAGAGCAGCGTATCCCTCCGCAGAGCTGACACGCCCGACCAACGGACTAGTTGTTGCTCGTGCAACAACACGACAATTTACCACAACAACTCACAGACTTGACAACACCAACAACAGCCGTAATCCTGCCCCGCCTTCTCTGGTGTAGAACCAAAGTAACAAAAGGGTAACAATCGGGAACGAAACCAACCTCCCGCCTCCATCCCCTCAACAAGTAAGATTGGAATTCAAGAATATTGTATGTCTTATTTCCCCAGCCCCCAGCCTAGCCTAACCTTCCACCTTAACCAAAACCCCAAATCTTACACACGCACGCTCGCACACACACATATACACATATGCACACGCTCTCTATTTCTGAACTACCATTACTCCAAACACATTGACGGCTGATTTACTACCGCCGATCGGTGATATATATATATATTATATATATATATATATATATATATATATATATATATATATATATATATATATATATATAAATATATATATATAATATATAATAGATAAGACAGGAGAGAGAGAGAGAGAGAGAGAGAGAGAGAGAGAGAGAGAGAGAGAGAGAGAGAGAGAGAGAGAGTACACCCGAAGCAGGGCAGTTACATAGGCTCACTTTGCATACGCATGTAAGTCTGAAATGAAAGGATCCCAAACCACGTCATTATCATCATCATAATCTCTGGCGTCCCAGAAGACATTACACCGTACTCTATCACCGAAGAACCGCTCAAAGCCACAGAGTGTTTCATCATTGTCGGTGCTTGAACAGGTCCTGTGACAAGTTTGAAGAAATGTGTCGCTTTTCTGCCAGAAACCAGGAGCGTGATAATGACATGGAAGAGAGCAGCCCGGCGTTTATAGCCGTATTATTTTCTTTCTTTAGTGCAGGGGACGGTTCTTTTTTCTTCTTTTTTTCTATGGAAGGACCAATTTTCAGGAGCGCAATCAACATTACTATTCTGCCCTTGTAAGGAATGGTGATGAATGAAGATGATCAAAGCAGTTACACAAAGAGAGAGAGAGAGAGAGAGAGAGAGAGAGAGAGAGAGAGAGAGAGAGAGAGAGAGAGAGAGAGGGGGGGGGGGAGAGAGAGAGAGGGAGAGAGAGACGAGAGAGAGAGAGAGAGAGAGAGAGAGAGAGAGAGAGAGAGAGAGAGAGAGAGAGAGAGAGAGAGAGAGGAGAGAGAGAGAGAGAGAATGAGCATAAACGTGCAGGACCATGGAAACTTCTTTTTTTTCCCTTAGCACAAGTGTCAATCATCATTCCACCGTCTATGTAAATATATTGCCAAGGGAGATGCTTCTTGTTGTTGTTGCTGATGCGTTGTTGGCTTTGTTGTTGCTCGTGCTGCTGCTGAATTCTCTTTCGTGGCTATTATTCAAATTACTGTTGTCGTTGCTGTTGTTAAAATTTCCATTGCTCTTGTTGCTTTTATTATCGTTACCACTGTTGATGTAGTCATAACGATTCTTAGCGTGACATTTCTGGTAATGGTCACTTTGACCCACCTTTTGCCGCCTTTGTTCTAATGTCCATAGCGGGTAAAATGGCCATTTTCACACACACACACACACACACACACACACACACACACACACACACACACACACACACACACACACACACACACACACACACACACACACACACACAATAACGGGGGGAGAGAGAGAGAGAGAGAGAGAGAGAGAGAGAGAGAGAGAGAGAGAGAGAAGAGAGAGAGAGAGAGAGAGAGAGAGAGAGAGAGAGAGAGAACTAAGGTGTGAAAATAAACTCTTTTGCCTGTCTGGAATTGTTCGGAATGGCGCAGAACATCTTTATTCTCGTTCTGTGCGTGTGCACGTGTGTGTGCTCGCGCGCGCGCGCCTGTGTGTGTGTGTGTGTGTGTGTGTGTGTGTGTGTGTGTGTGTGTGTGTGTGTGTGTGTGTGTGTGTGTGTGTGTGAAATTAGGAACCTCACCCGCCACGAAAACGCATATTAACTAATTGTCTGATGATGACACAATTGGTTTATTCCAGATGAGGCCACTCTGTTCTCATAGCATCACAAAGTTAGCCACGCGCTTCTCAAGAAATTTATATTCTCTACGGTAAGGAACTTACTGAAAGTCATAAACCAATCTTTAACAAGTAAGCCCATTCCATCTCCGAAATTGTGGCAGAAGAGTGGTAGAGGAAAGCAAGATTAACCAATAGCGAAACCAAGGTAGGAGACCCGCTGTTCAAAACGTCTAGAAGGTTAATGTCGACAGTCTGTACAGTTGATGAAGTTGAAAACAGTGTAGCGGGCATGAGGAAAGAAGTGGAAAAGGTGCGTTGGTTTCTTTTCAGGAGGATGAATGTGTATGTGTGTAAGTCAGCTGGTGGTGTGAATGGACATGAAGCCACAGAGAAGAAGGGAACGCACATGGAAGCTATTTCCACGAGAACGTAAACTGGGGTTTCGTTACTTCTGTGGCACGCTCAAACCATATGATACACCTCTGTCAATAGACAATTCGCGTTCTTTCTGTTCATCGTTATACTGAACCATGGGACATAGATCAAGCTTCGCAATAAGAGCAGTCTATGAAGAGGTCTTCCTGTAGGCGGCACTGCCGTGACCACCAGCAGGATTAATGAGAAAGGCGTACCTCCTATTGTTTCTGAGATCAGTGTTTTGTGGTGCCAGACGGCGGGTTAAGCAATGCAGACATTTCAGCGCTAGATGGCTTCTCCACATCTCTCTGTTTCTGATTATGCAGCTGTCTGCCTACACTCCTCTCTCTATCTACATTTGTCTCTCTCTCTCTCTCTCTCTCTCTCTCTCTCTCTCTCTCTCTCTCTCTCTCTCTCTCTCTCTCTCTCTCTCCTCTCTCCTCTCTCTCTCTCCCATCTCCAACCCACCTTCCAGCCTACTCCCTCTGTCAACCTCCTCCCCCGTCCTCCTTTCTGACTTTTCTTCAGGCTTGGTTGTGGGGTGATGAAGCCACACGGAGCTAAGCCCATTATCTCAGTGACGTAAAGAACTGTACTTGCTATGCCAAATTCAATATTGATGCTAGATGTTCCCCCATGTCACGACCATAATACACTGGATGTCGCGAAATATTTCGACAATATCCACAATAGATCTAATCGGTCATAAGATCATTCTGATAACCAAGAATTTAGAGTATATTTTAGGGGGTGTTCACGAAAGAAGCATACAATAAATCAATGAAATCTCTGTTTTCTTCGTCTTCTAGAAAGAATTGCTAGCCTGCTCAGTTACGAATTGCTGCCTGCTCAGTTAAGAATTGCTAGCCTGCTCAGTTAAGAATTGCTAGCCTGCTCAGTTAAGAATTGCTAGCCTGCTCAGTTCAGTGTGGAATGTGAACAGAACAGCAGCTGTGTAAACAAGATCGATGTTTGACGATGGAACTTTCCCATTTTGCGACCGCACAGAACACAGGACTGGTGGCTTTCCTTTATTTACAGGACAGCCCTAACCTTCCTAAATCCTTTGTCTAAACATGTTCTGCACGTATGATGGCTCCCCGACTCTTTGCCACCATGCATCGTCCTCTGCATCTCCCACATTTGGAGGCGAATTGTATTTGGAACAGGAAAGGTGGTGAGATGTAGAGGTGAGGTTGGGGGTGATTCATTATCCACCAAAGGAAATAAATCACATCGGTTGTCATGAGAAGATCAATACGCATGTGACATAGTGCTCCGGCAACCAGAGCGTTCAACCAGGAAGAGAACTACAGCAGATGCGTGCTTCACTTAGTGTTCACCATCTGTGTCCATCATCTGGAGGAAGAGTAGGATAGAAAGTAGAAGCGAGGTGGGTAGGGGGAAGATGGATGAGAATGGCCATAGCGTGCATGGGGTAAAGGGGGCTGGAGTGCTGATCGCCCCATGTGCCTCGACACATGGGAACATTGTGAGTGGCCTCTTTTAGCGCGCATGGTGGCACCATCTCTTCTCCTCTCTCTCTTCTCCTCCTCTCTCTCTCTCTCTCTCTCTCTCTCTCTCTCTCTCTCTCTCTCTCTCATCTGGATAATCGAGGAACCACCGCTTGGACCACACATGCTAGATCATGTTTGTTTAGATATGCATTTGGATTTGTGTGGCTGGAGCAAGGTGTGGGTGATGTCAGTGAGTTTTTGTGTGTCTTTGGCAGAGAATAATTGACTGTAGATGACAAGAATGGAGTGAACACGTGAATGAGAGTGACAGGTTTTCTGTATACAGAATTTTTGTAATCCGTGTGGCTCTCTATCTACATATGTGAGCATGGATATTGACATAATTTAAAGTGTATTATGACTAAGTTTAGATTTGACATTTCTGACTTGTCGGTTCACTACTATAGGTATAGAAACCGTAGGCCACAAAATTTGATTTGTAAATTATGTAAAGTTGTCGAAAACGAAATGCACTTTTTGTTATTTTGTGCATTTTATAACAGTATAAGAGAAGCGTTCATTTCTCAAAAGTTCTCTCATGATCAAAATGGTTTTTGCTTATCTCTTTTGTGGGCCTCAACGAACTGCAATACAGTCAGAAAATTAGTAGCAATTTATGCTTATCAAGCGTTTAAAGCGCGGCATATTGCCATAACTTGAATGTATATTTATGCATTTATACGTAATGATGTTTATATGTATTTGTTTTTGTTCCCCTCTTCCAAAAAGGGCCTTGGCCTTATAGAATAAAGATTTCATTTCATTTCATCTCTCTCTCTCTCTCTCCTCTCTCCTCTCTCTCTCTCTCTCTCTCTCTCTCTCTCTCCTCTCTCTCTCTCTCTCTCTCCTTTGTAGCCTGTGTGCATCTTTCTCTATTGGCCTTTTATACAGGTGGATTGGGATAAACTGGGGGAAATAAAAGAAATCTAGCATGCAAAGAACAGAAAAGAAAAGAGACAGCAGTGGTCTGGTATAGGATAGTGAAGAAGACATGCAGGTGCGTGAACTTGGAACGAGATGGAGGTGACTGTTACTGGTACAACCGTAGCTGTTCCAACGGTGTACATGGAAATGTGGAAGAGAGAATGAATTCAGACTGAGGAGTCACCATCAGTAAATACCCTAGACAACGATCACCTATGAGAGTGTAATTTGTACGTTCATCGCTGAAAATTACTTAACGCTGTTCACGTGCTACAGCGAAAGTCTATGGCATTCTCTTGTCCAAGGGTTCCCGGCAAGCAAACGCCGCAAGTTCACTGCGTACTGTTGGCATTGTGATTACGATAAAATAGACTTAGACGTGGTAATGACAGAGAAAGTTTGGATTAAGAGGTTTAGATCCCATGACACTAAAGTGCATCAAACATGTTGTGTGCGTTCATTCGTGCGCGTGTGTTTGTGCGTGCGCGCGTGCGTGCGTGCGTGCATGCTGTGTGTGTGCGCGCGCGCGCGCGTGCGTGCGTGTGTGTGTGTGTGTGTGTGTGTGTGTGTGTGTGTGTGTGTGTGTGTGTGTGTGTGTGTGTGTGTGTGTGTGTGTGTGTGTGTGTGTGAGCGTGTGTGTGTGTGTTTGTGTGTGCTTGTGTGTGTGTATGTGTGTGCGTGTGTGTGTGTGTGTGTGCGCGCACGCGCGCGCGCGTGTGTGTGTTTGTGTGTGCATATGTGTGTATGTGTGTGTGTTTGTGTGTGCGCGCGCATGCGTGCGTGCGTGCGTGCGTGCGTGCGTGCGTGCGTGTGTGTGTGTGTGTGTGTGTGTGTGTGTGTGTGTGTGTGTGTGTGTGTGTGTGTGTGTGTGTGTGTGTGTGTGTTCGTGAAGTCATCTGTCATGTCTGAAAATGCCAGGCATTTCTACCCATGATTCTGAGCATTTGTTTTATTCATGCATACTCTGATGCCATGAAGAGATGAGAGAAAAGTAATATGTCTTGGTCAGTAAAAGAAAGGTCACCCAGAGAGAGAGAGAAGAGAGAGAGAGAGAGAGAGAGAGAGAGAGAGAGAGAGAGAGAGAGAGAGAGAGAGAGAGAAAGACAGACAGACAGACAGACAGACAGAAGGAGGCTGGGGGGGGGGGGGGGGGAGACACAGAGAAACAGAGAGACAGAGACAAAGACAGCGAGAGTCTGAATGAGTAATGGAATCTAGAGGCGGTCCAATATCAAGCTGATAAAGCCAGATTCCAATATCAGTCTGTCCGTGATACATGGACGTGAGGGAGGTGTACGGGGCACTGGGGTGTGTGGGGTGTGTGTGTGGAGTAAACAGAAACAAAATAAAACCCACTAATGGATAAAGATGATTGAAATATAAAAGGTTAAGCAAAGGCGTGACTGACATCAATTAAGGATACTCAGTCAACGAATAACATGACCAAACAGGGTAAAGCATCACCAAGAGAGAGAGAGAGAGAGAGAGAGAGAGAGAGAGAGAGAAGAGGAGAGAGAGAGAGAGAGAGAGAGAGAGAGAGAGACAGAGAGACAGACAGACAGACAGACAGACAGACAGACCGACAGAGACAAAGACAGAGAGTGACAAGCAGACAGAGAGGCGGTGCACGGATAACCAGCGCTTAATATCATTGACATTGACGGGAACATTCTGGTCGTCAAGAACACAGTAAAGAGACACGTTGAAAAACACCGCAGTGTTTGCGTGTGCTTCCAGCCCAGTCAATAACATCGGCCAGGACCTTCGATCCCACTGACCACAGCCCAGACAATGACATCGGCCAGGACCTTCGATCCCACTGACCACCTTTGCCCTGAGCTCAGCAACATTGAAAGGGGAGACCACGCTAGTAGCCTGATGTGTTTCACATGTTTCTTTCCCTTCATTACAAACATGCACAGTCCGACATCTCTGGAGACCAACTCCTCCCTTTGTTGGGTAGATGGGATTAATACTTGCCTGTCCATATAGGGAGTGTCCACAGGAGTATCTCCACTCCCTTTGAAGGGTAGATGGGATTAATACTTGCCTGTCCATATAGGGAGTGTCCACAGGAGTATCTCCACTCCCTTTGAAGGGTAGATGGGATTAATACTTGCCTGTCCATATAGGGAGTGTCCACAGGAGTATCTCCACTCCCTTTGTAGGGTAGATGGGATTAATACTTGCCTGTCCATATAGGGAGTGTCCACAGGAGTATCTCCACAACCTTTGAAGGGTAGATGGGATTAACACTTGCCTGTCCATATAGGGACTGTCCGCAGGAGTAACAGCCTGCGTAGGCAGAAGAAGAAAGAAGAAGAAGAAGAAGAAGAAGAAGAAGAAGAAGAAGGGGTGATTTAGGATGACAAAAAGTGAAGTTGAAAGAAAAAAAAGAAGAAAGAAAAGCGATAGCACCACAAATTAAGAAATGAAAGGTTTAAACAGATTTAGAGCACTGTGTCGGAGAACAAAAAAGCTCACACACACACACACACACACACACACACACACACACACACACACACACACACACACACACACACACACACACACACACACAACCAAAACATTTTACAGCAGATTCCATGAAAACCTTGTTCGGAGATGTTCCGCCTGATGCGATCTTTGAATTCTTGAAAGAGATAAAAAAAAAAATTCATCGCAGTTGAGATTTTATAGTGGAAAGATTTTAAAACATATTCTGGGGTGGGTGTTTAGAAGATTAAAGAGTTGTGTGAATGAATAACTTGTGAGTTGACTTCAACGCGATGAGGCCCTTTGCGGTCGGCTGGGCTATAAGCAGCATTACCGTACCTTGCACACACACACACACACACACACACACACACACACACACACACACACACACACACACACACACACACACACACACACACACACACACACGCATTAGCAATGGCTATCAACATCACATAATAATGATTCTTCCTGATATTATAACTGCGCCACCATTTTGAGTTTCCTCCGCTGTCACCCTTCCTAAAGCATTGTGTAAGATACCCGTGTACGCATGGTGACATTGTTCCCAGTCTCTCTCTCTCTCTCTGCATCCACACTTCTCAGTGTCTCCTTACTAATAGCTCTCCTCTCTCTCTCTCTCTCCTTCTCTCTCTCTCTCTCTCTCTCTCTCTCTCTCTCTCTCTCTCTCTCTCTGCATCCACCCTTCTCAGTTTCTCCTTACTAATACTCTCTCTCTCTCTCTCTCTCTCTCTCTCTCTCTCTCTCTCTCTCTCTCTCTGCATCCACCCTTCTCAGTGTCTCCTTACTAATCTGAATGCAAATGATGAACGAACAAACGAAAGGCGATGAGATACAGGGTTTAGCGTGATAATCCGCGGAAGGAAATGAATCACAGCTGTTGTCATGAGAAGATCGATAGGAATGGGAATGGGAATGGGGTGGGGGTGATGGCGGGGGTGTTGGGTGGGGGTGGGGCAGAGGAGCTGCTCGATTTCACGATGACGTTCAGCATCGAAAGGAAAGAGAGGAGCTGCCGCTTTCCGTCAGTGTTCACACACTGTCTGTCGGCATGTGACCAGCCCCTTTTAGGCCAGTAGGGCGCAAGGCGGGGAGGGAGTAGACGGAAAGTGGGTGAGGGTGGGGGGTAAGCGTGTCGTGGGTGGAGTTGGAGTAGGGGTCGTCACATGTGACTAGACTGTGGTCTGAAGTGGGGGAACTTGGTGATGGCCTCTGTGGTGCTTCCCGCGGCGCCATTTCCCTTCCTTTATTCTGTCTCTGTCTCTGTCTCTGTCTCTCTCTGTCTCTCTCTCTCTCTCTCTCTCTCTCTCTCTCTCTCTCTCTCTCTCTCTCTCTCAGTTCATATTATTTTACTTGCTCTTATTGTTGCAGTTGCTGTTGCTGTTGTTGTTGTTGTTGTTGTTGTTGTTGTTGTTGTTGCTCTTCTTCTTCTTCTTCTTCTTCTTCTTCTTCTTCTTCTTCTTCTACAACAACAATACAACTACAAAACTACTACTACTACTACTACTTTTTCTTTTTCATCTTCTTCTTCTTAGTCTTCTTCTTCTTCTTCTTCTTTTCCTTCTTCTTCTCCTTCTTTTTCTTTTTCTTCTTCTTCTTCTTCTTCTTCTTCTTCTTCTTCTTCTTCTTCTTCTTCTTCTTCTTCTTCTTCTTTCTTCCTTTCCTGGAGGCTGTGGGGTGGGTGGAATACAAAGAGTCAGGTCAGGGACCAGATGTTGGGAAGACCAGACAGCAGTGGTCTGATAAGGATCGACATCAAGTAGAAACAGCTGCCTGAATCTACAATAGGCATACACGGGTCGGACGAGGGCGACACTTACGCCCTCATCTGTCCCATTGGTCTTTCAGGTAAGTGTTGGACTAAAGATAGTATAGTGTTGTCCCTGTACCCCACTCAAACACGGTATCGCAGTTTTGGATTCGACAAGTCAAAGTCTGCCATGCCAGTAGTTCTCTGGGGACTGGTACAGAAAGTGCCAGATCATCTCTATTACTGTATGACAGGAGAGCGATGTTCACCTCCTCTGGACTGAGTCAGAACAAGTGGAGTCATCAGTAAATGTTTCAGACGACGGTCACTTACGTATGTTAGACTGGAAAGTTCACCAGTCAAAAAAAGTCCCAGACTCAGACTCAGACTCGGGCTCATACTCAGACTGTCATTGTCACGTGAACCTTTAAGGGCCTATAGATAGAGCATGGTGCTTTGAGAATCATCATTAATTGATGGACCATAATTATTCATCTGGGCCCATTTAGGAGCTGTTATTGTCGTTTCACATTGATGCAATCATGAACAAAAATTTTCAATATGAATTTGTAGGTCATCATTGCCTACCATTTCACTCGGGGTTAGGTTTTGCAAGTTCGTGTCTGGCACCTCTTTTGAACAGCTGTTCTGTTAGCGTCAGTCACGGTGTCTGGCACCTCTTTTGACAGCTGTTCTGTTAGCGTCAGTCACGGTGTCTGGCACCTCTTTTGACAGCTGTTCTGTTAGCGTCAGTCACGGTGTCTGGCACCTCTTTTGATAGCTGTGCTGTTAGCGTCAGTCACGGTGTCTGGCACCTCTTTTGATAGCTGTTCTGTTAGCGTCAGTCACGGTGTCTGGCACCTCTTTTGATAGCTGTGCTGTTAGCGTCAGTCACGGTGTCTGGCACCTCTTTTGATAGCTGTTCTGTTAGCGTCAGTCACGGTGTCTGGCACCTCTTTTGATAGCTGTTCTGTTAGCGTCAGTCACGGCAGTCTGCATCTAGAGCAGCTGTCCAGAAAATGAGTTTCATCTTCGACCACACCTCATGCTGAGCATGTCGTGTCTTCTCTTGTAGTGTTGGTGTATCTACACTTTCTATTTGCAGGTCATGAGCGCTGGCTTGAAGTCTGCTGAGATCACGTCTCTGTTGGAAGTATTCAACGTGCACTATGTATTGTAGTAGTCGGTAATTTTCAGTAACTTTACTGTGAACGTATTGTCTCGAAGTGCTTCGTTTTTACTGTTTTCGCAGTGATCCAGCAATAATGTCTGGTCTGCTTCTTTAAGTGTCCTCATGGCTACCAGTCACTGGTGCTTTACTGTGGTCTGCTGGGAACAGATTGTAGTGAAATCGGACCTGGATGTAGCTTACTACCAGGATGTTTGGATCGAAAGATTGGTTCTGGTGACACAAGAAGAGCGTGGGACAACCCCAAATAACTGGACTGTGATAACGGATTGTTGACTTGAAGGATATGATTTTGACAATATAGCTAACATTGACCACCAGAACCCTGGGGCTAGCCAACACTATTTGACGTTTATCTCCTTTGCGTCGAGTCGTAGCTGCGTAAGTGACAATCCACAGAACATTATCAATAGCAGGTCGACATGCGGCAAATCGCCAGAGCAGTCCTAGCGTTGCTGACGAGCCATCATCATGATGGTGTTCAGTGGTGCTTGTTATGGTCCAGCATGCGCAGGTCACCGTCTGTTTCATCTCCTACTGGCGACAGTAATTGCTTTGCGCAAGTGCCAGGGTGAGTGAGTGTCTCCTTTCTTAAGGCACCACAGGCAGGCCAAGGACAATCCTTCACACAGTGACTGTCTCCTTTCTAAAGGCACCACAGGCAGGCCAAGGACAATCCTCAATCCTTCACACAGTGAGTGTCTCCTTTCTTAAGGCACCACAGGCAGGCCAAGCACAATCCTTCACACAGTGACTGTCTCCTTTCTTAAGGCACCACAGGC
>CM031602.1:6845820-6858320 GCA_018398815.1 Conus ventricosus
CCTTTCCCTGCCCTACTCCCCCTTAACCCCCCCACCCCCCACCCCTACCCCACCCCTCTCATCTCCTTCCTAAGAAACTTCAGCTTTCGTTTTGCCTGTACCTCATCTTTCTCAGCCTGTCTTTCTGTCTCCACCCGTCCTCCTTTCTCTCACCTCATTTCGGAAGGAGGACAGAGCAGGAACGACAAAGGTGTGGAGTGGGACGCGGGGATAAGGATGACAACTCCTCAGTCACCAAACGAAATAAATCCCAGCTGATTTCAGGAGACGATCGATGGACATGAGAGGAAAGTGCTCGATCTCACGATGACGTTCAACCAGGAGAAGGAAAGACAGGAGCCACCTCCTTCAGTTGGTGTTGACTGTCCCGAGTCCAGAAACAGTCAGGAGAGAAGGACAGGATGGGGGCGGAAAGGGAAGAGAAACGTGACTGAGGAGGGTGGGAGGGGGCTGTAGGGGGCGGAATGGGAAGAGAAACGTGACTGAGGAGGGTGGGAGGGGGCTGTAGGGGGCGGAATGGAAGAGAAACGTGACTGAGGAGGGTGGGAGGGGCTGTAGGGGGCGGAATGGGAAGAGAAACGTGACTGAGGAGGGTGGGAGGGGGCTGTAGGGGGCGGAATGGGAAGAGAAACGTGACTGAGGAGGGTGGGAGGGGCTGTGGGGGGCGGAATGGGAAGAGAAACGTGACTGAGGAGGGTGGGAGGGGGCTGTAGCGGTGAACGGGGCGGAGTAAAAAGGTCGGGTCACGTGGCCCCATCGTGGTCTCACCTGGGACACTTTGCGATGGGGCTCTTTAGTTAACCACGTGGCCGTTTGTCTCTGTCTGTCTGTATGTCTGTCCCTCACGTTACTTTTCTTCTTCTTGTGTATCTCTGGAGACCTGGTGAGGGTGCATGAAATAATAAGACCCCAGGTCTTACCCCCCCCCCCCCCCCACAAACACACAGACAGACAGACAGACACACAATCAGAGTCACACAGACAGACAGACAGACAGACAGACAGACAGACAGACGAACACACACACGCATGCACACACATGGATATGCATAAGCACACACACACGCGCGCGCACGCACGCACGCACGCACGCAGAGCAGTGGTCTGCTAAGGTTTAATTTCAAGAGAAGCAGCTGTCTTAATCAACAACGATAACAAAAGTGACGGACGTCTATGGCTGTTACATCAATATCTGTACCACTGGTCAAACCATTGATGAGGAGATGGAGCAAACAGCGGCGATTTTCAAGATCGCTAAGGGGCGCAGATGTTCACCTGTATGTATTCGATTTGAAATTAAACTCATTGTCAAACAACGTTCGTGCGACACTGCAAAAATGCATCGTCTACACATGCAAGCGTGCCCTACACATGGACATGACACATTTACAGTTGGTTGGTGACTCCGGGCACTGACACTGGGGGAAAAAGATAACAAACCTTGGTTAGGCTAAGTACCAAGCAAGTTTGATTGAGCATCCTTCGCGCATTGATCCTAAAAGAGTTTCAAACGTGCTCTCTCTCTGTCTCTCTCTGTCTCTGTCTCTCTCTTTGTCTCTCTCTCTCTCTCTCTCTCTCTCTCCTCTCTCTCTCTCTCTCTCTCTCTCTCTCCCTCTCCCTCTCTTATATATATATATATATATATATATATATATATATATATATATATATATATATATATATATATATATATATATATATATATATATATATATATATATATATATATATCTTGTACTGCTTGCATAATGTTTTTAAAATTTAGAAATAGAGTTTGTTTCTTACCGCCAATGACATTGACAAACAAAGCACATGACCAGACACGATGCATTTCAACCACTTGGGTCTTCTTCAGGCGAAAAAATAAATCACATTTAACATTTGGGACAGTACAAACAAAGAACGAAAAACGAAGAAAAAAAAACGAAAAAAAATGTACTGTCCCAAATGTTAAATGTGATTTATTTTTTCGCCTGAAGAAGACCCAAGTGGTTGAAATGCATCGTGTCTTGTCATGTGCTTTGTTTGTCAATGTCATTGGCGGTAAGAAACAAACTCTATTTCTAAATTTTACTTCGTTCGCCGCCATCAGTCACTCCATTTTGAAATAATGTTTTTAGTTTTTCAGCAACTTTTTTCGTCTCCACACTTTCGTTTTGTTTATTTTACTACCTTTCGCTGGCTGCTTTGGGTGTGCTGTTGGATTCTCTTTTGAGCCCTTGGTGGTGAGAACACCACAGAATTATGGACTGTGGTGTTACTCTATTTGACACCAAGAGCACAGACATAATCAGCCGTGTCTCCCTGATAAGTCCGATCCAGCGGACGAAAGGCCTAGGAGCAGGCATTACATATAGATCTTCCTTCGAGAGGGATTGCGATGGTTCCCTCATGCACTAGTGAAATGTTTTCATATCTATAATATATATTTTCCCATTTTCTTCATTTTCATTTTTTTTTAATTTCAAGTCTTTGTCAAGTCATTATTATAATGATGTAAGAATTGTTAACCTGCGCTTGTTTTCCCCCACTACTTAATTGTCCAACATTATATTGTTTGGTCAATCAGTGGGCGATTGCATCTCTTAGGAGATCCAAGTAAAGGTTGTTCTGCACAATTCTAAGCCGCTGAGAATGCTTGGGTAATTGAACAGCAGAGCTGACCACTCAGACTGTTCCATATCTTTTGATCTCCCTTGCATTCTTGAATGCACCCTCAAGTATAGGCTTAAAGATTGTCCCCTACATTTTATACTGTTTGCTTAATGTTATTAGTTTTTCAGTAACTTTTTTTCCTCTCCACACTTTCGTTTTGTTCCATTTACTACCCTTCGCTGGCTGCTTTGAGAGTGCTGTTAGATTTTTTTTTAACCCTTGGTGGTGAGAACACCACAGAATTACGAACTGTGGTGTGTCTTTATTTGACACCAAGAGCACAGATACAATCAGCCGTGTCTCCCTGATGAGTCCGATCCAGCGGACGAAAGGCCTAGGAGCAGACAATTCTTATAGATCTGTTTTCGAGAGGGATTGCGATGGTTCCCTCATGCAGCTTTTGAAGGATTTTCATATTTATGATATATATTTTCCCATTTTCTTCATCTAAAAAAAAATTCAAATCTTTGCCAAGTCATGACTATAATGACGGAAGAATTGTTAATCTACAGTTGATTTCCCCTACTACTTAATTGTTCAGCATTTATATATATATATATATATATTATATATATATATATATATATATATATAACAGAGAGTTTAAAAACCACAACAGACAAGATAAAAAGATTTCCAAAATTTTCGGCTTTAATGCCTTCCTCAGTGGTGAGTTGACTGGCCGGCGAGTCACACACCATTTGTACATAAAAAGAACGTGAATAAAATTCACTTTCTTAAAACAAGAAGCTAAAAAGGAGAAGGATTGCACGTACCAGGCAAATCTTTCAAATGGAAGGGGAGCAAAGGGACGTTATATATATATATTATATATATATATATATATATATATATATGTATACTTTTTTTCAGAAACGGACAGTTAGTGCCGTGATATATATATATATATATATATATATATATATATATATATATATATATATATTATATAATATATATATATATCACGGCACTAACTGTCCGTTTCTGAAAAAAAAGTGTGACCGAATAATTGTAACAACATTTGTATGAAGCATGTTTCGCTGTATCACCAGTTTAAGAGAGCAAACAGATTTGAGCAAGGTAGCACAAAATTCGTTCTTGTAGTGTTGGAAATGTCTATAACGTTACATGCACGTTTACAGCTTTTACCAGTCTGTGGTATGTCTATGAGGCAATCAGCTGGAAAGGTCTTTAAATACTTATTTTTCTGCCAGGTTGACTTACATGCGCGTTCGTAATAACAGAGCAAATGCAGAGTTGATCATGCATTACAAAGGGAATGCCAAGTTTAAGATGCAAACACACACATATGCGCGCATGTACACACACACACACACACACACACACACACACACACACACACACACACACACACACACACACACACACATACACAAGGAAGTGCGCACATATACACACACATACATATATACACACAAATTTATCATTCAAACATACGCACGCGCGCGCACGCACACACACAGACACACACAGACACACACACACACAC
Source organism: Conus ventricosus (assembly GCA_018398815.1). Lineage (NCBI taxonomy): Eukaryota > Metazoa > Mollusca > Gastropoda > Neogastropoda > Conidae > Conus > Conus ventricosus. The sequence goes on from CM031602.1 coordinate 6,849,989, forward strand.
ACACACACACACACACACACACACACACACACACATACACACACACACAGACACACACACACACACACACACACACACACACACACACACACACACACACACACACACACACACACACACACACACACACTCACACTCACAAGCAAGCGCCCGCATATACACAAAGGAGAGAGAGAGAGAGAGAGAGAGAGAGAGAGAGAGAGAGAGAGGAGAGAGAGAGAGAGAGATGCATACATACATACATACACAAGCACGGATAACTGTAAACAGGATGATTACGTAGACTCAGTTTCTTTTTTAAAGCAGAGTAAAAAATGACCGAATCGAAGAGGATTTCTTTCATTCTTGTTTTCGTTAATCATCATCCTGAACACCATCATCACACAAATGACATGACATTAGATTCGGCCACTGAAAAAAAACTTTCTTTTCGCTGAATTTGCAATGAGTGTCGGCAACTGAAGGGACCCAATGAAACGTTAGAAACATGATTCGATTTTCCAGAACAGGAACCTGACGATGAAACCCAAGAAAGCAGTCGGTGTTTTTTGAGGTGGGGGTGGAGTGGAGGGTGAGGGTGTGGGTGGACGGGGCTGTTCACTGCTGCAGTCTTTTTCCATTTCTCAAATGAAGGATGTTCTTTCTGCTTTTGTCTTCATTTTTGTGCAGTAGCCATTAAGGGGGAGAGTAATCAGCATTATGATTCTGATCAGTAAAGAAAGATGGTGGATAAATATGGTAAAAGCAGAGAGAGAGAGAGAGAGAGAGAGAGAGAGAGAGAGAGGAGAGAGAGAGAGAGAGAGAGAGAGAGAGATTTGAAATAAGCCAAAAGGACAGCAAGGTAGGCTAATGATCAGCGCCCATGGAATGATTCGTTCTTTTAAGCACAGGACATCTCCATCCTCATTTCACCCTTTATCTGAATTTATTGCCAAGGGAGAATTTATTGTTAATGTTGCTGTTGGTTTTGCCTCAAGTGTTGCTTTCTTGTTGTTTTTAGTGCAGGTGTTGTTCTTATTGTAGCTGCTTGCGTATATCTATTCTCTTATGTATTGCTATTATTATTTATATAATCATCATCATCATCATTATTATTTTCGTCATAATTCTTATCATAACGAGATGGCGTTACAGCCATTTTTTTTCAATGGTTACCGCTGGATATATTGTAGAATTACTGGTCAGAACATCGCACACAGTGTGAAAACAAATTTTTTCTGCAGAGTGGGGTTTGTTCAGTGCGCTTATTTCGTTTCCTAAGATAACACCGATTGTTCCCATTCATTGTTTTTTCTTTACGAGTGTGTTATATAAATAGCACGTTGATATGCTATGAAAGTGCCGCGTATAGCTCATTTTCTGATGACTACTTGAGTGGCGTCTTCCAGATCAGGCTTTCTTTGTGCATATAGTCACAGACGTCACCAAGCTACTCTGTAAGTTGCTGGAATGGTGCTCGGTACTTATCCTTGGAATTTATAAGTAATTTAGTCCCTTGCGGATTCATTCCAAGAACTGGCCCTCATCACTTGTGTCTTAAGAGGTTATCTTTTCATATTTTCTACTTTTCACAAGAAAATGTTGCTTGTTTTGCTCTTTCATGATTTTCTTTTGTTTCTTAGATGGCACCTTTGGTTGGTTATTTGAAAACTCAACAAACATACTATGGTATTGCACACCAGCCTTTTCCTGGGATAGCATTCTTCTTAAAACCGAAAAGGCAGAGGAGTCAAGTTACCACTTTCCGAAGTCACTGAGGATAATCAATCAGGTTTCGAAATACCGGTATCTGACCAGGAGTTATGACAAGTCATGTTAGTGAGTGTCTCCCCATTTGGAGATTTTAAACTTGCTGACGGCTCATTTTGAGAAGCATTTATTATTCCCCATTTATCCACTCAAGCACATACTGCTAGTTAGGCTGAATTATCTACCACTGCAGATATGAATGCTTATCTTCCCCTATTTCTTCAATCTAAGACATAAGAGCAACCTTTGTTTATAATTGAATATATATATATATTCTGATATCCTGATGACAGCGCAACGCCGCTAGAAACAAATTTGTCGAGTTTTAACCTTGAGTTTTAACCTTCCCTTTTTAACATCATTGACAAATATATATATATATATATATATATATATATATATATATATATATATATATATTCAATTATAAACAAAGGTTGCTCATATGTCTTTTATATATATATATATATATATATATATATATTCTTCTTCTTCTTCTGTGTACGCAGGCTGATACTCCTGCGGACACTCCCTGTATAGACAGGCAAGGATTAATCCCATCTCTCCAACAATGGGAGTGGAGTTTTGTGTGTATGACCGTTTTTTATCCCGCCATTAAGGCAGCCATACTCCAACTTTATATATATATATATATATATAAGTCAGTTAGTAGTTTCAATGGACATTAAACCACTGAGATAAAGAAAAACCCAGTGAATTATAATTTTTCAAGATAACTATTTTAGATATTAAAGTCTGATTTACATTGAAACTTATTCTATTCATAGGAAGTGTCAGATGCTTCAAAAGTTCAGATCTATAAACATTCTTCTAAGCTTCATGAGTTGCATGCTTAAAGCTGTTCTGATGTTTTCCTTCATAAATGATTGTGGTGCATTGAGTGAAAAATGTGAAAATGTTCTAAACAAGACTGAAATTATATGCACAGATTGTGGGGAAAAAGGAAAAAAAAAAAAAAAAAAAAAAAAAAAAAAAAAAATATTTTCAAGAGGGCACGACTAAGACTCCTGTTATTTCAGAACCAGGCTTATACCATATCATACATGGCTACTGCTAATCAATTCACGCTGCTTCCGTTAATGGATACACCAGGAGAAAGGAACATAGAGCTAACCTTGCAAGGAACAAGAACATGCTGTACAGAGCTCTTCGACAGGGAGAAACGGGAAAGATGTGCTATCTACTGTTTCCGAGGACTATGTTTCATGTGCTAGAGGTCGGGTTAAACAATGTGGGCTTCTTCAGTGCAAAATGCCTCCTAGTCATTGTCATCCTTGCATTTGCATGCGTCCATGTCTTATTCTGCCTATCTGGATCGGTCTCCGCTTGTCTCTCTACCTCTGTATCTCACTGCGCCTCTCTCTCTCTCTCTCTCTCTCTCTCTCTCTCTCTCTCTCTCTCTCTCTCTCTCTCTCCTCTCTCTCAAAGCACTAAACCGTTTACCCATTTTGCCTTCCACTTTTCCTCTCTCTCCTCCCCCCCCCCCCCCTGTCCCGCCTGTGCTGTAGGCAGGGATGACAGGTAGAGTACCCATTCTAAAGCAAAGTCCGTTATCTCCGTGACGTAAACAAGTGTAGTTGCCATGCCCAAATCCATATTGATGGTAGAAGTCCCTCGTGTGATGGCCATCCCACACTGGTATGACGTGAACTGTTCCCCCCAAATCCATACTAGAGCCTGTAATTGACCGTAACGATCGCCTCTGACGACCACAGGGTTGGACCTTAGTTTGGAGGATGTTCACCACAAGGAGCGTTCAATAGGCATGTACATTGTGTGTGTGTGTGTGTGTGTGTGTGTGTGTGTGTGTGTGTGTGTGTGTGTGTGTGTGTGTGTGAGAGAGAGAGAGAGAGAGAGAGAGAGAGAGAGAGAGAGAGAGAGAGAGGTCTGTTTGTTTGCTTTTGGGGAAACAATTGCCAGCATGCTCAATTCAACACTGATATTTGAGCTTCAGTGACCCCTACCAAACCGTTGCTACCTAACTAAGGTCAGTGTCTAATGGTTGAACCTTTCTCGTGCGGGAAGCGCCCAGAAAAGAAACAAAAAAGACTGACGATGCATTTTGGTGCCCGTGGGTATGCACACTGTGATGACACTGGCTACCAACATCACATGATAATTCTTCATGTCTGAATATATCCCTCCACACGCTTCTCATCCCCATCCCCTACGCCCCACGCCAGCCCTATCGGCACTCGCGCCCCCTGCCTTTCTTCCAAATCCCCTAAGAAAACGTCTGTGCGTATGAATAATGGCTTCACATCTTGGTCTGTCTGTTTTCGGCTGTCCTCTTCCCTTCATTTGGAGGCGAATTACGTTTGGAGGAATGAAAGGCGGTAAGACTATATGGGGGGTGGGGGTGGCAGTCTATTATCTGTGGAGGGAAATAAATCACAGCTGTTGTCAAGAGGAGATGCACAGAAATGGGAAGAAGTACTGAGTCTGAAGACGACGTTCAGCCAGGAAAAGAAAGAAAGGGGCCATCTCCTTTCCCTAGTGTTCGCCCTCTGTTTCCAGCATCTGTCAGCACAATGGGGAAGAAGGTGGACAGAGCGTAGTTCACCGTCTGTTTCCAGCATCTGTCTGCACAATGGGGAAGAAGGTGGACAGAGCGTAGTTCACCGTCTGTTTCCAGCATCTGTCAGCACAATGGGGAAGAAGAAGGTGGACAGAGCGTAGTTCACCGTCTGTTTCCAGCATCTGCCAGCACAATGGGGAAGAAGAAGGTGGACAGAGCGTAGTTCACCGTCTGTTTCCAGCATCTGTCAGCACAATGGGGAAGAAGGTGAACAGAGCGTAGTTCACCGTCTGTTTCCAGCATCTGTCAGCACAACGGAGCAGAAGGTGGAAAGGGCGTAGTTCACCGTCTGTTTCCAGCATCTGTCAGCACAACGGAGCAGAAGGTGGACAGAGCGTAGTTCACCATCTGTTTCCAGCATCTGTCAGCACAATGGGGCAGAAGGTGGAAAGAGCGTAGGAGAAGAAGGGGTGAGGACAGGGGTGATGGGCGGTAGTGGGTAAGGTTGGAGCATGTGTCATTTCATGTGACTCGACTGTTTCCTGAACTAGGAAGGCTGTGATGGGCGCCCCCTCCCTCTGTCCCTCCTTCCCTCACTCTCTGTCTGTCTGCCTGTCTGTCTGCCTGTGTGTCTGTCTGTCGGTCTGTCTCTCTCTCATTCACGGTTTTTCCAAAGCATTTCTCTAATAGCAGAAGCTGGTCTAAACGATGTTTGTTTTTCTTCTGAGTCAGATAGATTGTTGTCATCACACCTCTTTTTGTCTCTCTCTCTCTCTCTCTCTCTCTGCTGTCTTATGACCCACCTACCCCATCTATGTGCTTTGTTCTCCACACCTCCCTCTCCGCTTCACCCCTATCTCATTTTGCTTTAGGAAGAGGGGTGGAAAATCCACCATAAAGAAAAGGCTATCATATCAGTGAGTAAACATGTGTAATTGCCTGGCCCAAACCAGTGTTTAAAGTAAGTATTCCCGACGTCACAACCATCACACATCGGCATGATTTGAACTGTTTCACCAAAATCAATCAGAAATACTTAAACTGGTTATAAGATCGTTTCTGTCTCATTTTTCAAAGTTTTGGTTTTATCTTCAGCCGCGCCACTCTTCCACCATTCTTTCTTTCCCTGACCTGTGATCAAGACTTGTCGGGTAAGCCACCCCTCATAAGTCTGGATGTGTATGGTGTTGGAAAAATTGCTTCCAACACCATACACATCCAGACTTATGAGGGGTGGCTTACCCGACAAGTCTTGATCACAGGTCAGGGAAAGAAAGAATGGTGGAAGAGTGGCGCGGCTGAAGATAAAACCAAAACTTTGAAAAATGAGATGCAGTAATATCTTCATGGCTAGAGTCTATGGACTATCTAAATGAAGATCGTTTCTGACATTCAGAAAAGTGAACTACATTTTGGGAAATGTTCACCAAGAGGAGCATTCAATCATCTGATAGGTTTCGGCACATTTTTAGAGCGGTTTTGTTTTTCCTCATTGGAGGAACTACTGGCATGCCCAGTGTAGTGTTGGTATGTGGATTGTAGTGACACTTACCAGACAGTAGTCGCCTGGTTGATGTCCATCTTCAGCACTTGAACTGTCACATTTCACAACTGAACAGAAGAAAATTTGGATTGATGGCTATTCTTCATAATACAGAGTAAACGCTGCAAAGAAACTGGCAGTCAGTGTGATGATACTTTTCATGTCATAACTGTGCAACTGCTTTGAATGCAAGTTTAGCACCAACACCACCACTCCCACTCCACACCTCCTGCCTCTTCCAGAGTACGTTGTCTGAGAATCTTCCGCACGTATGCAGGCTTCATTTCATCTTCCTCAGTCTGTCTCTCTGCGTCCATCTGTCCTCGGACTGCCTGGGATTGATCTTCCTCAGTCTGTCTCTCTGCGTCCATCTGTCCTCGGACTGCCTGGGATTGATCTTCCCCAGTCTGTCTCTCTGCGTCCATCTGTCCTCGGACTGCCTGGATTGATCTTCCTCAGTCTGTCTCTCTGCGTCCATCTGTCCTCGGACTGCCTGGGATTGATCTTCCCCAGTCTGTCTCTCTGCGTCCATCTGTCCTCGGACTGCCTGGGATTGATCTTCCCCAGTCTGTCTCTCTGCGTCCATCTGTCCTCGGACTGCCTGGGATTGATCTTCCCCAGTCTGTCTCTCTGCGTCCATCTGTCCTCGGACTGCCTGGGATTGATCTTCCCCAGTCTGTCTCTCTGCGTCCATCTGTCCTCGGACTGCCTGGGATTGATCTTCCTCAGTCTGTCTCTCTGCGTCCATCTGTCCTCGGACTGCCTGGGATTGATCTTCCTCAGTCTGTCTCTCTGCGTCCATCTGTCCTCGGACTGCCTGGGATTGATCTTCCTCAGTCTGTCTCTCTGCGTCCATCTGTCCTCGGACTGCCTGGGATTGATCTTCCTCAGTCTGTCTCTCTGCGTCCATCTGTCCTCGGACTGCCTGGGATTGATCTTCCCCAGTCTGTCTCTCTGCGTCCATCTGTCCTCGGACTGCCTGGGATTGATCTTCCCCAGTCTGTCTCTCTGCGTCCATCTGTCCTCGGACTGCCTGGGATTGATCTTCCTCAGTCTGTCTCTCTGCGTCCATCTGTCCTCGGACTGCCTGGGATTGATCTTCCTCAGTCTGTCTCTCTGCGTCCATCTGTCCTCGGACTGCCTGGGATGATCTTCCTCAGTCTGTCTCTCTGCGTCCATCTGTCCTCGGACTGCCTGGGATTGATCTTCCCCAGTCTGTCTCTCTGCGTCCATCTGTCCTCGGACTGCCTGGGATTGATCTTCCCCAGTCTGTCTCTCTGCGTCCATCTGTCCTCGGACTGCCTGGGATTGATCTTCCTCAGTCTGTCTCTCTGCGTCCATCTGTCCTCGGACTGCCTGGGATTGATCTTCCTCAGTCTGTCTCTCTGCGTCCATCTGTCCTCGGACTGCCTGGGATTGATCTTCCTCAGTCTGTCTCTCTGCGTCCATCTGTCCTCGGACTGCCTGGATTGATCTTCCCCAGTCTGTCTCTCTGCGTCCATCTGTCCTCGGACTGCTGGGATTGATCTTCCTCAGTCTGTCTCTCTGCGTCCATCTGTCCTCGACTGCCTGGGATTGATCTTCCCCAGTCTGTCTCTCTGCGTCCATCTGTCCTCGGACTGCCTGGATTGATCTTCCCCAGTCTGTCTCTCTGCGTCCATCTGTCCTCGACTGCCTGGGATTGATCTTCCTCAGTCTGTCTCTCTGCGTCCATCTGTCCTCGGACTGCCTTGGATGTTGAGGCAAAAAATGTATGGACGAATGAAAGCCAGTGCAATGTGGGGGTAGGGCTATATCGGGGGTGGGGGGGGGGGGATGGGGCAATTTATTATCCACTGAAGGCCATAAATCACAGCTGTTATCATTAAAAGGTTGACAGGAATAGGAACAACTGCTCGATGTCAAGATGGTGTTCAACCGGGAAAAGACAAAGACGAGCTATCTCCTTGAGCCCTAATGTCAAGATGGCGTTCAACCGAAAAAGACAAAGACGAGCTATCTCCTTCAGCCCGTGTTCACAGTCTCCAGCATCTGTCAGGAGAAGGGGGAGAAAGGCGGTATCTCCTTCAGCCCGTGTTCACAGTCTCCAGCATCTGTCAGGAGAAGGGGGAGAAAGGCGTTATCTCCTTCAGCCCGTGTTCACAGTCTCCTGCATCTGTCAGGAGAAGGGGGAGAAAGGCGGTATCTCCTTCAGCCCGTGTTCACAGTCTCCAGCATCTGTCAGGAGAAGGGGGAGAAAGGCGGTATCTCCTTCAGCCCGTGTTCACAGTCTCCTGCATCTGTCAGGAGAAGGGGAGAAAGGCGGTATCTCCTTCAGCCCGTGTTCACAGTCTCCAGCATCTGTCAGGAGAAGGGGGAGAAAGGCGGGAAGAGAGAAGGAAGTTGGGTGAGGGTGCGTGTAGCTTGTAGGGGTAGGGGGGGGGGTAGGGTCGTTTCATGTGACTAGACTGTGGTCTGAGCTAGGAACGTTTGTGATGGGCCTCTTTAGTGCGCCCAGTGGC
>CM031602.1:6889614-6899614 GCA_018398815.1 Conus ventricosus
TCTCTTTTCTCTCTCTCTCTCTCTCTCTTCGTTTCCCTCCCCAAACATATCCCCCCAACACAAAACAAACCCCAACACCCCAACACACACCCCAAACACAAAAACACGCGCGCGCGGGCGCCGCGCACGCACACGCACAACACACGCCCACATATATATATATTTATTTTATATATTTATATATATATATATATATATTTTTAAATATATATTTTAATTTTATATATATTTTCACGGTCATTTGGGAGGGGTTGACCCAAAGTCAATGAGTTTGCATGTTTTTTGGGAGAGAGAAAAGGGGAGGGAGAGAGGAGAGGAGAGAGGGGAAGAGGGAGAGAAAAGAGAGAGAGAGGAACGAGGGGAGAGAGAGAGAAAACCCAACCACAAAGGGACGGGTTTGAAGCGGGGAAAAAAGAGAGAGAAAGAGAGAGAGAGAGGGAGAGAGAGAGAGGGAAGAGAGGAGAGGAGAGAGGGAGGGGAGAGAGAGAGGGGTTTCACAAAGTTGGGTAAAGGGCAAAGAGGGGTGTGATGTGTGTGTGTGTGTGTGTTGTTGTGTGTGTGTGTGTGTGTGTGTGTTTTGGTGTTGTGTGTGTGTGTTGGGGGAGGGGAGAGAGAGAGGAGAGTTAGGGGAGAGGAGAGAGGGGGAAAATTCCATCAAAAAGCGGGTGAAGCAGAGGGGGGAGAGAGAACAGAGGGGGAGAGAGAGAAGAGAGAGGAGGGAGAGAGGAGAGAAAAGGAAAAGAAAAGGAGAAGTGAGGAAGAGATCCTTTAAAAAAGGACGGGTGAACCAGACACACACACAAAACACACCACACCACAACCACAAACACCACACACACGCAACCCCACAAACACAAAACTCACACAAAACACACCCCACACACAACACACCACACACACTCAAAACACACACACCAAAGAGAGAGGGGGAGAGGGGCGGAAAAGGGAGAGAGAGAGAAGGGGAGAGAGGAGAGGTTCCATCACAAAGACGGGGGGAAGCAGAGAGGGGAGAGAGAGGATGAGAGAGAGAGGAGGGGGAAAGGAGGAGAAGAGGAGGAAGAGAGAGAGGCAGGAGAGGAGATCCACCCAAAAAAGACGGTTTAAAAGCGGGAGGGGGGAGAGAGAGAGAGAGAAAAAGAGAGAGAGGAGAGGGGGGGGGAGAGAGGGGACGAGAGAGAAAAGGAGTGATCCTTCACAAAAAAAGGGTTTGGAGAACCAAAAACCCCAGGAGAGAGAGAGAGTAAAAAAAAGAAGGGAAGGGGGAGAAGAAAAGGAGAGAGAGAGGAGAAAAAGAGAGAGAGAGAGACCCACCCACAAAGACGGGTAAGGGGGGCGGGAAAAAGGGGAGAGAAAAGAGAGAGGGGGAGGAGAGAGGGGTGAAAAAATGAGGGGAGGGGAGTGAGAGAGAGAGAGAGAAAGGAGAGAGAGGAGAGGAGGATCCATCAAAAGACGGGGTAAACCCAGAAACCCCAAACATAGGAGGAGAGAGGGGAAAAGAGGGGAGAGAGGAGTGAGAGAGAGAGAGAGAAAACCCATCCAAAGACGGTGACCGAAGAGAGAGAGAGTGAGGAGGGGAGAGAGGAGAGAGAGGGAGGGGAGAGAGAGGAGAGAGGAGGGAGAGAGAAGGGAGCGGGGGGAGGAGAGAGAGAGAGAGAGGGGAGAGATCCATCACAAAGCCCGGGGTGAAGCAGAGGAGAGAGTGGAGGGGAGAGAGAGAGGAGAGGAGAGAGAAAAGGGAGGGGGGAGAGAGAGAGGAGAGAGAGAGAGAAGAGAGATGAGAGGGAGGGGGAGGGGAGAGAGGGAGATCCACCCAAAAAAAGAGGGGTTTTAAAAGCAAGAGGAGAGAGAAGGAAAGGGGGAGTGGAGAGAGAGAGAGAGAGGAAGAGGGAGGGGAGAGGAGAGAGAGAGGGGTGAAAGGGTTTAAGCGGGTGTGGTTGTAACAAAGTAAAAAGTTTGGGCAAGGGGGACAAACGCTGTTGAAAGGGTGCCGTCCACCCCTTGATTAAAGAAACCCAAAAAAACCCTTTTGAATAATCGGGGGAGCTAAAGAAAGCAGAGTTTTTAGGAAATAAAGGTTTGGGCCCTTGCCGCCTTCCCGGAAAACATGCCCTTTTAAACCTTTCCCCCCTGTGGGGGGGCGTTAAAAGGGCCAAGGGTTTCTGACAGAAAATTTCCCGGGGGTTTTTGGGGCAATTTGGTGGATTGACTGATTTTGTGACTTCGTTTCAAAGGGGCCCGAGAGGTCAACAGCCCCTGCGGAAATCACGAACCCCTCTGGGCATTTGGCCCCTAACAAACGGTCTTTCGGGGGTGAGAGAATGGTCCCGAGGTCATGTCGTTTGCAGCACTAGAAATTTTGGCAGTCTTAAACTTACAGGGTCGGCCCCGGAAAAGGGGTTTAAAAATGTTGCCCCCCCCCCCCCCCCCCCCCAAATCTGGCCTCCCCCCCCAAAGCGTTATTTCTCCCCTTCCCATACTCACTCGGTTTTTCCCCTTTCCCCTTCAACCTGCCAAAACTCGCTTGAACGGTATGTTCGGCCCCCTCTTGGGGGAAAGGGGGGTTGGGGGGCCCTTTTGAAAATTCTTTTGTGCGCAACAAAAAACAGACGGGTTTATTCTGTCAAACCGCCTGTCTGTCCCTCCTCTGATTGGCTTTTTGAGCAATTAAGAAATACAGGGTGGGAACTTTAATTAAGGACCATTTTTTACCCCGTTCACAAAAACAGAGAAAAAAAAAACCGAAAAAACGCCCAAAAACTTTAAAAAAAAAAATTTTTTAATTTTTCATTATCAGTGAACAACATTTGTCCTTTCATCAAAAAAAAATCTTTTCTTTCTGATTAAGGAGGGGGGGACTGAAGGGAGCTCCCCCCCCAAAAAGGGACTTTCAAAAAAAGAGTTTTTCTTTTATTTGGGACCCAAAACCGAGTGTGCCCCCTCGTGTTTGCCACACAATCCACACAGCGTCCCTCATGGTTTTGGGATGTTCTTTTTAATGGGGGTCCCTGGGGGAGGTTTGCCCCCTCCGGGGGTTTCCCGGTAGGGCAGCAGCCCCTTTTCGTTTGGGCCGGGAACAGGGTGATTTTTTTAAATCTCCCCTCCCAAGCTCGCCCCGGGTTGTTCTAAATTAAGGGTTCATGTCCGGGCTGTTTCCCGGCCCAGGGCATCGGGTGATGCCATTTTGGCCCCAAAAAAGTGTTCACGGCTCGACAACGATGGGGGGTGGCTTTTTATCGTCCTTTGAACAAGCCTGACCCCAAATCTGCTGGGGGCCCTGGGACCCCAAAAGGCCGAAAAATCTCCTGAAGGTAGAGTTGGCCGTTCAGGTTGCCTTAAAACATGGTACAGGGGAGTCTTGTGGTGACTGCTGTTCCCCCCTTTTTACCTTTGACGGAGCCACCCCAAAAAGCGGGGACCCCCGGGAAATGACGTTATCTCCCAAAGTGCTCCTGGGACGCCGCCACCCCCGGAATGGGGCCCATCTCGGGGTTTTTCAACTGGAACTTGGACTCATGGGTTTAAAAAAGCACCATCCGCCTGACCCCCGAGTCCTTTTCGATGAGCTTTGCACCGGGCCAGGGGGACGTCCCCGGTGGGCCGCAGTCTTTTTGGGTTTTCCCCGGATGGGGCGCCTTGTAAAGGGGTTGGTAGCAGTGATGCCCCGCCGTATGGTCATTTTCCACACTGCTGTTTTAAAGTGGGCGCTTGGAGCCAAACCCCTGAGGTGTTGGAGGGGGTTTGGTCCGGGGCCCGAAGACCCATTTTTCTGCGGATAAACCTGTCTTTTCTTGCGTGGTCTTCTTTGGTGGCCTGGAGGGGGTCTTTTTTGGGACATTTCCCAGTGGTTAAAAACGTTCTTTTCAGCCCGAATGATGACGGAGTGGGAAAATTTGTATCTTCGGGGCCAACTTTTTCGAACGCCAAACTCGATCCTGCGGCCATGCAATCGCCCGAGTCCGGTAAAAATCTGGCCCGCTTGCGTTTGGAGAAGGCTTTTTTTTTATGTTTTTGAAGAATTATCACGTTGGGCTGCTTTTAGGGGTTTCCCCGTCAGAAAAAGGGCTTGCAATGCATTGGTTTTTGCACGGGCTTTTGGGAAAATTTCAGTGCAAAACCGTTTGAAGCGGGTGTTCACTCTTGCTTAAAAAAAAAAAAGCAATTTTAAACAACAATCTGCAACTTTAAAACCCCCCCTCTGCATGCCGCAGTGAAAATAAGACAGCTTTCGCAAGCTTTGCGGAATACTCTTTTTCCCCCTTTAAAAACCTTTCCCAGTCGAATTCTTCGAAAAAATGCATTGCTTGTTTTTTTGGGCCCCAATTTAAAAAAAAAAAAGGGCCCTTTTTTTCGGGTGGTCCTTAATTAAAAATTCGAACCCCTTTTATGTCCATCTTTAAATCACAAATGTATGCTTGAAAGTACGTGTTGTCTACAAAAGGGGGACGATCGTTGAAAACTGGGAAGGGGGCGGGTGTTAATAACAGGGCGATTTGTTTGTCCCATGTCATTGCGTCACGTGTTATCTGTTTGTCCGAAACCCGTTGGAAACCCCCACGACACCAAAAAAAAAGGCCCGAAGAGCGTATCGTGGTTTCCCGTTTTTTTCAAACAGTGACCTTGAAACGGCGTGACCCCCAACAGAGCGATGAAACACACGGCAACAAACTGGTGTGGTTTTTCCCCTAAAATTAATCCTTCTCCTCCTTTCTCTTCCCCGGGGGGGGGAAAAAAAACCAAAAACAAAAAACAATTTTTTTTTTTTTTTTTTTTTTTTTTTTTTTTTCCTTTAAAATTTTTAATTTTTTTGGGGGGGGAAGGAAAAAAGTTTAGAGTTTATGAGGAAACCAAATGGGGATGTGGGCGATAGGACAAGCTGTTTCGCATTATATATTAAATATTTATAATATTTAATATATATATATTTTATTTTTAAATATAATATATATTAAAATTTTTTATATTATATATATATATGGGGTGTGGTTTTTGGATGTGTGTGTTTGTGTGTGTGGTTTTGTGGTGTGTGTGTGGTGTGGGGTGTGTGGGTGGGTGGGGTGTTTGTGTTTTGGGGTTTTGTGGTGTGTGTGGTTGGGGTTTTTGTGTGTCTGTTGTCTGTGGGTGGGCTGGGGTTTTGTATGCCCTGTGTGTGTGTCTGTGTGTGGGGGGGTCTGTGTGAGAGGAGAGAGAGAGGGAGGAAAGGGGGAGAGAGAGAAGAGGGGGAGAGAGAGAGGAGGGGAGAGAGAGAGAGAGAGAGAGAAAGTTGAGGTTTTTGGGATGGGATGGGGGTTTTATGTTTGGTTATCGGAACGGCAAAAGACTATAACGTTTTTTGTGTTTTTTTGTATAAAAATGTTCCCCCCCCCCCCCCCCCTTCTTTTAAAGGAAAAAAATAGTTTTTAATATTCCAATCTGATCCTCTTTCCCAATCCCCCCTTCACTCAGTGCCAGGGTAAACATGAGCTTATGTTTACAGCCTCCATAAAAAACTAAATGTGTGTAACAGAAAGCGTTTTTTTGTGTGGTGTTTCACATTTCATTTTTGAAATTTTTTAATCGTGCGGGCTATGGCCCTTAAAAAAAACACACACCAAACACCACCACACAACCCCACAACACACACAACACACACGCGCACACCCCAACACACCCACACACCCCACACCACACACACAAAAAACACTCACACCACACACACACACAAAACACACACACACCCCACCACCACTCACACCCACACCCCACCAAAACTCACACACCCCCCACAACACCACACACCACACACAGGGCAGACCCCACCATTTTCACACAAACACACACACCACAAACACCACAAAACCAAAACACTCCACACCACAGAACACACAGAACCCACCACACACACACACACCACACCCACACACACCCCAAAAACACAAACCCCACACATACCACCGCCGCGCGGGCCCGCACGCACTTTCCCCAAAACACACATGCACACTTTTTGCACATAAACACACCTCTCTCTTCTCTCTTCTTCTTTTCTCTCTCTCTCTCTCCACCACACAAAACAACACAAAACACACAACACACAAACCCCAAAACAATCTCTCTCTCCTTTTCTCTCTCTTCTCTCTCCTCTCCCCACAACACATACACACACACCACACGCACCACACACAACCACAGCACGCACGGGAAAGCCCCGCAAGCACCCAAATTTCATATCTATGTCAGTCTGCATATTTTTGTTTTCATTATCGGGTTTAATACTTCTTTTTTTGTAGTATGTCTTTTTTTTTAAACCCTTTAACGTTTAACGTTTCAGATTGAAATTTACCATTACTTTTTTTTTTTTTTGTTCGTTTTTTTCTTCTTAAATTATATTATTATCTTTGTCCCATTTATTTTTAAGTCTTTATCTCTCTCTTTTTTTCTTTTTCTTTTTTCTTTTCTCTGTTTTTTCTGGGGTTTTCTGTTTTGTTGGCTGCTGTCTGTCTGTCTGTCTGTCTGTCTGTCTCTCTCTCTCTCTCTCTCTCTCTCTCTCTCTCTCCATTTTCTCTCTCTTCTCTCTCTCTTTTTTCTCTCTCTCTCTCCTTTTCTCTCTCTCTCTCTCCTCTCTCTCCCTCTCCCCCCCTCCCCCTCTATCATAATTTTAGAAATAGTTTTTGTTTGAATTTTTAACGAGCAATTTTTTTTTAAAACGGTAAGTAAAAACCCAAAACTTTTACCCTGTAAAATAAAGAATCCCAGTCATTTTCTTTTCTCTCTCTCTTCTCTCTCTTCTTCTTCTCTTCTCTCTTCTCTCCTCTCTCTCTCTCTCTCTCTCTCTCTCCTCTCTGGCCTTTTTAAAAATTAAAAAATTTGAGTCTTGGTCTTGAGTCTCTCTACGCTTCTTTCTCTCTCTCTCTCTCCTCTCTTTCCCTTCTCCTCCCCTTTTCTCTCTCTCTCTCCCCTCTTCTTCTCGGAATTTGAATAGTTTAGTAGAATAATAACGAGCGTTTATAAAAAAAGGCTAAGTAAGCCAAAGCTTTTCCCCGTGGTGAAATAAAGAACTTGTATGTGTGTGTGTGTGGTTTTGTGTTTTGTGGTGGTGTGTGTGTGTGGTGTGTGTGTGTGGTGTGGGGGGTGTGTGTTTTTGTGTGGGGGTTTTAATTTTTTTTTTTTTTTTACATCAAAGTGACCAAAGGGGTGTTTGGGCCCTTTTTCAAAAAAAGAAAGTAACCCCACAAACTACAAATAAGAGGAAAAAAAAATAGCCATAAACAGGTTTGCTTTCCCTTTAAAAAAAGTTGACTATATGTAACTGTACCATTTTATTTCCCGCCTTTTTCATTTACCCCCGTTACAAAAAATCACCCCTCACCCATCCCCCTTCCCCACCCCCCTGAAACATTAATGAAAAAACAACACGCCGCACTTTCGGATTCTAAAAAAAAACCCGTAACGTCCAGCCAAATAGGGAACAAAAAAAGGTTTCTCATTTGATTTTTAAAGGGGGCAGAGGGGGGCAGAGAATTTAGGTTGATTGGGAATTGTGGGTGTGTGTGTGTGTGTGTGGTGTGTTGTGTGTTGGGGTTTTGTTTTGGGGGTGGGTGTGTGTGTGTGTGTTTTGTGTGTGTGTGTTTTTTGTGTTGTGTGCGTGCAAAAAGGGGGTGTGTGGGGGTGTGTGTGTTTTGTTTTGTGTGCGTGGTGCGTGCGTGCCCTGCGTGGGTGCGGCGTGCGTGCGTTTGTGCGTGCGTGCTTTCTTTGCGCGGGTTTCGCGCATGCGGGGCGCGCGCCCCGGGGTGTGTGGAGTTGTTTTGAGGTGTGGTTTGAGCGTTGTGGGGGGGTGGTGTGTGGGTGTGTTTTGTATGTGTGTGTGTGTGTGTGTGTGTGTGTGTGTGTGTGTGTGTGTGTGGTGAGTGTGTGTGTGTGTATGTGTGGTGTGTGTATGTGTGTGGCGTGTGTGTGTGTGTGTGTGTGTGGTGTGTGTTGTGTGTGTGGGTTTTGTGTGTTTTGTGTGGTGTGTGTGTTATGTTTTGAGTGTGTGTATGTGTGTGAGGTGTGTGTGTGTGTGAGAGTGTTTTGGGGGGTGGTGTGTTGTGTGTTGGGGTGTGTGTGTGTGGGTGTGTGTGTGTGTTGTGTGTGTGTGTTGTGTGTTGTGGGGTGGTGTGTGTGTGAGCGTGTGTGTGTGTTTTGTGTTTTGTGTGTGTGTTTTGTGTGGGGGTGTGTGTGTGTGTGCGCGGGAAGGGGTGAAAAAGGGAAAAGACCAGAAAAAGAATTTTATTTGTTCTGTTCTGAGCGCGGAGAGATTTTACTTTCCATTTTTAAATTTCCCCTTCTCTTTTGTTGTAGAGGAGACCCGTCAACCTCTCTCTCTCTCTCTCTCCTCTCTCTCTCTCTCTCTCTCTCTCTTTCCCCTCTCTCTCTCTCTTTTTTCTCTCTCTCTTTTTCCTCTCCTCTCTTTCTCTCTCTCCTTTTCTCCCCTTTTTCCCCTCTCTCACACACCACACACACACACACACACACCACACAAAACAAAAATGGGAGTGGAGAGAAGAGGAGAGAAAAGAGGGGAGGAAGGGAGAGAGGGGAGAGAGAGGAGAGAGAAGAGAGAGAGGGGAGGGGAGAGAGAGAGAGAGAGAGAGGAAAAAAATCCCTTCAACAATGTAAAACCTCTGAAGGGGGGTGAGGGCAATGTGCAGGTGTTATCAAAAAAACGCATGAGGGGACCGCCCATATTGAAGGGTAGGGCCGTTCCCCTTCCCCCCTTTCCAACCCCCTACCATTCTTCACGCTAACACGTGGTGCAGTTGCACAGTTCCCCCATCCCCTTTTTCGAAAAGAAAAATCTGAGGGGGGGTAAAACGCTGGGGGGGCATCAGGAGGGGAAAAGGGGGCTCTCTGTTTTGATTGACGGGTCGTGGAAGGGGAGGGCTGTTTTTTCTTTCGGGTTGTGGATTTTCCCGGTTTTGGGAAAAATTTCTTTGTCGTGAAGGATTGTAGGTTTTTATCAGTAGCCCAAAAAGCCTGCCTTACTCTTCCTTTCTCCTTCCTCTCTCTCTCTCTCTTTTTCCTCTTCCTCTCTCTCTCCACACACCACAAAACCCCACACACACACAAAAAAAAACACACACCACCCTAAGACACACACACGCACGCACGCACGCACGCACACAAAACACACACACACACACACACACACCACACACACACACACACACACAACACACCCGCGCGCGCGCGACCCCGCGGGGAAAAAGCACCCACACACACCCCACACACACCCCACAACCCCACACACACCCCACACAATTTAAAACACACCCCACACACACACACACACAACCCCACAACACACACACAAAACACACACACACACACCCCACACACAAATGATGTCGTGGAAAGCCATACAAAAAAAAAGGTGGGGGAGAGGGGAGGAAAAAGGGAAAAGAGAGGGGTGAGAGAAAGAAGACAGACACGACACAGGTTTAGAGAGAGAGGGAGGGGAAAGAGTAGGGAAGAGAGAGAGAGAGGAGAGAGAGAGAGAGAGACCGGGACACCCACACCACATTACAGAAAACACACAAGCACGCCCGCACGCACCACACACACACACCACACACACACACACAAAACACACAAAACACACACACACACTCGCACGCGCGCGCGCGCGCGCACGGGACGCACACACACACACACCACACAAAACACACACACACACACACAACAACACACACCCACACCAACCCCACCACACACACACACCCACCCCACACACAAAACCCCACAAACAAAACTATGATGATCGTTTGGAAAAAAATAAAAGAAAAAAAATGAGGGGGAGAGAGGGGAAAAAAGGAAAAGAGAGAGTGAGAGAAAGCAGACAGGGCACGAAACAAGAGGGGTGAGGAGAGGGAGAGAGAGGGGGAGAGAGAGAGAAGAGAGAGGAGAGGAGAGAGTGGATTGGGAGAGAGAGATAGAGAGAGAGCTCTGCAATTGGGCACTTTTTAGTTCCCCGGTTTATGCCCCATTT
>CM031602.1:6907114-6909614 GCA_018398815.1 Conus ventricosus
ACACATTCTTGGTTTGTGACCAGTTGGTTAACCCATATCATAGGTAAGATCAATACTTTTGTGTGTACGCACGCACGCACGCACGCGCACGCACGCACGCACGCACGCACGCACGCACGCACGCACGCACGCACGCACGCACGCACGCACACACACACACACACACACACACAGGTCACAAAAACAGGTGAAGCAGTGCTGGCTGTGACCATCAACATCAATGGGCAAATGAGCAAATAGCTGCTGTGCTAGTGCAGCCCGGCAACGCATGAAGAGAAATCGGCAAAACCATTAATTCATCAGACCGGGTCAAGAAACCCGAAGTGTTAGGAAACAAAGGTTTGACCTTGCTTTACCGGACACGTAACCTTTCACCTTTCCTTCCTGTGGGACACAGTTCAAAGGCCAAGGGTCGTGGCAGACGGTCCTGGAGTTTGTGCAGTTCTGGTGGATATGACTAATGTCGGTTGTAGATCGTAGATCTATAGGGGCGAGAGTTCAACAGCCCCCGACGGAAATCAGGAACCCTCTCAGCCATTGCACTCAATGACTATTGTCTCAGGAAGAGAGAGCAGGAGTCACAGCAGTACTAGAAGCAGCAGTCTTTATTCACAGGGTCAGGCGAAGGGATGAGGGCATCCAGTATGCCACCTTCCTCTACTCTCCCCTCACTTTCTCTGACCCCACAACCCTTATACTTCCATCCCACACATGCACGTATTCACAATTACAATTCCAGTTAACCTTCCTAGCTCTCTTCAAACGGTATATTCGGCTTCCTCTTCGTGAAAAGGGCTTCCATGCCATCTGCTTGTATGTGTGTGCAACATAACAGACAGTTCACTTCTGTAGAACCACTGGTATTCCTCTTCCTCCTCTGTCACAGACACTGATCTGGTTTCCATGCAAGCCAAGCCATCTCAAATCAGTGCACACAGGCGCATGCTTACAGGTACGCGTCTGTTTACAAGGTACACGAACATTTATGGGGAAGGGATGGGTGTTGATACTAGGTGTCTTTGTCTATTTTACTGTGTCGACTATTCATCTGTATGTCTGAAGCGCGTTGAATGATAGCAATGACACACAGGAACAAAACAAATATTCTGTAAAAGCATAACGTTCATGAAGAAGCTTTACACAGGCTCCAGCCAAATTGACGATCTTACAACTGATTTCAAATTGATAAACCTTCATAATATACTAGTGACTTTTTATCTTCTAATTTTGGATTTGATCTTTGGCAATGAATTCACAACAGTGATGAAATTAGACACCCAGAAATAACCACTGACTGAAATTCACAACAGTGATGACATTAGACACCCAGAAATAACAACTGACTGAAATTCACAACAGTGATGAAATTAGACACCCAGACACAGTGTATTGAGACATCCATGGCCATACAAACACACCAAAACGTCAAGGATACAGACACCATCATTTTGAAAGTGCAGTCCGTTTTGGGATGGGGGGGATGGGGGGGGGGGGGGGGGGGCAAGAGGGGGAGCATCATCTTTCAGTAGAACCTGTTAAGACTTGACATAACAATAGGGTTTCATGCTCTTTCGTAAAACATTCTTTTTTTGTGTATGGATTGCTGGATTGCTCAACGAGGCTACAGGGAAGAGGAGTAGGTTGAGCAAAAGCTACGTGTCTCTCATTACACAACGCCAATAAAAGCCGGAAGATACGTATCGTGGCTCGGCCATGTTATTCGAACAGCGAACTTTAAACCAGCCGGGACCACCCCCAGGGCGAGGAAACACGCAGCAACAACTGGTGTGGCAGTCAACCCGCCATGAACTGAGGTGACTCTGTTCCCTGTACCTACGCTCCAAGGTTGACAAAACAAAACATGACAATCCATGAATAGAATATGTGTGCTACCTTTAGAACCAATAGAATCTGTGGGGGGAGGGTGCGGAGAGGGGGGGGGGGGGGGTAGCTCAGTTGGTAGATCGCCGGACTCGTAATCTTGGTGATCCTGAGGTTGCGGGTTCGAATCGCTGCCGGGCCGTTTCGGTGCAGGGGGATTTTTCCCTCTGAATTAAAATTGTGTCAGACTCCATTTCCCAAAGAGTCCTTCAAATGAGACTATAAATCGAGATTTCGTGTGTGAACGCACGCATAGCATCTTGTACACACATAAAATCCCATCACAAACTCTCAGATGAGAAGGCCAGTTTAGCCGTTGGTTTGGGTGACACGTTACACATAGCATGCACCCTGCGTGAGAAATTGAAAACAATGAAGAAAGTAAGGAAATGGAGTGAACGATATTGACTGGATGACACCTCACACATAGCATGCACCCTGCGTGAGAAACTGAAAAAATGAAGAAAGTAAGGAAATGGAGTGAACATAATTGATTGGATGACACGGGAAGGGACTGAATGAAGCGCTGGCAGGCAGCTCTTCAGTCGGCACTACCCAGGTAGGCAGCCCGTTATGTACATGAAAGTGTGGATGTCACCACCTAGAACCTTTCGCAAGA
>CM031602.1:6922114-6929614 GCA_018398815.1 Conus ventricosus
ACACCGCAGCTGTGATGAATGGCCAAATTGGTCTGTGATGAATGGCCATATTGGTCTGTGATGAATGGCCACATTGGCCTGTGATGAATGGCCATATTGGTCTGTGATGAATGGCCACATTGGTCTGTGATGAATGGCCACATTGGTCTGTGATGAATGGCCAAATTGGTCTGTGATGAATGGCCAAATTGGTCTGTGATGAATGGCCAAATTGCTCTGTGATGAATGGCCAAATTGGTCTGTGATGAATGGCCAAATTGCTCTGTGATGAATGGCCAAATTGCTCTGTGATGAATGGCCAAATTGGTCTGTGATGAATGGCCACATTGGTCTGTGATGAATGGCCACATTGGTCTGTGATGAATGGCCACATTGGTCTGTGATGAATGGCCAAATTGGTCTGTGATGAATGGCCAAATTGGTCTGTGATGAATGGCCAAATTGGTCTGTGATGAATGGCCAAATTGGTCTGTGATGAATGGCCGAATTGGTCTGTGATGAATGGCCAAATTGGTCTGTGATGAATGGCCGAATTGGTCTGTGATGAATAGCCAAACTGGTCTAGCTGAACACCGCAGCTGTGATGAATGGCCACATTGGTCTAGCTGCACACTGAGGACGGAGTGTCCTCAAGTCCTGAACACCGCAGCTGTCTGGGCCAGTCGCTAATCCAATGAAAAGGTTTCAAATCAGCCAAATGGATTGGCTGCTGTATCAACGTGTCCAATCTGCCACCCGAATGCGTCATTTCATCTACTTATAGAACCTGTCATACATTGTTTAAAAACAATATGAAGACATTGTTTTCAATCATAGCTTTAACGCCTTCCAGTTGAATTGTGCACACGTTTCGGTGTGGACGGAATGATGGAATTTGTACGGTATGTATCATTTGATGGTGGCAATGTCACACAAGACATTATTTTTTCACGCTTCAGCGAGGAAAATGTTCTGCCACTTAAGGTCAAATCAAGTTTAAATTTAATGCCGCAGCTGCTCCTTGGAAAATGTAAATTAAAAGTCAACTTTGTAACTGTAATCGAAAAAAAACCCACACAAACAAAACAGAAAAAAAGCACGTTCCGTCATTATACTTGCATGCATCTTACTATTGATCTATGAAATCTGGCACTCAAGACATTATTTGTTCTTGCCGAAAGGTGTTACAGCCATATACTACTGGTGTGGGACTCTTGAAGCACGCGAGTGCTCGATCACTGACGAAACATTCGCTGACGACGAATTGGTATGCATTCCTGGGTGTCTAGCTACCTCTAATCACCGAGTGAACTGGTAATTAAATAACGAGGGGTTTGAGCTGAGTAATTACTCGGCTCTTGTGATTGTAGAAGAATAATGGATAAGAGTGCATTATCAAGGGACGTGGCTGCCAGGTGGCTGCTTTAAAGGGGAAGTGCGTGAGCGCGCGTGTTTGTATGTGTGTGTGTGTGTGTGTGTGGTGTGTGTGTGTGTGTGTGTGTGTGTGTGTGTGTGTGTGTGTTGTGTGTTGTGTTGTGTGTTGTGTGTGTGTGTGTGTGTGTGTGTGTGTGTGTGTGTGTGTGTGTGTGTGTATGTGGTGTGTGTGTGTGTGTGTTGTGTGTGTGTTGTGTGTGTGTGTGTGTGTGTGTGTGTGTGTGTGTGTGTGTGCGTGTGTGTGTGTGTGTGTGTTATGTGTGTGTATGTGTTGTGTGTTGTGTGTGTGTGTGTGTGTGTGTGTGTGTGTGTGTGTGTGTGTGTGTGTGTGTGGTGTGTGTGTGTGTGTGTGGTGTGCGCGCGCATTTTTCAATCTGGTGTTAATTACATATTGTTACGTTGTTTTCCATGAGAGAGAGAGAGAGAGAGAGAGAGAGAGAGAGAGAGATGGGTTGTATTTATAAGAGCAAAGAAAAATTCAGATTAAACATCAAAATTTCACTGCTTCGTCGCAGCAATGTCAAATCGTTTTTGCTGTTCATGTTATTGTTGCCAGAAATGTAAGGATGTTGTGTTACTGTTTTGTTTTGTTTTTGTACGTTTCATCACATTTGGCATCAGGTGCCGAATTAGGAATGTATTTGTGCGTAATATTTTGATTTTACACCCCGTCCTTCCTTGTCCGGCTTTTAACTGAAAACATCGCTCACTGTCTTTTGAAAAGAAAAAGCTATATGTAAGTTGTTCTTCTTTTTAATCTATATGAAGTCATTGTTGAAATGATAAAGAAATCATTGACCTTCACTTAGCCTGGCTATGTTTTTCCCCTTTTCATTAGTTCAGGGTGTCATTGTTCGGTCGATGACTTTGTTGTCCCCCTATTCATTAGTTCAGGGTGTCATTGTTCGGTCGATGACTTTGTTGTCCCCCTATTCATTAGTTCAGGGTGTCATTGTTCGGTCGATGACTTTGTTGTCCCCCTATTCATTAGTTCAGGGTGTCATTGTTCGGTCGATGACTTTGTTGTCCCCCTATTCATTAGTTCAGGGTGTCATTGTTCGGTCGATGACTTTGTTGTCCCCTATTCATTAGTTCAGGGTTGTCATTGTTCGGTCGATGACTTTGTTGTCCCCCTATTCATTAGTTCAGGGTGTCATTGTTCGGTCGATGACTTTGTTGTCCCCCTATTCATTAGTTCAGGGTGTCATTGTTCGGTCGATGACTGGCACATTGCATGATTTGGGGGATCCAACCAAGCAAAGCTTGTTCAACATTCGCAGCTGGTTTCAGCGCTGGTGTGTCTGACAGTGTTTGGGCTGATAAACAGTAAAGCTGACCACTGGCTATTCGTACTTCCTGACCTCCCTTGTTTGGGCTGATAAACAGTAAAGCTGACCACTGACTACACAGTGTTTGGGCTGATAAACAGTGAAGCTGACCACTGACTACACAGTGTTTGGGCTGATAAACAGTAAAGCTGACCACTGACTACACAGTGTTTGGGCTGATAAACAGTAAAGCTGACCACTGACCACACAGTGTTTGGGCTGATAAACAGTGGAGCTGACCACTGACTACACAGTGTTTGGGCTGATAAACAGTGGAGCTGACCACTGACTACACAGTGTTTGGGCTGATAAACAGTAAAGCTGACCACTGACTATTCGTACTTCCTGCCCTCCCTTGCATTAAAAACGCGAAACACAGACTCATTTATCTCTTCTTACATCCATTCCTCGTTACTACATCATTTACATTCCTGTCTTCTCATTTCCTTACTGTACTGTATTTTCATTTCGCCTTTCCTCTTCCTGGGTGCTTCCGGGGATCTTTTTTTTCTTTTTTTGTTCTTTTTCTCTTTTTTTTTCCGACGGCGGTGAGACTATCACAGAATTAAATTTTGTATATCTCCATCGGATATCAAGGGTAGACCAATGACGTCAGTTGAGTTCTGTCAAGGAGTTCTGTCATTCCTGCATCATTCTACAACACACACATACACACACACACACACACACACACACACACACACACACACACACACACACACACACACACACACACACACACATAGATGTGTAAGCATACACACACATGCGCATACAAACATGCACGACGAACACGCGCGCGAGAACAAACACACACACACACACACACACACACACACACACACACACACACACACACACACACACACACACACACACACACACACACACACACACACACACACACACATACACACACACACACACACACACACACACACACACACACACACACATTTTAGGTATGTGCAACTTTCTCTCCTTTGTACCTTATTTCCATTGTTCAG
This sequence comes from Conus ventricosus, assembly GCA_018398815.1. NCBI lineage: Eukaryota > Metazoa > Mollusca > Gastropoda > Neogastropoda > Conidae > Conus > Conus ventricosus. The sequence goes on from CM031602.1 coordinate 6,925,863, forward strand.
ACTGTGGGGCTGGTTACATACAAATATTTCCCACTGGTTCATTTTATTGATGGCTCAAACGACTAGGACTCCACTTTCTTCGAAATGCTCCAAGAGTGGAATTTAAAATAAATTCCGTGCCTGAATAGTTTGCATTGGAAACTTGGTGAAACCGTTTATCTGTTCGGGAATATTTACATTTAAAGAGTGACCTCTCTTCCTGTGTCCATTTTTGTTTTCTTCCGCAAGAAAGGCACAGAGTGCACATTTCTCCTTTTTTTAATTGTGATATTCTGGAGAGAGAGAGGAGAGAGAGAGAGAGAGAGAGGAGAGAGAGAGAGAGAGAGAGAGAGAGAGAGAGAGACAGAGAGAGAGACAGAGAGAGAGAGAGAGGGAGAGAGAGGGAGGGAGAGAAAGAGAGAGAGAGAGAGAGAGAGAGAGAGAGAGAGAGAGAGAGAGAGAGAGAGAGAGAGAGAGAGAGAGAGAGAGAGAGAGAGAGAGAGAGAGAACACAGATGTAACATTTTGATGGTTTTGTTACAGTTTCATTCATAATGGATGGCCTTAGGGAGGAAAGCAGACAGCGATGTTTGCAAAAGTAACATTTCAAGCGATGACGCTGTTTCTTGTGCCGCGGTGGCCCCAAAACACTTCTGCCGTTTGCCGAGCCTGCGGAAGAGGAACTGTGAATCTCTGGCCGACGTGTTGGATGGTTTCTGTTAGGATGGAACTTTCCTGCGCCCATGCTTGTTTCCACCTTCGATGGATATGGCATGGCACTGTACGGAGCATCCGAATTGGAAGGAAATTTGATGCGGAGTTAGGCCACTCCACCACTGTCCCAGCTTCACGCATCTTGCTCTTCTCCTTCCACGTCATTTCCCGACGTTTGTCGTCCTTCAGCTGTCCTATCAATTTTGCTCAACATTCGCCCCACACAAATATCTACTTCCCGCTGTTGGAGCAGGCACAATGCATACTCTTGACATTGACAAGGTAGTGTTAGTGGTATGGCTGAAACAGATTTCCATCAGAATGTTTAACTATGAAAAAGTAAACCAAGGAACAATCAGAACAAAAGATTTGAAAGCCATTAACCAATATTGAAAAAAATAAAATGAAATAAAACCTGAAGGGCCAGAGGACAATGAACTGTTAGGACTTCGCCGTTTCTAGGACACATCATCACGAAAGGTGTAGCTCACGACTCCTTCCGCCGCCTTTGATCTACCTGAACAGAGTCAGCTTCACGTTATAACGATCCGAGTCAGGAACATATATACTAAACAGGGGATGCTACAGCTCAGTTGGTAGAGCGTCGGACTCGTCAATCTGGCGATCCTTGAGTTGCGGGTTTGAGTCACCGCCGTGTTCTTTCAGCACTGGGCGATTTTCCCCTCGGAATTAACATTGGCTCTGACTCCATTTCCCGAAACATTCTGCCAACGAGGCTATATACCGAAGGTTCGTGTATAACTGCACGCGTACCATCTTGCATACACGTAAAACATCATCAACACCTTTCGGAAGACAGGGTTAGTTTGGTATGGATGACATGTTAGGCACTCGGTATGCACACTGCGCGAAAACAACGAAAGAATGAGGGAAGAGAACTGAGAGACTCATGCTGACTGAGTGACAAGGGCAACAACTGAATGAAGTGCTGGCAGGCAGCTTTCCAGTCGGCTCTACCCACGTAGGTTGATTGCAAAGCGCATGGAGCTTGGTCTCCAAAAAGGAGAAGTCTTATCCAAGTACTTTTTATGATACTGCTTCTGCTGCTGCTGCTGCTGCTGCTGCTGCTGCTGCTGCTACTACTACTACTACTGCTACTACTACTGCTACTACTGATCCGCAGCTACATATGTACCCTGTGCCAACGACATGTCAACGTTCACCACCACACACAAATCGCAATGATTCAGACGGGTCGCGAAAATATACTGAAGAGAGAGAGAGAGAGAGAGAGAGAGAGAGAGAGAGAGAGAGAGAGAGAGAGAGAGAGAGAGAGAGAGAGAGAGAGAGAGGGAGAGGAGAGGAGAAGAGAGAGACAGATAGAGAGAGACAGACAGACAGAGAGAGAGAGGGAGAGAGAGAGAGAGGAGAGAGACAGACAGAGAGAGAGACAGACAGACAGAGAGAGAGAGACGTTCTGGGCTCTGTAAATGTCGTGCCTGAAGTAGTTTCCATGGAAACAAACACATGATAACATCTTATAGAGAGCTTGTGCATCAGTGCTCGTTTGAATTTCTTTTAAATTTCATACTGCTACAAAAACAACAACAACAACCAAAATACTAACAAAACATGAACAGCTCGGAAATGTGCCTCTTCTGAAACACACTGGAAGTAAATCAATGGTGTGAAATGCACACATCGAGAAACGTACCTCACCACAGACTATAACATGCACGTACTGACCTGCTACTCTTTTTGTAGCTAAACCAAGAAACGATTACCTGAGCTTCCTTTGCTTGTCTGAGCTTCGTTCTCGCCAGTCCTTTTATTGCACTGGTACCCTGATGTATGTCCATTTGCTGGCCAAAGTCCCCATTCACATTCTTTTTTTATACGTCCTTCGTCTTCTGGAGTTCTCTTCCGAATTTCCTGTCCCAACACATCCCTTTGCGCTTCCTAATCTGCCTATTCCAACATTGGAAACGTCTTGGAGCATGGGCAGTTACATTCTGTCGATGTGCTATGTATCTGTACCAAGGACCACGTCACAGGCACTGGTCAAACCTGTGCCTTAGTTCTGCTTTATTCTTTTGACAACAGTTGTCGATCATATGTGATTTCTGGACATCAATTGAACAACGTTTACCCGTTGAATAATCTATGAGTGTAGTTTATGTTGGGAAGAAATGTAAGACAAACTTCATTCGTCCAAAGGGGAACCTTGTGTCTTTGCATCATGCGACAGTTTTATTGTAACACTAGACATTGCAGCGTCTAGCGAGAGAGAGAGAGAGAGAGAGAGAGAGAGAGAGAGAGAGAGAGAGAGAGAGAGAGAGAGAGAGAGAGAGAGAGAGAGACAGAGAGACAGAGAGACAGAGAGAGGCAGACAGACAGACAGAGACAAAGACAGACAGAGACAGACAGACAGACAGACGGATCCGCACCACAATTTTATATCATAGCTTTCGACATCAGTTTGGTTCAAATCGGTTCGGTAGTTTATGCAGAATCTTGCTGACAAACAGACACGTAAGAAAGCAAGCAAGCAAGCAAACAAACAAGGGGATGAGAAACAAAACGTAGCCTCCCTGGTGGAGGCAAAAGATAAATGAAAATCCTTCTGATTACGTAACTGAAGACAAACATGTTCTTGGTCTTATTCGTCCACAAATGCTCGTATGATTGTGTCTTTTCAATTTGTTTTCCAATATTTATTTATCTGTGTATTTATTCATTCATTTGTTTATTTAACTATTTATTTTTTTAGTTCTTATTTCTTTAGTTATCTATTTATTTTCTTTGTTGTTTGTTTGCTTGTTTGGGTGTTAACTTGTTTATTTACTGCCTCTAATTTTTTTTTTTCAAATGACTACATCATGCACCATGCTGTAACGTACCAGACAGTAAACCGTTTTCGCTCCTGTCTGACTCTCGTATCAGACATTCCTATGGGGACTTTTCAAAATGCCGAAAAAACGAGCAATAAAACATGGCCTACTTCTGTCAGTTTTTTTTCCTCTTACGCATGCGTCTACGAGTGCATACATAACGTACGTGCTTATGTGCTTGCATGCAACAACACACATTGTGTGTGCG
>CM031602.1:6934614-6939614 GCA_018398815.1 Conus ventricosus
TCTCTCTCTCTCTCTCTCTCTCTCTCTCTCTCTCCTCTCTCTCTCTCTCTCTCTCTCTCTCTCTTGACCCTGAAGGAATGCAGAGGGGTCTCAAAGTAAGCTGGATGTCGACTCGTCTGGACATTTGTTGCGAGTAATTTCCTCTTGTCTCTATCTCTTTGACTTTTTTCTTCAAGCTATGTGACCCCACTCACCTATCGTTGTCCTTAAAGTCTCCATATTCACCCTCTTTTTCAAGCTATGTGACCCCACTTACCTATCGTTGTTCTTAAAGTCTCCGTATTCACCCTCTTTTTCAAGCTATGTGACCCCACTCACCTATCGTTGTCCTTAAAGTCTCCATATTCACCCTCAAGCTATGTGACCCCACTGACCTACCGTTGTCCTTAAAGTCTCCATATTCACCCTCAAGCTATGTGACCCCACTCACCTATCGTTGTCCTTAAAGTCTCCATATTCACCCTCTTTTTCAAGCTATGTGACCCCACTCACCTATCGTTGTCCTTAAAGTCTCCATAGTCACCCTCTTTTTCAAGCTATATGACCCCACTCACCTATCGTTGTCCTTAAAGTCTCCATATTCACCCTCTTTTTCAAGCTATGTGACCCCACTCACCTATCGTTGTCCTTAAAGTCTCCATATTCAACCTCAAGCTATGTGATCCCACTGACCTACCGTTGTCCTTAAAGTCTCCATATTCACCCTCAAGCTATGTGACCCCACTCACCTACGGTTGTCCTTAAAGTCTCCATATTCACCTCTTTTACAAGCTATGTGACCCCACTCACCTATCGTTGTCCTTAAAGTCTCCATATTCACCTCAAGCTATGTGACCCCACTCACCTATCGTTGTCCTTAAAGTCTCCACATTTACCCTCTTTTTCAAGCTATGTGACCCCACTCACCTATCGTTGTCCTTAAAGTCTCCATATTTACCCTCAAGCTATGTGACCCCACTAGCACTCACCAATCGTTGTCCTCAAAGTCTCCATATTCACCCTCAAGCTATGTTACCCCACTCACCTATCGTTGTCCTTAAAGTCTCCATAGTCACCCTCAAGCTATGTGACCCCACTCACCTATCGTTGTCCTTAAAGTCTCCATATTCTCCCTCAAGTTATGTGACCCCACTCACCTATCGTTGTCCTTAAAGTCTCCATAGTCACCCTCAAGCTATGTGACCCCACTCACCAATCGTTGTCCTTAAAGTCTCCATATTCTCCCTCAAGCTATGTGACCCCACTCACCTATCGTTGTCCTTAAAGTCTGCATAGTCACCCTCAAGCTATGTGCCCCCACTCACCTATCTATGTCCTTAAAGTCTCCATATTCACCCTCAAGCTATGTGACCCCACTCACCAATCGTTGTCCTTAAAGTCTGCATAGTCACCCTCAAGCTATGTGACCCCACTCACCTATCGTTGTCCTTAAGGTCTCCATAGTCACCCTCAAGCTATGTGACCCCACTCACCAATCGTTGTCCTTAAAGTCTGCATAGTCACCCTCAAGCTATGTGACCCCACTCACCTATCGTTGTCCTTAAAGTCTGCATAGTCACCCTCAAGCTATGTGACCCCACTCACCTATCGTTGTCCTTAAAGTCTCCATATTCACCCTCAAGCTATGTGACCCCACTCACCAATCGTTGTCCTTAAAGTCTGCATAGTCTCCCTCAAGCTAGGTGACCCCACTCACCTGCCGTTGTCCTTAAAGTCTCCATATTCACCCTCTTTTTCAAGCTATGTGACCCCACTCACCTATCGTTGTCATTAAAGTCTCCATAGTCACCCTCAAGCTATGTGATCCCACTCACCTATCGTTGTCCTTAAAGTCTCCATATTCACCCTCAAGCTATGTGACCCCACTCACCAATCGTTGTCCTTAAAGTATCCATGTTCACCCTCTTTTTCAAGCTATGTGACCCCACTCACCTATCGTTGTCCTTAAAGTCTCCATATTCACCCTCAAGCTATGTGTCCCCACTCACCAATCGTTGTCCTTAAAGTATCCATGTTCACCCTCTTTTTCAAGCTATGTGACCCCACTCACCTATCGTTGTCCTTAAAGTCTCCATATTCACCCTCAAGCTATGTGACCCCACTCACCTATCGTTGTCCTTAAAGTCTCCATGTTCACCCTCAAGCTATGTGACCCCACTCACCAATCGTTGTCCCTAAAGTCTCCATGTTCACCCTCTTTTTCAAGCTATGTGACCCCACTCACCTATCGTTGTTCTTAAAGTCTCCATGTTCACCTCAAGCTATGTGACCCCACTCACCAATCGTTGTCCTTAAAGTCTCCATGTTCACCCTCAAGCTATGTGACCCCACTCACCAATCGTTGTCCTTAAAGTCTCCATGTTCACCCTCTTGTTCCAATTCATTGCAGTTTCTCTTTCGTAATCTGGCGATTAGATAGTGCAGAAGTTCATGGTGAACATTGGCTGTCAAAGCTAGATTGTCATTTTATCATGACGTTGGCCTCTTTCCGGCATTCTTGTGGCACCACGGTTTGAAATACATTTTTATAATCTGAGGAGCTTCTTTCATGCTTTGTGACGACCCCCAAAGAGTCGTTGGTGGTCGGCGGGGCTCATATAAATCTAAAACACAAACTCTCTCAGCTTTCCTCAGTACAATGAAGAATAAACAGAGCGCATTGAGAAATAGCAGAAGCATAATCAACGATCAGGTTGTAATGACTTACCATGTCCACCAGAATTGTTAAAGAAACGTTACAGGTATACTACATTTGATTCCATGGATAACTGTGGTAAAAGTCAGAGTTCTAACGAAGGTTAAATAGTAGGTGACAAAATGCAACTCCAGGTAGGCGCAAGAAACAGTGTTGTTCGACAAGGGGATTGGAAGAGGATGTCAGTGAAGGTTGATACCCATATTTCAATGCCTTCTTCTTCACGCTCATTTCTCTGCACCCGCAGATGTCAGTGAAGGTTGATACCCATATTTCAATGCCTTCTTCTTCACGCTCATTTCTCTGCACCCCCAGATGTCAGTGAAGGTTGATACCCATATTTCAATGCCTTCTTCTTCACGCTCATTTCTCTGCACCCCCGTCCACCTCCCAGCTCCCCCACTTTCCCCTCTTAACACACACACACGCGCGCGCCCCCCTCATCCCAATCTCTGATTCCACGTCTGCTTTTATTTTTTAAGATAATTTTTTGCTAAGTGTTATTGCGATCATAACCGAGGAAATGTTTTCCCACAGAGAAAGTGTGTGTGTGGGTGGGTCGGTGGGTGGGTGGGTGGGAGCGTGCGTGCGTGCGTGCGTGCGTGCGTGCGTGCGTGTGTTTCTTTTCATTGTTACGTGTTTGTTCCACATGTACTTTACTGAATGAGACACCGCTGAACACCAAATTGAATGGGAATCAGTGTAATGTGGCTTCTGGCATAATACCTTACGGCGACTTGATACTGACTGCTCACTGCAAACTGATGGAAAGTGAGAGCTGGAACACCTCTGGCATGATACCTCACGGCGACCTGATACTGACTGCTCACTGCAAACTGATGGAAAGTGAGAACCGGAACACGTACATCTGGTGCAAGTGTGTATTGTGTGGCGAAAATGAGTGGAGCGGGACTTATACCAAGGAGAGAGTGGGGATGGGGGGAGGGAGGTACGGGTGACAAGACATCAATACAACGACAGAAACCACCATCACACATGACACCAGAGACATGTTATTAAACCACCATCACACATGACACCAGAGACATGTTATTAAACCACCATCACACATGACACCAGAGACATGTTATTAAACCACCATCACACATGACACCAGAGACATGTTATTAAACCACCATCACACATGACACCAGAGACATGTTATTAAACCACCATCACACATGACACCAGAGACATGTTATTAAACCACCATCACACATGACACTAGAGACATGTTATTAAACCACCATCACACATGACACCAGAGACATGTTATTAAACCACCATCACACATGACACCAGAGACATGTTATTAAACCACCATCACACATGACACCAGAGACATGTCATTAAACCACCATCACACATGACACCAGAGACATGTCATTAAACCACCATCACACATGACACCAGAGACATGTTATTAAACCACCATCACACATGACACCAGAGACATGTTATTAAACCACCATCACACATGACACCAGAGACATGTTATTAAACTACCATCACACATGACACCAGAGACATGTTATTAAACCACCATCACACATGACACCAGAGACATGTCATTAACCACCATCACACATGACACCAGAGACATGTCATTAAACTACCATCACACATGACACCAGAGACATGTTATTAAACCACCATCACACATGACACCAGAGACATGTTATTAAACCACCATCACACATGACACCAGAGACATGTTATTAAACCACCATCACACATGACACCAGAGACATGTTATTAAACCACCATCACACATGACACCAGAGACATGTTATTAAACCACCATCACACATGACACCAGAGACATGTTATTAAACCACCATCACACATGACACCAGAGACATGTTATTAAACCACCATCACACATGACACCAGAGACATGTTATTAAACCACCATCACACATGACACCAGAGACATGTTATTAAACTACCATCACAGATGACACCAGAGACATGTTATTAAACTACCATCACAGATGACACCAGAGACATGTTATTAAACCACCATCACACATGACACCAGAGACATGTTATTAAACCACCATCACACATGACACCAGAGACATGTTATTAAACCACCATCACACATGACACCAGAGACATGTTATTAAACCACCATCACACATGACACCAGAGACATGTTATTAAACCACCATCACACATGACACCAGAGACATGTTATTAAACCACCATCACACATGACACCAGAGACATGTTATTAAACCACCATCACACATGACACCAGAGACATGTCATTAAACCACCATCACACATGACACCAGAGACA
>CM031602.1:6944614-6954614 GCA_018398815.1 Conus ventricosus
CATATACATATAGAAAAACCTGATAGGGGAAAACAAGTGTAGGTAAATTTATCGATCGATCCTTCAGTCTTTTTTTTTTCTTTTAAGACTTAAAGTGAGAGGATATTTGGTATAAAAAACTCAATGAAATTACCAAAAATACAAACGAAAGAGAAGAAGCACAAATCATTTTGTGGAAAGCTTGCCAACAACATCAAAGTTCTTTCGGAACCGACACTTCTTTCAGAACCAAACCATACTCCGAAAACGGGAACAAATGCATGGGCCTACGAAAACGTTGATTCTAAAGCGCACCATCGTCTCTACCTAGCCTGTACACGTGTGTCAGGACGTTAGCCCTTTTCGGTAGGCACGACAACCGGCAGGTAGGGGTTGGGACCACTGAGGTACAGTTATCAGGAAAAGGACGGCTGGAACTGTTAGTTATCCACATATATGTCTGTCTGATGTTCCCTGCTAGACCTCCATAATGAGAAAAATGCAACGAAACGAAAGAAACGTTAGATCTTGATATGTTGTTTACCTCAATGAATAGGTTTGGATCTACATCGAACTGTCAAGTGGTTTAGGGCGTGCGCCTATGCTCCGCGTGTTTACACACGTGTGTGTGTGTGTGTGTGCGTGTGTGTGCGTGTGCGTGCGTGTGCGTGTGTGTGTGTGTGTGTGTGTGTGTGTGTGTGTGTGTGTGTTGGCGTGGGTGTGCGCGCGCGTTATTCTGTGTCAGCTAGGAGTTGGCTTCAGTGTACAGACATCCCGTGCAGCCCATGCTGATCACTTGGCTCACCTTGAACCCAAGCAATGTTCGAGTCCCGTTAGCCTTGACTAAGAACATTCTTTCCCTCCTCTTTTTCTGTTGTCAAGAGCTTTGGAGGGAGGTCTTCGGGTGTGACCGCACTAGTAACGTTTGGGTCCTCCGAGCCATCGTAATGACGCTATTATGTTTCCGCGCTGAGGTGTCTGGTTCTCTAGAGCCTGTATAGTACCCACAGCTCACTCCCTGCATAGTACCCACAGCTCACTCCCTGTATAGTACCCACAGCTCACTCTCAGCTTTTGGCCTTTCACTCCGTTCATCATATGTGTAAACCATCCATCCCCAGCCCTCCACTTCCCCTTCATCATCACCAGCCTCTCCTACAAGTCAAGTTATCGCCCCGGTGGCTATGCCCTTGGATCTTCGTCTTCTCTATCACCTTCATCATCACTACCTTCACCCACAGGCGAGGCATTCAACTTGGTGGCCTTGCTTCAGAGGAAAAGACCCATAGTTCATGTCGATGTTGTGAACAGCACTGTGACATTCCACCTTCAGGTTCCTCTTGTGTCCCCTTTTGGAACTGTGGAGACGAACAACACAACTAAGAGGTCAGCTGTCTCTGGTATTCTCCACTTCTCATTGCACAGACCCCGTCTGCATGCCAACAACTAGCGACTTACAGAAGAAATCCACTCACTTCAATTCCCCAAGTTCAAGAGTTCCTATCTGTGCTTCCAAGCCTGCATTGCCTGTGGGCAACCATCTCTACACTGCCAGCACTTACCCTCCTGTGGGCAACTATCTCTACACTGCCAGCTCTTAACCCTCCTGTGGGCAACCATCTCTACACTGCCAGCTCTTAACCCCCCTGTGGGCAACCATCTCTACACTGCCAGCACTTAACCCTCCTGTGGGCAACCATCTCTACACTGCCAGCTCTTAACCCTCCTGTGGGCAACCATCTCTACACTGCCAGCTCTTAACCCTCCTGTGGGCAACCATCTCTACACTGCCAGCTCTTAACCCTCCTGTGTGCAACCATCTCTACACTGCCAGCTCTTAACCCTCCTGTGGGCAACCATCTCTACACTGCCAGCACTTAACCCTCCTGTCGGCAACCATCTCTACACTGCCAGCACTTAACCCTCCTGTGGGCAACCATCTCTACACTGCCAGCACTTAACCCTCCTGTGGGCAACCATCTCTACACTGCCAGCTCTTAACCCTCCTGTGGGCAACCATCTCTACACTGCCAGCACTTAACCCTCCTGTGGGCAACCATCTCTACACTGCCAGCACTTAACCCTCCTGTGGGCAACCATCTCTACACTGCCAGCACTTAACCCTCCTGTGGGCAACCATCTCTACACTGCCAGCACTTAACCCTCCTGTGGGCAACCATCTCTACACTGCCAGCACTTAACCCTCCTGTGGGCAACCATCTCTACACTGCCAGCACTTAACCCTCCTGTGGGCAACCATCTCTACACTGCCAGCACTTAACCCTCCTGTGGGCAACCATCTCTACACCGCCAGCACTTAACCCTTCCTCGGTCGCGTGTGCTCGGACATTTGGACGTCTTTTCTTTTGCTTGGCTTGTATCTGCTCACAGTCTGTCCTATAATTACAATTAATTCATTCTGGTGCTCATAATCATCCTCATCCCCATCCTCCTCATCATATGTGTTTTGATGTATGTTGTTTCTTGTGATTCTATTGTTGTGTGATTTGTGTACAAAAAAGTGTCAACAAATGTTGAAAATGGAACTTTGCGTTAGTGTGTTAGTGTTAGAGTAAGAGTAGGAAGGGGTGTGAGTCATGGTCTCGTGGGCACCAGGCCTGCGTTACGTACATCTCTCTATCTATCTATCTATCTAACACACACACACACACACACACACACACACACACACACACACACACACACACACACACGCACACACATATATATATATATATATATATATATATATATATACATAGAGAGAGAGAGAGAGAGAGAGAGAGAGAGAGAGAGAGAGAGAGAGAGAGAGAGAGAGAGACAGAGACAGAGACAGAGACAGAGAGAGAGAGACACAGAGAGAGAGAATAGTGATCAGAATCAACGCAATTTAAAAAAAAAGTGCTCAACCACAGTGGGAGCGACATTTATCAGATTAAAAACAAGCTAAAACCAAGCTTAAAAAATCTACAGATCTGTTTCTTGCATGTGCAGTCGTCAGGATGTAGTGGGCTTGTGCTGCCAGCGTTATATATATATACCTTTTCTGGGATTGCATTCTTCTTAAAACGGAAAAGGCAGAGGAGTCAAATTACCACTTTCCGCGGTCACTGAGGAGAAACCACCAAGTTTCGAAATATCGGTATATGACCAGGAGTTATATGTTAGTGAGTTTCCCTCCCTATTGGAGGATGTCTCTCCCCCTTGGAGAATATAAGCTTGCTGAAGGTTCATTTTGAGAAGCATTTATTTTATTTTTCCCCATCCACCCACTCAAGCACATACTGTTAGTTAGGCAGAATCATCTGCCACTGCAGGTATGAATGCGTATTTCCCCCTATTTCTTCAATCTAAGACATAAGAGCAAGCTTTGTTTATAATTCAATATTTCTTGCAGTCATTGCACACAAGCTGCTCTGTAAGTTGCTGGAACGGTGCTCGGTACTTATCCTTGGAATTTATTAGTTTGTTGTATTTTAGTCCCTTGTGGATTCATTCCAAGAACTGGCCCTCAGCACTTGTGTCTTAGAGGATATCTTTTTATATTTTCTACTTTTCACAAGAAAATGTAGCTTGTTTTGCTCTTTCATCATTTTCTTTTGCTTCTTAGATGGCACCTTTGGTTGGTTTTTTTGAAAACTCAACAAACATACTACAGTATCGCACACCAGCCTTTTCTGGGATTGCATTCTTCTTAAAACTGAAAAGGCAGAGGAGTCAAATTACCACTTTCCGCGGTCACTGAGGAGAAACCACCAAGTTTCGAAATATCGGTATATGACCAGGAGTTATATGTTAGTGAGTTTCCCTCCCTATTGGAGGATGTCTCTCCCCTTGGAGAATATAAGCTTGCTGAAGGTTCATTTTGAGAAGCATTTATTTTATTTTTCCCCATCCACCCACTCAAGCACATACTGTTAGTTAGGCAGAATCATCTGCCACTGCAGGTATGAATGCGTATTTCCCCCTATTTCTTCAATCTAAGACATAAGAGCAAGCTTTGTTTATAATTCAATATTTCTTGCAGTCATTGCAACACCAAGCTGCTCTGTAAGTTGCTGGAACGGTGCTCGGTACTTATCCTTGGAATTTATTAGTTTGTTATATATATATATATATATATATATATATATTATATTATATATATATGTTGCTGTTTTTTCCTCCGTGTTGCATGTGCTTGTCAGGTGTTTTTGATTTTGTTTTTCTGTTCTATATTTAAAGTTGCTAATTGTGCTTTACATAGTATAATGTATTTCTCTGTTAGGCATAGATTACATCTTTTTGAAATGTTATTGTTTGGTGTTGCTCTTTTTAAGATTTTCCAAGATATGTTGTTGTCTGTGTTTTTATCTTTAAGTTTCCAAATGTATTTACTCAGTTCTGTTTGGTTTTTTGTATCTTTCTTTGTTGAATGATTGTTTATGGTTTGCATATCTAGTTTTGAATTGATTTTCAGCGATACATACATATGTTTCTTCTGCGTTCTCTGTTGTTACAGTGGCTTGGTACACAATGTTGTTGTAGAGGCATTTGTTGTTTAGGGGACACTGTTCTTTCTTGGTACAGTTGCAAGATTTCCTTTCGTCACCCTCATTTTTCTCTGCTGCTTTTCATTTTATATGCTGAATCAATGATATCTTTAAGATTCGGCATACATGAATGTGATCATTTGATGTTGTTTTTGTTGAATATCTTAAATAATTTGTGGTCTTTTGGGAAAGATGATGTCAAGATTTTAAAAAATTATTTCCCTACGTTTGTTTTGGCTCTTCCATCATATGGGGGATTGTACCATATGATTTTCCTTTTCCTGTTCTTTCTGCATCTGTTTGTATCATTGTCTGGATCGTATCGTAATTCATAATTGTAGCCACTTTGATGTAACGCCTCTTGGTATTCAGCTGTAGCATTGTTGAATGCTGTTTCGTTACATGACAAATTAGATAGTCTTTTATTTATGCCTCTGGGTATTGTTTTCAGTATGGAGGGTGGGTGATTGCTTTTGGTAAAAGACTGTCTAATTTGTCATGTAACGAAACAGCATTCAACTGTTTCAAGAAGCACACTGTATGTATAAGGTACATTGAATGTACCTTATACATACAGTGTGCTTCTTGAAACAGTTACCAGTACTGAAGAAGCTTTTTAAGCGAAAATTTTATTGGAGATTATACAATTTAAAATGAAACTGTTTACTTCTGTGTTTGTTATTTTACTCAAGTTTTTACCCCAGACGTATATTTGGGAGGAGTGGTGACCAGCAAATTATATATATATATATATATATATATATATATATATAGAGAGAGAGAGAGAGAGAGAGAGAGAGAGAGAGAGAGAGAGAGAGAGAGAGAGAGAGAGAGAGACAGAGAGAGAGAGACAGAGAGAGAAACGCAAGTAAACAGTGAAGAAAGCAATGTGAAGGTTAACAATTCCTCTGTTATTCAAACACTGATTTGCACTGATTAAGAAAGTAAAAAAAAGAAAAATGACAGGGTTGTGAGAGAACGAGAACGGGATTTAAGGGGGGGAGGGGGGTGGAGAGGAGAGGACAGGGGGAAGGGAGCGGGTGCATTATAATATTAACATAGCAGCATACACCTACTATCATAGCCGGTGTGGAATACGTAGCCATTCACATTGCCTGCTTAACCATATTAAAAAAAAGACGTATGAAAACGGACGAGAATGCCCCCTCATGCAACGTGACCGATTTTCGACGCGACTAAGATAAATGCTGCCTTTTACGGCTAAAGATCAGAGATTTATTTTCCGTTTAGATAAGCACTGCAGCTCTCTTTTCGTCCATACATTAACACTGTAAAACGTCTTCCCGTAAATCAACATTGTTCTGATTGAACTGAATCAAAATGTTAGAAAAATAAAATGCTTCTCTACTGTCCTCAGAAATGTGGGTCAGTCGCACATAAACAACGAACACACACAACGGAAGAGAAGAACAGGAAAAGGTGCTTGGGTACAACATGAACGATAAGGGAGATCCAGAGAGCAGACACGAAGAATTCTCTAGAGCCTCTTGTCTGCTGCTTATTGAAATAAACCAAACAGCGGTTGTCTGGAGTTAGTTTTTACCCTTTGCCTATCGCGCTGCCCGTGATGGTCCAGTGGGGACTGAAACCATACTGAAACTATGAAGCAGATTGTTTTTCTTTCTTTTTCTTTTTCTTTCATTTTTTTTTTTTTTTTGGGGGGGGGGGGGGGGATGGTGGTGGCAGTGATACAGGAGAGAATTTGTGGTACGGATGAGGAAAGGGTGGATGTCGGGGTAGGAGAGGGGAGGGGACGGTAAATTAATTTTGTTCTCCTCTTACGCTGCTAACGGTTTGTGTGGCGCTGATAAAAGCATATTGACGACACACTGCTTCTTGTAAACATATCTTTATACTTCCCCAGTGTATACATTTCAAGCCAAATTTCTGAGTTTTACTCATGTTTGCAAATCTGCATTAAAACATTGTTGTGTTGGTGCAGGAGAAGGAAAAGAAAGTGCAAAATCGTCTGACTGTTAACAGAGAACACAGTTGTTGTTGGTCTGTAACTATCGCACTAAATCTGAACAGGATTCGTAAACTGGCTGCTTGTTAAGCCATTTGCGTTTCACTGACATAAACTCTTCCTTTACGTCAGGCCCGAGAAATCGAGCATATAAGAAGCTTTCTCTCATTCGTCAGTATTTGCAGATTCCAAACCCTTCCAAGTCCTTCGGATGAGACTCTATACCAAGTTCCCGTATCTAAACGGATACATAAAGAGCACAAGGCACTCCAAATATATATATATATATATATATATATATATATATATATATATATATATATATTTGGAGTGCCTTGTATATATATATATATATATATATTATATATATATATATATATATATATATTATATATATATATATATTTGTTAAAATAAGGTATTAAAAGAAATCTACAAATTTGTTTCGAACGCCTTGCGCTGTCATCAGGATGGCTTTTGGTTTGCCCACCGCCGATGTTACATAGCGTGTGGGCTCACGTTTGCGGTTGTTTGCACGTGCGGGTTGGCTGCACGTGTTTTTTGGGGGCTTTCGGGTTTTTGTTTTGAGCGTGTTCACTAACAACGATTTCCATTTATGCCTGCAGTTGTTTACTATTTCTGTTTTAGTGTTTAAAGTTGCTAAGTGTGGTTTGCATAGTATCAACCATTTTTCAGTTAAACATAGGTTGCACCTTTTTGAAACATTGCTGTATGATGATGCTCTCTTTATAATTTTCCAGGATATATTGTAGTTTGTTTTTGCGTCTTTAAGTTTCCAGATATATTTGCTCAGTTCTGTTTGGTTTTTATATTTTTCTTTATTAAATGACTGTTTGTGGTTTGCATATCTGGTTTTGAAGTGGTTTTCAGTGATCCCTATGTATGTTTCTTTTTCATTTTCTGATGTCACAGTAGCCTGGTATACAATGTTGTTGTGAAGACATTTATTGTCTAGTGGGCACTGCTCTTTTCTGGTGCAATTGCAAGATTTCCTTTCTTCACCCTTCTTTGCTGTGTTGATTTTCATTTTGTTGGATGCGTCAATTAGGTTTTTGAGGTTGGGCATACATGAGTACGATAGTTTGACAGTGTTTTTGTTGAATATTTTGGACAGTTTGTGTTCTTTTGGAAATGAAGTTGTTAGGATTTTGAAGAATTCTTTCCCTATGTTTGTTTTGAGTTTCCCGTCGTATGGGGGGTTATACCATATGATTTTTCTTTTCCTATTTTTCTTGCTTTTATTTGTGTTGTTGTCTGGGTTGTATTGTAATTTGTAATTGTATCCACTTTTTTGTAGTGCCTCCTGGTATTCTACTGCTGCATTGTTGAACACTCTCTCACTGCATGACAGGTTTGACAGTCTCTTGTTTATGCCATGGGGAATGGTCTTTAATACAGATGGTGGGTGGTTACTTTTGGTGTGTACATAAAGGGGTGTATCGTTGGGTTTCTTGTATGGTTTATATATGTGATTGTTGAGATCCAGTGTTATGTCTAAGTAGTTCACTACCTTTTTGTTTGCTTCAATGGTAATCTTTAAGTTGTGGTTTTGGAAGATTTTGCATAGTTCTTTCTTCTTGTTTTCGATGGTTTATGGATTGTTAGTTAGTGCAGCAAGTCCATCGTCTCTGTATAGTCCGACTTGTTTTCCGAGTTTTTTCTTGATGTTGGACAGCATGAATAATCCGACCAGTTCACATGTTTCTGCACCATCATATGATCCCATGGTTACGTCGAATGTTGAGTTTCTGTTGGTTTTCCTGATCCAGGTTTCATTTTTGCTGTGTAGTAATGTTTTCTTGGTGTGGAGAATGATTTCCATTTCTGACCCTGTTATGTCTGTGTGGTTACTGGCAAACGTCAGGGCTTTGGTTAGTAGTTCCTCATCTATAGATGGGTAGAAGTCTACTATGTCAAATGTGATGAATACTGTATTACTTTGTTTATTGAGTTTTTTGAACCATTGGATAACTTCGTATGTGTTCTTCCAGAGGTTGTATTCAGAGTTTGATTTTACGTTCTTTATTATTTTTTCCAGAATTTTCTTGCTTATTTTGCCTAATTCAGATTTGGATGGGTTTATTAGTCTACATGTTGGATTGTTATGAAAATTAGGCTTGTGGTCTTTGAGTGTTATGAAAGCTTCTTTTGTTGCTGTCGCTTCTATCCTGTCACTTAGGTCTATGCGCTCTGCAAGTTCTTTTTCTTTAGTGCGGATACTGTCATGTATACTTTTGTCGGCTTTTTTGTAGTTTTTCTGGATGTTTTTGTCAAGGAGTTGAGAGTATTCTTTTGGTTCCATTTTGTAATAATTGCTAGTTTTATCAGCCTTCACAAATATTTTTTTGTCATTTTGTATTTGTTTTATTTGTTTATTTAGTGTTGTTTGGAAACCGTTGTCAGATTTTTTGAATTCAATATTGGTTATCATTCTTTTCATTTGATCTTCAAAGGGTTTCATTTCATCTATGGCTGGTGGTGATCGCCATGATTTGAAAGAACAAAAATATTCAGAAAAATTATTTTTAAAAAAAAGCTGATAAGATCACATATGACAACATCTGCAAAAAAGAAAAAGAACTAGTGCACCAGATGGATTTAGGTGATAGGATAGAAGCAACAGCAATAAAAGAAGCCTTTATAACTCTTAAAGACCACAGACCTAACTTTCTCAACAACCCTACTTGTAGACTGATAAACCCATCAAAATCCGAATTAGGCAAAATTAGTAAAAAGATCCTGGAAAAAGCAATAGAGGACATAAAAACAAACACTGAATACAATCTCTGGAAAAATAGTTACGAAGTTATCCAATGGTTTAAAGAATTGAACAGAAAAATACAGTGTTCATTACTTTTGACATAGTGGACTTCTACCCTTCCATTGATGAGGAATTACTTACTAAAGCACTAAGATTCGCCAACAAATATACAAATATGACGGATTCTGAGATGGAAATCATTCTCCACACTAAGAAAACCCTTCTCCATAGCAACAATGAAACTTGGATAAAAAAAAAAAACCAGCAGAAATTCCACATTCGATGTCACGATGGGACCTTATGATGGAGCTGAAACTTGTGAATTAGTTGGACTTTTCATGTTGTCTCATATACAGAAAATACTTGGTAAACAGGTTGGCTTATACAGAGATGACGGTCTTGCCACGTTAATTATTATTATTATAATGAATACTTATATAGCGCCTATTCTCGGCTAGAGGCCAAGCTCTAAGCGCTTTACAATCAACACTCGTTTACACAACGGGCTGCCTACCTGGGTAGTGCCGACTGAAGAGCTGCCAGCTGGCGCTTCATTCAGTCGTTTCCCGTGTCATCCAGTCAGTATCGTTCAATATTGATCACTCATTTTCCTTACTTCCTTCATTCTTTCCATTTCTCACGCGGGGTGCATGCTATGTGTAACGTGTCATCCATACCAACGGCCAAACTGGCCTACTCTTCCGAAAGTTGGTGATGGGA
>CM031602.1:6959614-6964614 GCA_018398815.1 Conus ventricosus
ACCGTTCACAGCCACAAGATATCGTTCACAGCCACAAGATGCTGTTCACAGCCACAAGATACCGTTCACAGCCACAAGATACCGTTCACAGCCACAAGATACTGTTCACAGCCACAAGATGATTTGGATGTTCTATACGAACAAAGTAGATCGTTATCTTGGACATGCTCATTTCAGTTTGCTGTCGGTAATCCATAGGCTTCTTGCAAAACTCGTGCAAATAAGTATATTTTCCACTTGAGTCTGGCCACTTAGGTGATTCACACGCTGTTGCAATCATGTCGAAAATTAGAAACCCGTGTATACTGGGTACTCGAGTCACATTAGCAATTTAAAAGCTTTCACATGTGTGTTGAAATTTTACCCATGTCTATTTTTGACACTTGTGCCTATCGACTCTGGCAATTCAAACGCGTTTACACAAAATATATTTCCACGCATAGGTAGTATTTAAGGCAATATCGAATCAGACGTAGTCACAGAAGTAGGGTAGCCATTATATTTCTGATTTTCGAGGAACATTACATCTGAATGGGTTCAGAATAGCATGACCGAATCCAGAGGCTGCAAATGCTAATGTAACAGCTAGACTAAGTGGCAAATATATGCAGGTCTCCAATGTTGGAGATGCGGTTTAAAATCATTTAAATTGCTTAAGTGGTTAGACTTAAGTCTAGCCATTAAGCCACTTACAACTGATTTTACAGGCAATCCATTTCCACGCATACATAGTGTTTAAAACAGTATATAATACAACTGTATTAACAGAAACAGGATGGCGTCCTGTTTCTCCATGCATTAATGGTTTTTTCGCTTTTTTCCCCATTTTTGCGTACAAAACTACCCACCAGATTTCTTTGGTGTTAATATGGGATTTGTTTCCAACAGAAGCAACAGCTTCATATTTCAATGCAGTACATACCGAAAAGCAAAACCTGCTTATCAAATGTGATGTCTGGCTGTGTACAAATGATACCTAATAGATACCAAGGCGCTTTTTCGCTCGGTGCGTCGCGTTCACACAAAACTAAACTCGTGGGAAATAAGAATTCGTGGATACTAAACAATCACCATATCCTCTCAAGTAAGAAACCCCACTCGTTCGGTGCAAGATAACCAATATCGAGAGAGAGAGAGAGAGAGAGAGAGAGAGAGGAAGAGAGGAGAGAGAGAGAGAGAGAGAGAGAGAGGGGAGAGAGAGAGAGACAGAGAAAGAGAGAGGCAGACAGACAGGCAGACAGACAGACAGAGGTTGAGAGACAGAGACAGACAGACAGACCGACAGAGAGAGAGAGAGAGAGAGAGAGAGAGAGACAGACAGACAGACAGACAGAGAGACAGAGAGACAGGGAGAGAGATAGAGAGAATGACACAGAGAGAACGAGACAGAGAGATAAAGAGACAGAGACATAGAGACACAGACAGAGAGAGAGAGAGAGAGAGAGAGAGAGAGAGAGAGAGAGAGAGAGAGAGAGAGAGAGAGACAGACAGACAGACAGACAGACAGACAGACAGACAGACAGACAGACAGACAGACAGACAGAGACAGAGACAGAGAGACTCAAGACTCAAATGATTTATTCATAAAGGCCAAAGCCCTTAGAATGGGGATATACATTGTGATTCATGTCGCATACTGACACTAGCTTCATCATGTTACATAAACACTTCGCATCTGGAATGCTTTATACAAGTAAATAGCAAATTGTCTAATAGTATGTTCATTAGATGATGACATTAACAAGACCAATTTGAAAAGACAAGGATTCTTGAAATATTTTTGTGGTCCAATTCATAGAGAGAGAGACAGAGGGAGAAAGAGACAGAGAGTGATAGCGACCAAAACAGGCTTTAATCCGGTGCCAACAGTCAAAGAAAATGGGGGTAACTCTGGTCCGGAATCAATACAAATCTGGTTGGTCCTCGCAGACAGACATCTGACTGTTGACCCTCCTCTAACTGTCGTCCCATGCACAGCAACGACTTTCAACTAAGTGGACACTAACTAAGGACCAGGGGTGCCTGCCTCTGCTCGGGCGCAGAGAAAAAACAGTAGACCACTCTGGACAAAAGACCTACCTTAAATCTACCACTTTCCATATCGAAGAGCAGACACTGAGAACGAGAGGAACACACACACACACACACACACACACACACACACACACACACACACACACACACACACAGAGAGAGAAGCAGAGACAGAGAGAGAGAAGAAGGAAGAGGGGGAACGAAAGAGAGAGAGAGAGGGGATCGAGGGAGAGGACAGAGAGAGAGACAGAGAGTGAGAGAGAGAGAGGAAGAGGAGGGGAGAGAGAGAGAGAGAGAGAGAGAGAGAGAGAGAGAGAGAGAGAGAGAGAGAGAGAGAGAGAGAGAATGAGACAGACAGACAAACAGGCAGACAGACAGGCAGAAGGACAGACAGACAGGCAGACAGACGGACAGACAGAGGGTGAGGGAAGTAGAAGGGTGCCAGGAGCAAACAAAGAAACAAGAAATACAGTCACAAGTCTGAAACTGGTCCAGAACCGATTGTAAGCCATTGGGTACTCTCAGACAGACGGCAGGTTGTTGACCCTTCCTGACTATTGCTCGTCACCGATTGCATGCTTACACACTCACACAGCCGCCAACAGGCGCACATACAGCCAAAACGATGGCTGAGTGGGCACGCGTGGGGAGGGGGGGGGGGGGGGGGGGCGGGGGGGGGGGAGTAAGAGGATTGATAGAATTGCGAGCTTTCGGGTATTTTCAAAAGGAAAACAAGGAGGCAGAGAAAGGAAGGATGGAGGGGGGAAGAGAGAGAAAGAAAGAAAGAGAGAGAGAGAGAGAGAGAGAGAGAGAGAGAGAGAGAGAGAGAATAGAGGAGAGAGACAGAGAGAGACAGAAACAGAGACAGAGAAGGGAGGGGAAGGGAGGGGGGGGGGGGGGCAAGCAAAATTGGAGCCTGTGCGGTGACTGACAGGACGTGGAAGGTTGCTTTGGTACGTGTCAGTTTCAGTGGTGGCTTGCGATTCTTTGTCCAAAGTCTGGTGAGAATACGAATACGAATGTTTCTTCAGTGTAAAGGCTACGGCCCCACACCGAAACGGGAATGTATACTACCAAACAAAAAACGCTAAGGCTCACGTATAAACAAACAAACAAGCAAACACACAAAGAACGAGACTATGTGCACAGCAATAATGAAAATGTACATCAGTAACGATAGGTGTTTATGCAGCAGCACGCAGTCTTTAGTTGTGTTTATTGATAGATGTATGCACTACGCCACATAGGGTGTTTTTTCCTGGTGATTAACAGGAATAAATAACTAGAAAAAAAACATGATTCGGTAAATATTTTGGAGTGGTTAGTTTGGTTCTAAGATCATGAGGTAAAAGGCAACACAGAAAGCCCGAATGTAATCTTTCCTTGCCATGCCACACAAACAACATGACAACTCATTGTCGGCAGGGTTGCAATATGTGAACACAACATGACAACTCATTGTCGGCAGGGTTGCACAACATGACAACTCATTGTCGGCAGGGTTGCACAACATGACAACTCATTGTCGGCAGGGTTGCACAACATGACAACTCATTGTCGGCAGGGTTGCACAACATGACAACTCATTGTCGGCAGGGTTGCACAACATGACAACTCATTGTCGGCAGGGTTGCACAACATGACAACTCATTGTCGGCAGGGTTGCACAACATGACAACTCATTGTCGGCAGGGTTGCACAACATGACAACTCATTGTCGGCAGGGTTGCACAACATGACAACTCATTGTCGGCAGGGTTGCAATATGTGAACCGATCTCTGAACCACCAGACCTAAATTGACGTAATGTGCTCATAGAGTATTGATCTATTTCCGTAATGTGCTCATAGAGTATTGATCTATTTCTGTAATGTGCTCATAGAGTATTGATATATTTCTGTAATGTGCTCATAGAGTATTGATCTATTTCTATATTGCTATTTGGTGCTAAATCATGAGTCATCTTTGAATATGTTTACCGTATCAATCTATCACTATGATGGACACCATCATGTCAATTCTGCCATCTGCAATCAATAATTTCCTTTGAAATATTTCAAAAACCTAGATATATTTTTTAACACCCTAGTTACCCCAAACACACCTAAATTCATTTTTTTTAAAAGTCAAACCTGGAAGCTCATGTCTTCTTACCATACTTATCAAAGATCAACCACATTCTATTTACTTTCAAAGGTATCCTATGTTCATCCATTCTACTCAGCTTTCGCCAAGTTGTAATGTGCTGTACATAGAGCTGAGGTAAACTGGATATCTTCCAAGTTTTCCACACATGATACCATCTGGTGTTCTGGAATCAACATTTAAGAAGCGCTTCAATGCACATCAGTGCACTTCCTCTCTGATCAGTTCTAGAAAGCCTAGATGTCAGTTCCATATTGCCAAACTGGCTGCACTTGTGAGTCGAACAACTTCAAAAATAACATACAATACAGTTTATACAAAATATGAAGGATAACTATGGTTGCTTTCTTTGCTCTGTATATGATATCGCTGGATGCAAAATAAAAGTCAACGGTTTTTAAGCGATATATATTACAATATATTCATGCGTATTCAATACAAAGACTCCTTATTCCTATAAGTCCATCTCTCAATCTGTACCAAGTACCATCCCTTTCAAAATACAGTAATGTTAGTCTCATTCACATTAGCTTTGAAATCAAGTCTGTTGCTGCTGAGTATATATTGTTGTCGTTGGTGACCAATTATTTTTGTGGACAAAACAAAGGAAAACAAAGTAAACAATTCTGTACGATCGAAAGTTACATCATGCCTACCATTTTCAATTATTTCCAGTGCCGACTCCTTCATGAATAAAAAGGTAAACAAACACATAAAGGGTTACAAAAGCTCACCCTGTTTCACACCGCAAGAACATACGAGAAAATCAAGTCGTTTTGTCCGTAATCTTATTTTTGCTTTCACTTCTCTGTACATGCTTT
>CM031602.1:6969614-6999614 GCA_018398815.1 Conus ventricosus
GGGAACGAGATGAAACCGACGAAGGAGGACAGCAAGAACAGAAGGTGAAGGATGGAGGAGGAGGAGCAGAAGAAGGAAGATAAGTACCAGGGTCAGATGAAACAAAAGAAGAGCAAAGAGGAGCAAAAGGGAGAGACGAAGGGCAGGGGAATGCAAAAGAAGGGCAAAGAAGGAGCAAAAGGGAGAGAAGGGCAGGGGAATGCAAAAGAAGGGCAAAGAAGGAGCAAAAGGGAGAGAAGGGCAGGGGAATGCAAAAGAAGGGCAAAAAATGAACAAAAGGGAGAGAAGAAGGGCAGGGGAATGCAAAAGAAGGGCAACGAAGGAGCAAAAGGGAGAGAAGAAGGGCAGGGGAATGCAAAAGAAGGGCAAAGAAGGAGCAGCAGCACAAAGGGGAAGCACAGAATGCGGAGGTTGAGAAGATGAAGACGGAAAGAGAAGAAAGAAAGGGGGATAACAGCAAAGGACAAACAGGCGGAGGCACGGAGGAGAGAAATGAAAATGATAACAAATAAGGAAAAGACCAAACATGAGGACAAGGATCAGCAGGACGTGCAGAAAGAGAGAGAAGAAGAAGAAAGGATTGGGGAAGAGACAGAAAGCAAGGGACGAAGAACCCTGAGAAGTGTAGAGGAAGGAGAGAAAATGGAGGAAGAGAAACGAGGATGAAGGAACCGGAGAAAAAGTCGTACAACAAAAGTTTAGGAGTAGAAGGAAAGAAAACGGTAAAAAAAAAAAAGAAAAAAAAAAAGAAGTACAACTACAGGAGAAAATTTAGAGGGAAGAGGGAAATAAGAGTAAAGGAGGAATGACATCGAGAGAAAGAGAACAAGAAGGAGAGTAAAGAGCAAAAATAGGATAAAGTGGTAAGACCAGGAGGAAGTGTAGGGGGAGGAGAAGGGAAAAAAAAACACAAAAGATCAAGGACACATATCAGATGGAAGCGTTGCAGAATGACAAGAACAAAAGAGAGGACGAATCAATAGAAAACCGGTACAGATGTGAAAATACAATATAGGGGGGAAAGGGGGGGGGGGGGGGGTGCGAAGACAAACAAAAATGGGAATATGACCGAAGGAAAAAGAAAAGAGGACGAATGAGTGGAGAAGGACAAAGACTAACGACTACGAAAAGAAACAGAATGAAAAAGAGAAGAAGGGAAAAAAGAATGAACTCGACTGGGCAAAGAAGGTGAAGGGAAGAAGGGAAAAAAGAATGAACTGGACTGGGCAAAAAGGTGAAGGGAAGAAGGGAACGAAGATGGTGATATGGAGGTGAAGACAAAGAAAAAGAATGGAGGAGAACAAAGAGGTGAAAGTCAATATGGAGCACAAGGAGAAGGAAAAGAAATGATTGAAAAGAAGATTGATTAGAGATGAGGCCATGTGAAAACACAGAGAGCGAGCCAGTATGAGAACTAATGGACGAGGAGAAGAAAATGAAGGATTGAAAAGTGAAATGGAGAAGGGGAAACGCCGGGTGAGGATGAAGTAAAAGCGAAGTACAAAAGAGGAGGAGGAAAAGGAGAGAACACGACGGGGGGGGGGGTGGGGGGGGGGGGGGGGGGGGGGGGGCTGAAAGAGAGAATGGCACAACGTGAGATGAAATTCGGATAACTTGAAGATCACAAGGGCATAGAAGGGGGAATGAAATTGATAAACAGAAGATGACAAGGGCACAGAAGTGAATGAAATAATAAACATGACGACACAAAGGGCACAGAAGTGAGATGAAATAGATAAACATGACATCACAAAGGGGCACAGAATGAGATAGAAATGAGAATAAACATGACGATCACAAAGGCACAAGAAGATGAATTAAATGGATAAACATGACGATCACAAAGGCACAGAAGTGAGATGACAATGGAAATAAACATGACGATACACAAAGGGTCACCAGAAGGATGAAATGGATGAACAAGAAAGATCAAGCACAAGATTAAGAAAGAGCAATACGGAAAAGGAAAAGAAGAACAACAAGGTGATGAATAATCGAATACCAAGGGGGGGAGAGACGCAAAGAAACAAAGCGACTCCAGATGAAAAAGGTTTAAAAGAGGACCAAAAATGTCGACTGAATTGAGAGATGAGAAATGAAGAAAGAAAACGACAAACTCCATAGAAAGGCACACACTGGGCTAGAAAGAAGAAAAACTCCAAAGAAAGGGCACACACTGCGGGCTAGAGAAGAAGACAAACTGCCATAGAAGAGCACACACAGCTAGAGAAAAGAAGACAAACTCCATAGAAAGCACACACTCTAGAGAAGAAACAAACCTCCATAGAAAGGGCACACACTGCGCGAGAGAAAAGACAAACGCCATAGCGCAAGGCACACACTGGGCTAAGAAAGAAGACAACACTCCATAGAAAGGCACACACTGGTCTAGAAAGAAACAAACTCCATAAAAGGGCACACACTGCTAGAGAAGAAGACCAAACTCCAGAGAAAAGTGGGAACACACTGGGCTAGAGAAGAAGACAAACTCCATAGAAAGGGCACACACTGGGCTAGAGAAGAAACAAACTCCATACAAAGGCACACACTGGGCTAGAGAAGAAAGACTAAACTCCAAGAAAGGGCATCACACTGGACTAGTAGAAGAAGAACAAACTCAGAGAAGGGCACACACGGGGCTAGAGAAGGAGACAAACTCATAGAAAGGCACACACTGCTAGAGAAAAGACAAACTCCATAGAAAGGGCACACACTGGGCTAAGAAGAAGACAACTCCTTAGAAAGGGCACACGACTGGCTAGAGAAGAAACAAACTCCATAGAAAGCACACAATACTGGCTAGAAAAAACAAACTCCATAGAAAGGGCACACACATGGGCTTAGAGAATAACGACAAACTCCATAGAAAGGGCACACACTGGGCTAGAGAAAAGACAAACTCCATAGAAAGGGCACACACGGGGCTAGAGAAAACAAACTCCATATAAAGGGCACACACTGCGTAGAGAAGTAGACAAACTCATAGAAAGGGCACACCACTGCTATAGAAGAAGACAAACTCATAGAAAGGGCACACACTGGCTGAGAAGAAGACAAACTCCATAGAAAGGGAACACACTGGGCTAGAGAAGAAGACAAACTCCATAGAAAGGGCACACCTGGGGGGCGTGAGAAGAAGACAAACTCCATAAAAGGCACACACTGGCTAGAGAAGAAACAAACCCATAGAAAGGGCACACACTGGGCTAGAGCAGAAACAAACTTCCATAAAAGGGCACACACAGGGCTAGAGAAAAACAAACTCCATAGAAAGCACACACTGGCTAGAGAAGAAACAAACTCCATAGAAAGGGCCACACTGGCTAGAGAAGAAGACAAACTACATAGAAAGGGCAGCACAATAACTGGGCTAGAGAAAAGACAAACTCCATAGAAAGGCACACACTGGGCTAGAGAAGAGACAAACTCATAGAAAGGGCACACACGGCTAGAGAAAAGACTAAACTCCGAGAAAGGGCACACACGGGCTAAGAAAAAGACAAACTCCAGAGAAAGGGCACACACAGGGCTAGAGAAGAAGACAAACTCCATAGAAAAGGGCACACACATGCTAGAGAAGAAGAACAAACGTCATAGAAAAAGGCACACACTGGGCTAGAGAAGTAACAAACTCCATAAAAGGCACACACTGGCTAGAGAAGGAGACAAACCTCCATAAAAGGGCACACACTGGGCCAGAGAAGAAGACAACTTCCATAGAAAGGGCACACACTGCGAGAGAAGAAGACAAACTCCATAGCAAGGTGCACACATGGGCTAGAGAAGAAGACAAAACTCCATAGAAAGAAAGGCACACACTGGCTAGAGAAGAAACAAACTCCATAGAAAGGGCACACATCTGGCTAGAGAAGAGACAAACTCCATAGAATGGGCACACAACACAGGGCAGAGAAGAAGACACAAACTCCATAGAAAGGCCCACACTGGCCAGAAAGAAGACAAACTCCATAGATAGGGCACACACTGGCTAGAGAAAAGACAAAAACTCCATAGAAAGGGCACACACTGGGCTAGAGAAGAAGACAAACTTCATAGCAAGGGCACACTACTGGGCTAGAGAAGAAGACAAACTCCATAGAAAGGCACACACACTGGGCTATAGAAAAGACAAACTCCATAGAAAGGGTCACACGACTGGCTAAGAAGAAGACAAAACTCCATAGTAAGGCACACACTGGGCGAAAAAAGACAACACTCCATAGAAAGGGCACACATATCTGCTAATGAAGAAACAAACTTCCAATATAAAGGCACACACTGGCAAGAGGAAGAAGACAAACTCCATAAAAGGCGACACACTGGGCTAAGAAGAAGACAAACTCATAGAAAGGCACACACCCTGGGCTAGAGAGAAACAAACCCAAAAAGGGCACACAGACTGGCTAGAAGAAGAAGACAAACTCCAGAAAAGGCACACTACTAGGCTTGAGAAGAAGACAAACTCCATAAAAGGGCACACACACTGGGCAAGAGAAAAAGACGAAACTCATAGAAAGAGAAAGTAAAAAGTGCACAAGCTACATCACACTGGGCTAGAAAGAAGACAAACTCCATAGAAAGGGCTCACACTGGGCTAGAGAAAAAGACAAACTCCATAGAAAGGGCAAACACTGGGCTAAGAAAAGAAGACTAACTCATAGAAAGGGCACACACTGGGCTAGAGAAGAAGACAAACTCATAAAAGGGCACACACCTGGCTAAAATGAAAGACAAACTCCATAAAAGGGCAAACACTGGCTAGAAAGATGACAAACTCCATAGAAAGGCACACACTGCTAAGATTTTTATTTAGCCATAAAACGCACACACATGCTAAAAAAACAAACTCCATAAAAGGGCACCCACTGGCTAGAAAAAGACAAACTCATAAAAGGGCACACACTGGGCTAGAGAAGAAACAAACTACTCCCATAGAAACGGCCAAACATGGGCTAAGAATAAAACAACTCCATAGATAAGGGCACAACACTGGGCAAAAAGAAACAACTCCATAGAAAGGCTCACACTGCTGAGAAAAGACAAACTCCATAAACGCACACATGGGCTAAGAAAGAAACAACTCCATAGAAAGGGCACACACGGCGAAGATAAGTACAAACACCATAAAAGCACACACTGGGCTAGAGAAAACCAACTCCATAGAAAGGGCCACACTGTCTAGAGAAGAAGACAAACTCCATAAAAGGCACACACTGGCTAGAGAAGAACAACCCATAAAAGGGAACACACTGCTAGAGAAATACAACGCATAGAAAGGCACACACGGGCTAAGAGAAGACAAACTCCATAGAAAGGGCACACACTGCCTAGAAAGAAGAGACAAACCTCATAAAAGGGCACACACTGGCTAGAGAAGAAGACAAACTCCATAGAAAAGGCACTCACTGGGCTAAGAGAAGAAGACAAACTCCATAGAAAGGCACACACTGGCTAGAGAACGAAGACAAACTCCATAGAAAGGGCACACACTGGGGCTAGGAGAAGAAGACAAACTCCATATGAAAGGCACACACGGGGCTAAGAAGAAGACAAACTCCATAGACAGGCACAACACCTGCGCTAGAGAAAAAACAAACTCCATAAAAGGCACACACTGGGCTAGAGAAGAAAGACAAACTCCATAGAAAGGGCACACAACTGGGCTAGAGAAGAAACAAACTCCATAAAAGGGCAACACACTGGCTAGAGAAGAAGACAAACTCCATAGAAAGGGCACACACTGGGCTAGAGAAGAAGACAAACTCCCATAAAAGGGCACACACTGGCTAGAGAAGAAGACAAACTCATAAAAGCACACTAACTCAAGCGTCTAGAGAAAAGACAACTCCATAAGAAAGGGCACACACTGCCTAGAGAAGAAACAAACTCCATAGAAAGGGCACACACTGGTCTAAGAAGAAGACAAACTCCATAGTAAAGGTCACACATCTGCTAGAGAAGAAGACAAACTCCATAGAAAGTACACACAGCTGGCTAGAGAAGAGACAAACTCCATAGAAAGGCACACACTGCGCTAGAGAAGAAGACAAACTCCATAAAAGCAACACACTTGCTAGAGAAGAAGACAAACTCCATAGAAAGCACACACTGGGCTAGAGAAGAAAGACAAACGTCCAAAGAAAGGGCACACACTGCGTAAGAAGAAACAAACTCATAAGAAAGGCACACACTGGGCTTAGAGAAGAAGACTCACTTCAGAGAAAGTGCACGACACGTGGGCTAGAGAAGAAGACAAACTCCATAGAAAGGGCACACTCTGCGCTAGAGAATAAGACAACCCATATGAAAAAGGCACACACTGGCTAGAGAAGACGACAAACCCATAAAAGGGCACACCACTGGGCTGAAGAAGAACAAACTCCATAAAAGGGCACACAACTGGGCTAGAGAAAAGACAAACTCCATAAAAGGGCACACACAGCGCTAGAGAAGAACAAACTCCATAGAAAGGGCCACACTGCCTAGAAGAAGAAACAAACTCCATAAAAGGGCACACACTGCTAGTAGAAGAAGACAAACGCCATAGAAAGGGCACACACTGCTAAAAAAACAAACCCATAGAAAGGGCACACACCAGGCTAAAAGAAGACAAACTCCTAGAAAGGGCACTACACTGCGCTAGAGAAGAAGACAAACCCATAAAAGGGCACACACTGGGCTAGAGATAAGACAAACTCATATAAAGGCCACACTGCGCTAAGAAGAAGACAAACTCCTACGAAAAGGCACCACTGCTCGAGAAGAAGACACTCCATAGAAAGGCACACACTGCGCTAGAGACGAAGACAAACTCCATAGAAAGGGCACACCACTGCGCGATAGAAAAGACAACTCCATAGAACAGGCACACACTGGGGCTAGAGAAGAAACAAACTCCATATGAGGCACACACTGGCTAGAAAGAAGACAAACTCCATAGAAGGGCACACACTGGCTAGAGACGAAACAAACACCATAGAAAGGGCACACACTGGCGAAGACGAAGACAAACTCCATAGAAAGGGTAAAACAACACTCGGGCAAGAAGATGACAAACTCCAAAAAGGCACACACTGCTAAGAAGAAGACAAACTCCATAGAAAGGGCATCACATACTGCGCTAGAGAAAAACAAACTCCATAGAAAGGGCACTCAACGCGCGTTAAGAAAAGACAAACTCATAGAAAGGCACACACTGGGCTAAGAAGAAGACAACTCCATATAAAGGGCACACACCTGGCGAGAGAAAAAGACAAACTCCATAGAAAGGGCCCACACTTGCGCTAGAGAAGAAACAAACCCAAAAAGGCACACACTGCCGAGAAAGAAGACAAACTCCATAAAAGGGCACACACTGGCTAGAGAGAGACTAACTCCATAGAAAGGGCACGCACGCGCTAGAGAAGAAGACAAACTCCATAAAAGGCACACACTGCGCTAGAGAAAGAAAAGGGGGGGTGGGGGGGGGGGGGCAAACTCCCATAGAATGGCACACACTGCACTAAGAAACGACAAACTGCCTTATGAAAGGCACACACTGCGCTAGAGAAGAAGACAAACTCAAAAGAAAGGCACACTACCTCGCTAGAGAAAAAGAAAAAACTCATAGAAAAGGGTCAAACACTGGCTAGAGAAGAGAACAAACTCCATAGAAAGGCACACAACTGGCTAGAAAGAAACAAACTCATAAAAGGCACACACAGCGCTAGAAGAAACAAAACTCATAAAAGGGCCACACACTGCGCTAGAGAAAAGACAAACTCCAGAGAAAGGGCACACACGGGCTAGAGAAGAATACAAACTCCATAAAAGGCACGACACTGGCTAGAGAAGAAGACAAACTCCATAGAAAGGGCACACACATAGAGAGAAGAAACAAACGCCATAGAAAGGGCACACAACTGCCTAGAGAAGAAGACAAACTCCATAGAAAGGGCACACTCGCCCTAGGAGAAGATACAAACTCCATAGAAAAAGGGCCCACACTATGGGCTAGAGAAAAGACAAACTCATAGAAAGGCACACACTGCCTAAGAAGAAGACAAACTCCATAGAATAGGGCACACCTCGCTAGAGAAAAGACAAACTCCCTAGAAAGGGCACACACTGGCTAGAGACAGAAGACAAACTCCAGAGAAAGGGCACACAACTGCGCTAGAGAAGCAACAAACTCCATAGAAAGGCACACACTGGCTAGAGAAAAGACCAAACTCCCATAGAAAAAGGGCTACACACTGGCTAGAGAAGAAGAACAAACTTCCATAAAGGCACACACTGGCCGAGAGAAGAAGACTAACTCCATAGAAAGCACCACTGCCTAGGAGAAGAAACAAACTCCATAGACAGACACACACTGCGCTAGAGAAGAAGACAAACTCCATAGAGGAAAGGGCACACACTGCCTAGAGAAGAAGACAAACTCCAAAGCAAGGCACACACTGGCTGAGAAGAAGAACAAACATTCATATAAAGGCACACCTGGCTTAAAGAAGGAAGAACACACTCCATAGAAAGGGCACACAACTGCGCTAGAGAAGAAGACAAACTCCAGAGCAAGGCACACACTGCCTAGAGAATGTGACGAACTCCATAGAAAGGCACACACTGCCTAGAGAGAAGACAAACTCCATAGAAAGGCCCACACTGGCTAGAGAAGAAGACAAACTCCATAGAAAGGGCACACACTGCGCTAGAGAAGAAGACAAACTCCAAGAAAGGGCACACACACGCGCTAGAGCAGAAGACAAACTCCAATAGAAAGGCACACACTGAGCTAGATAAGAAGACAAACTCCATAGAAAGGGCACACAAACTGCGCTAGAGAAGAAGAACAAACGCCATAGAAGAGAGCACACACTGCGCTAAGCGAAAAGACAAACTCCATAAAAGGTCACACACTGCGCTAGTAGAAGAAGACAAAACTCCATAGAAAGGGCACACACTGCGCTAGAGAAGAAGAGAAACTCCGTAGAAAGGGCACACACTACTGCGCTAGAGAAAGAAGACACACTCCATAGAAAGGCACACACGGCGCTAGAGAAGAAGAAAACACCATAGAAAGGGCACACACTGCGCTAGAAGAAGAAGACAAACTCCATAAAAGGGCACACACTGCGCTAGAGAAGAAGACAAACTCCATTAAAGGCAAACAAATGCGGCTAGAGAAGAAACAACCTCCATAGAAAGGCACACAACGGCTAGAGAGAAGCAAACTCCATAGAAAGGCACACACTGGGCAGAGAGAAGACAAACTCCATAGAAAGGGCAAACACGGGGCTAGAGAAAAACAAACTCCATAGACTGGGCACACACTGGCTAGAGAAGAGACAAACTCCATAGAAAGGCACACACTGCTAAGAAAAGACCAAACGCCATAAAAGGGCAAACACATGGGCTAGAAAAGAAGACAAACCCCCCCTCCCCAAAAAGGGCACACACTGGCTAGAGAAGAAGACAAACTCCATAAAAGGGCACACATCGTGGCTAAGAAGAAACAAACTCCATAGAAAGGGCACACACTGGCGCGAGAAGAAGGACAAACTCCAGAGAAAGGGCACACACTGGGCTAGAGAAGAAGACAAACACCAATAGAAAGGGCACACACTGGCTAGAGAATGAAGACAACTCCAGAGAAAGGGCACACACTGGGCTAGAGATAGAGACAAACTTCCATAGAAGGCACACACCTGCGCTACGAGAAGAAACAAACTCATAGAAAGGGGACCACACTGGCTAGAGAATAAGACAAACTCATAGAAAGGCACACACTGCTAGAGAAGAAGACAAACGCCATAGAAAGGGCACACACTTGCCTAGAGAAGAAGACCAAACGCCATAGAAAGGGCACACACTGGGCTAGAGAAGAAACAAACTCCTTAGAAAGGCACACACTGCTACGAGAAAAGACAACCTCCATAAAAGGGCACACACTGCGCTAGAGAAGAATTCAAACTCCCATAGAAAGGGACACAACTGGGCTAAGACAAGAAACAAACTCCATAAAAGGCCACACGGGGCCTAGACAGAAGACAAACTCATAAAAGGGCACACAACTGGCTAAGAAGAAGACAACTTCCATAGAACGGGCACACACTGGGCTAGAGAAGAAAGACATACACCATAGAGATGGCACACACTGGCTAGAAAGAAGACAAACTCCATAGAAAGGGCACACACCTGCGCTAGAAAGAAGACAAACTCCATAGAAAGGGACACAACCTGGCTAGAGAAAAGACAAACTCCATAGAAAGGCACACCTGCGCTAGAGAAGAAGTCAAACGCCCATAAAAGCCACACACATTCTGGCTAGAGGAAGAGACAATACTCCATAGAAAGGGCACACACTGGGCTAAGAAGAAGACAAACTCCATAGAAAGGGCACACACTGCGCTAAAAGAAGACAAACTCATAGAAAGGCAAACACTGCGCTAGAGAAAAACAATCTCCTAGAAAAGCACACACTGGGCGCTAATAAGAAGACAAACTCAATAGAACTGCACACACAGCCGCTAGAGAAAAGAGACTAAACTCCATAAAAGGCACCACTACGGCTAGAGAAGAAGACAAACTCCATAGAAAGGCACACACTGCTAAGAAAAAACAAACCCCATAGAAAGGCACACACTGCGCTAGAGAAGAAGACAAACTCCATAGAAAGGGCACACACTCGCTAAGAAAAGACAACTCCATAGAAAGGGCATCACACTGCGCTAGAGAAGAAGACAAACTCCATAAAAGCACACCCACTGGGCTAAGAAAAGACAAACTCCATAAAAGCACACACATGGCGCTAGAGAAGAAGAAAACTCCATAGAAAGGCACACACTGCGCGAAGAAAAGACAAACTCATATAAAGGGCTACACGCGCTAAGAAAGAAGCAACAACTCCCTCGAAAGGCACACCACTGCGCCTAAGAAGAAGACAAACTCATAGCAAGGGTCACACTCTAGCGCTAGAGAAGAAACAAACTCCATAGAAAGGCACACACTCGCTAGAAAGAAGACAAACTCCATAGAAAGGGCACACACTAGCGCTAGAGAAGAAACAAACTCCATAGAAAGGGCACACACTGCGCTAAGAAGAACAAACTCCATAAAAGGCACACACAGCGCATAGAGAAGATGACAAACTCCATAAAGGCACACACAGCGCTAGAGAAGAAGACAAACCTCCATAAAAGGCACACACTGCGCTAAGAAGAAACAAACTCCATAGAAACAAACACTGCGCTAGGAAGAAGACAAAACTCCCTAGAAAGTGCACACACTGGCGAGAAAGAAGACAAAACTCCATAAAAGGGGCACACACGGGCAAGAGAAGAAGACAACTCCATAGAAAGGGCAAACACAGGCTAGAGAAGAAGAACAAACTCCATAGAAAGGGCACACACTGGGCCAAGAGAAGAAGACAAACTCCATAGAAAGCACACACTGGCAAGAAAAGACAAACTCCATAGAAAGGGCACACACTGCTAGAGAAGAAACAAACTCCAAGAAAGGCACACACTGCTAGAGAAGAAACCAACTCCAAGAAAGGCACTCACTGGCTAGAGAAGAAACAAACTCATAGAAAGGGACACACACTGGGCTAGAGAAAGAAACAAACTCCATAGAAAGCACACACTGGGCTAGAGAAGAAACAAACTCCCTAGAAAGGGCACACACGCTAGAAAGAAGACAAACTCCATAGAAAAGGGCACACACTGCAGAGAAGAGACAAACTCCATAGAAGGCACTCACGCGCTAGAGAAGAAGAAAACAACGCCATAGAAAGGCACACACTGGGCTAAGAAGAAGACAAACTCCATAGAAAGCACACACTGGCTAGAGAAGAAGACAAACCTCCATAAAAGGGCAACACACTGCTGGCTAGAGAAAAGACAAACTCCATAAAAGGCACACACTGGCTAGAGAAAAGACAAACGCCAAAAAGGCTCACCACATCGCACTGGCTAGAAAGAAGACAAACTCTCATAAAAGGGCACAACCTGCCTAGAGAAGAGAGACAAACTCCCATAATAGCAACACACTGCTAGAGAAAAGAACAAACTCCATAAAAGGGCACACACCTAGAGAAAAACAAACTCCATAGAAAGGGCCACACGGCTAGAGAAAAGACAAACTCCATAGAAAGGGCACACACTGCTAGAGAAGAAGACAAACTCCATAAAAAGGCACACACTGGCTAGAGAAGAAGACAAAACGCCAAGAAAGGCAACACACATGCGCTAAGAAAAGACAACTCCATAGCAAGGCACACACTGCGCTAGAGAAGAAGACAAACTCCATAGAAAGGCACACACTGGTCTAGAAAAAGACAAACTCATAGAAAGCACACACTGGCTAGAGAAAAGACAAACTCCATAGAAAGGGCACACAGGGTGGAAGGGGTAGAGGGTAGTGGGGGGGGGGGAGAAAGACAAACTCCATAGAAAGGGCACACACTGCGCTAGAGAAGAAGACAAACGCCATTGAAAGGCACACCTGCAGAGAAGAAGACAAACTCCATAGAAAAGGCTCACACGGCTTGAGAAGAAAGACAAACTCCATAGAAAAGGGCACACACACTGGGCTAGAGAAGAAGACAACCTCCATAGAAAGGGCACACACTGGCTAGAGAAGAAACAAACTCCATAGAAAGGCACACCACTGGCTAGAGAAGAAACAAACTCCTAGAAAGGGCACACTAAAATAAAAGACAACAAAAAAAAAAGACATAAATATAGATAACATCCTTCGCTACTCTCTATCACTCATGAAGTACATTCTCCCTCCTCTTACACTCCCTTGCAACTAACTTTCTGGTTCATCAACAGCACTCCAGCACTTAAACTTCTTACTATCAACCTCTCTGTTATGCCTCTTTATACCTTTACCCTTCTCTCTTCTTAATACTCGAATAACAACACTCTTTAACTTCATCACTCCAACCTAACACACACTTACTCAAACCAACACGACTTAACTAAAAAACCAAAACTCTCTTAATTAAACTACCTTTGATGCTTCCCATACTGCTGCGCCGCTAAACTAGAGAGAAGGAAGAAAAAAACAAAAGACAAAAAAAAAAACATAACAAAAACCAACTCCTCCCATAGAAAGAACAAAAACAACAAGGAAGGGAGGCAGGAGGGCAGGAAGAGGAGCACACGGCCCACCATACACCCCCAAGAGGATACTCAATCCACTCCGCGCCACATACTGCATATTAACTTCACTTCCTAAACTACTCTTCAATCAGGCACCCTGTTGTGTTCACCTTTCCTCATATTCTGGCCAACACGACAACGACACATCAGCTTAACTACTCACAAACTGGCTCGACTCCCAAACACCTCTTATAATACCCTTATTCCCATTCTTTACATCTTCTGTCCCATTAGATGAAATCTCCTCTAAATTGGGAACTGTTCTCTCCTAACTTCTCTAGCATTGCTACTAATTGTTACGTACAAGGGCCTACACCTTAGGCTACTCACATTGTACTTACAGGCCTACTATTCCTTTTATACCTTATTCTATCTACATCTCCTTATTCTTTTCTGGTATACCTCACATCGTGCACATATTCTTCATTACAATTCAACAATCGCACTCTTACTAACCACTCATTATTCCTCTCCTTACTGCTCACTTCCATGGCAACCACTTTACTACTCATTTCTCTCTACTACGACACTCTCTCCTATACTCATACTCTCTACTTTCTTCCCTTTACATTCCTAACGCTGGACTGGGTCTGGGAGGGGGGGAGGGCTAGAGAAGAAGAAAGACCAAACAAAAAACAAAAACTAAACTTACACAAACAAAAAAAAACGTAACAAAAAAGAAACCAAAAAAACTAAACCCATAAAAATAAACAAACCTCATTAAACCCTAAACTAAACAACTTCTTCCATAGAAAGAGAAGAGGCCGCCCGGACCGGCGCGCGCGCGAAGGGGGCGCGAGATGCGGCGCACGCCACGGCGGGCGTTGCCGCGCTGCGCTCGCCGCGCTGACTTCCGGGCTCCGTGCGCGCTCGACGGCCTCGAACGGCTGCCGGCCGGCCTCGCCGGCACCCCCCCCCCCCTCTCCCGCGGCGTGCGTTTCTCGCGGCCGGCGGCTCTCACGTCCGGCCGCTGATCCCTTCGCTCTTGAGGTCTCGGCTTCTGGTATGCGTCGCGTCTTCGGCCTGTCTCCCCCCCCCTCCTCCGGTCTTCTCCGTCTTCTGGCCGCGCGGTCATCCTTGGGCGTTTCTCTCGCGCCCTCCCCTTCCCTGTCCCTCTCGGCTCTGCCGCTTGGGCTCCATCTGCCTGGCCCGCCTCGCTTCGGAGCTCCTTCTCGCCGCGCTCCGGCCCCACCACCCCCCCCCCCCCGTCCGCCTTATCTTCCTGCCTGCTACGTCCCGTCTTTGCTCCTCGGTCTCTCCTTCCCTGGCTGGTCTTCTCCCCCTCTTCTGCGCGCACTCTGCGCCAGTCTTCGCGTCGCGTCTCTCGCGGGCTCTTCTTCTTTTGCCGGGCCGCCCGCGCGCTTGCCCACACACTGGGCTCGCGAAACGACCACCACCCTAAACGCACCCCCTGCGCACGAGACCCAACCAACTCCCTCACGCACACACTGCGCTAAGCACAAGCCCAACACCATCGCAAAGGGCACCCACAGCCTAGAGAAAAAGACCCCCTCCCTACAGCACACAACTGGCAGCAATAAACCAACTCCATAAAAGCACACACTGGGCTAAAGAAAGACAAACTCCATAAAAGCACACACTGGGCTAGAGAAAAGACCAAACCTCCATAGAAAGGCACACACTGCGCTAAGAAAAACCACTCCAAGAAAGCCCACACTGGCTAAGAAGAAGACAAACTCCCATAGAAAAGGCACAACACACTGCGCTAAAAGAGACAAACTCCATAGAAAGGCACACACTGCGAAGAAAAACAAACTTCCATAGAAAGGGCACACACTGCGCTAAGAAAAACCACTCCATAGAAAGGGCACACCTGCGCTAGAGAAAAAGACAAACTCCATAAAAGCACACACTGGCTAGAAGAAGACAAACTCCATAGAACGGCACACACTGTAGAAGAAGAAACAAACTCCATAGAAAAGCACACACTGCTAGAGAAGAACAACTCCATAGAAAGGCACACACTGCTAAGAAAAGACCAACTCCATAAAAAGCACACACTGCGCTAAAAAAGTCTCCTCCATAAAAGGGCACACTCTGGCGCTAGAGAAAGACAAAACTCAAGAACGGCACACACTGGCTAAGAAGAAGACAAACTCCAAGAAAGGCACACACGGGCTAAGAAAGAAGACAAACTCCCTTAGAAAGGGCACACACTGGCTAAAAAACAAACCTCCATAAAATGCAACACTCTGCCTAGAGACGAAGACAACTCCATAAAAAGGCACATACTGCTAGAGAAGAAGACAAACGCCATAGAAAGGCACACACTGGCTAGAGAAGAAGACAAACTCCAAAGAAAGGGCACACACTGGGCCTAGAGACGAAGACAAAAAACTCCATAGAAAGGGCACAACACTTGGCAGAGAAGAAGAACAAACTCCATAAAAGGGCACACACTGGCCAGAGAAGAAACCAAACTCCATAGAAAGGGCACACCTTGCACACTGCCTAGAGAAGAAGACAAACTCCATAAAAGGGCACACACAGCTAAGAAAAAGACAAACCCATAGAAAGGGCCACACTGGGCTAGAGAAGAAGACAAACCCTAAAAGGCACCACACTGGGCTAAAAGAGACAAACGCCATAAAGAGCCACACTGCGCTAGAGAAAAGACAAACTCCATAGAAAGGGCACACACTCGCTAAGAAGAAGACAAACCCATAGAAGGCACACACTGGGCTAGAGAAAAGACAAACTCCATAAAAAGCACACACTGCTAAGAAGAAACAAACTCCTAAAAGCACACACCGAAGAAAAGACAAACTCCATAGAAAAGGGCCACACTGCGCTAGAAAGAAGACCAAACTCCATAGAAAGCACACACTGCCTTAGAAAAGACAAACTCCATAGAAAGGCACACACTGCGCTAGAGAAGAAGACAAACTCATATAAAGGCACACAACTTGGGCTAGAAAGAAGACAAACTCCATAGAAAGGCACACACTCTGCCAAGAGAAGAAGACAAACTCCATTAAAGGCACACACTCCTAGAGAAGATACAAACTCCAAGAAAGGCACACACTGGCTAAGAAGAAGACAACTCCATAAAAGGGCACACACAGCCGCTAGAGACGAAGACAAACTCCATAAAAGCCCACACTCTAAAAGACAAACTCCTAGAAAAGGCACCCACGGCGCTAGAAAGAAGACAAACTCCATAAAAGGGCACACACTGCTGCACTAAAAAAACAAACTCCATAGAAAGGGCAAACACTCTAGAGAAGAAGACAAACTCCCATAGAAAGGCACAAACTGCAGCTAGAGAAAAGCAAACTCCATAGAAAGGGCACACACTTGCGCTCAGAAGAAGACAAACTCACACCATAGAAAGGGCACACACTGCGCTAGAAAGAAACAAACTCCATAGAAAGGGCACACACTGGCCTAGAGACAAGACCAAACTCATAGAAAGGGCAACACTGCGCTGAGAAAAGACAAACGCCATAGAAAGGCACACACTGCGCTAAGAAGACGACATAACTCCATAGAAAGGGCAGACACTGGGCTAGAGAAAAGACAAACTCCATAGAAAACGGCACACACTGCGCTAGAGAAGAAGACAAACTCCATAGAAAGGCACACACTTCGCTAGAGAAAAGAACAAAACTCCATAGAAAGGCACACACTGCCTAAGAAAAGACAAACTCCATAAAAGGCAACACACTCGCTAGAGAAAAAGACACACTCCATAGAAAGGCAACACACTGCGCTAAGAAGAAGAACAAATCCATAGAAAGGGCAAACACTGGCGAGAGAAAAGACAAACTCCATAGAAAGCACACACGGCTAAAGAAGAAGACAAACTCCAATAGAAAATTGGGGGGTCTCACTTTGCGCAGAGAAGAAGACAAACTCCATAGAAAGCACACACTGCCTAAGAAGAAGACAAACTCCATAGAAAGGGCACACACTGGCGAGAGAAAAGACAAACTCATAGAAACACACCGGCTAAGATAAACAAACTCCATAGAAAGGCACACACTGGTCCAGAGAAGAAGACAAACTCACATAGAAAGGGCACCACTGGCCAAGAGAAAAAGACAAACACCATATGAAAGGGCCACACTGCGCTAGAGAAGAGACAAACTCCCATAGAAACACAACACTGCTAGAGAAGAAGACAACTCCATAAAAGGCACACACTCGAAGAAGAAGACAAACTCCATAAAAGCACCACTGGCTAGAGAAGAAGACAAACTCTCCTAGAAAGGGCACACACTGGGCTAAGAAAGAAACAAACCCCATAAAAGGCACACTACTGCGCTAGAAAGAAGTCAACTCCATACAAAGGGCACACAATGCGCTAGAGAAGAAAGACAAACGCCATAGAAAGGGCCACACACGGGCTAAAAAAGACAAATCCATAAAAGGCAACACACGCTAAAAAAGAACAAACTCCATAGAAGGCACACACTGGGGCTAAGAAGAAGACAACTCCATAAAAAGGCACACATACTTGCGCTAGAGAAGATACAAACTCCATAGAACGGGCACACACTGGCAAGAGAAAAGACAAACTCCATAAAAGGCACACCACTGGCTAAAAAACAAACTCCATAGAAAGGGCACACAACGGGCTAAAAGACACTCTCATAAAAGCACACACTGGTTAAAGAGAAAAGACAAACGCCATAGAAAGGCACACACTGCTAAGAAAAGACAAACTCCATAGAAAGGGGCACACACGCGCTAGAGAAAAGACAAACTCCCAAAAAAGGCACACACTGGGCTAGAGTAAAGACAAACGCCAAAGAAAGCTACACACCTAGAAAGAAACAAACTCCATAGAAAGGCACACACTGGCTAGAGAAAAACAAAACCCATAAAAGGGCACACACTGCCTAAAGAAGACAAACTAACACCATAGAAAGGCACACACTGCGGCTAAAAAAAGACAAACTCCAAGAAAGGCACCACTGCTAGAGAAGAAGACACACTCCATAAAAGGGCACACACTGGCTAAAGAAAGACAAACATCCAAGAAAGCACACACTGGCTAAGAGAAGACAAACTCCATAAAAGGCACACAACTGCCTAGAGAAAGAAGACAAACGCCATAGAAAGCACACACTGGGCTAGAGAAAAGACACACTCCATAGAAAGGCACACACTGCCTGAGAAAAACAAACTCCATAGAAAGCTCACCTACTGGGCTAGAAAAAGACAAACTCCATAGAAGCGCCCACACTGCGCTAGAGAAAAACAAACTCCATAGAAAGCACACACTCCTAAAAAAAACAAAAAACTCCATAGAAAGGCACACACTGCTAGAGAAGAAGACAAACCCATATAAAGGGCACCACACCGCGCTAGAGAAAAAGACAAACTCATAGAAAGGCACACACTGGCTAGAGAAAAGACAAACTCCATAGAAGGGCACACACTGCCTAGAGAAAAGACAAACTCCATAGAAAGGCACACACTCGCTAAGAAGAAACAAACTCCATAGAAAGGGCACACAACTGGCAGAAAGAAACAAACTCCATAAAAGGGCACACACTGCCTTCGAGAAGAGACAACTCCATAGAAAGGCACACAAGTATGCCTAAGAAAAGACAAACTCTCATAAAAGGGCACACACTTCGCTAATAGAAACAAACTCCATAAAAGCACACGACTGGCTAGAGAAAAACAAACTCCAGAAAAGGCACTCACTGGCCAGAGAAAAACAAACTCCATAAAAGGCACACACTGCCTAGAGAAGAACCCAAACTCCATATAA
This sequence comes from Conus ventricosus, assembly GCA_018398815.1. NCBI lineage: Eukaryota > Metazoa > Mollusca > Gastropoda > Neogastropoda > Conidae > Conus > Conus ventricosus. Next base: position 6,988,509 of record CM031602.1, read on the forward strand.
AGGGCACACACTGGCGAGAAAAAGACAAAACTCCATAGAAAGGGCACACACAGCCTAGAAAAAGACAAACTCATAGAAAGGGCACACAACTGCGCTAACGAAGAAGACAAACTCCAAGAGGCACACACTGCCTAGAGAAAAGACAAACCCCATAGAAAAAAAGGGCACTCACTGCGCTAAGAAAAGACAAACTCCAATAAAAGCACACACTGCCTAAGAAGAAGACAAACTCCATAAAAGGGCAAAAACACGGCTAGAGAAAAGACAAACTCCATAAAAGGCACACCTGGCTAGAGAAGATAGACAAAACTCCATAAAAGCACACACTGCGCTAGAGAAGAAACAAACTCCATAGAAAGCACACACGGCGCTAAGAAAAAGACAAAACTCCATAAAAGGGCACACAACGGCTAAGAAGAAGACAAACTCAAAAAAAGCACACACTGGCTAAGAAGAAGACAAACCCATATAAGGCAACACAACTGGCCAGAGAAATACAAACTCCAAGATAGCACAACACTGCGCTAAAAAGAAGACAAACTCCATAAAATGGGCACACGACTGCGCTAGAGAAGAAGAACAAACTCCATAGAAAGCACACACTCTAGAGAAGAAACAAACTCCAGGAAAGGCACACACTGCCTAAGAAAAGACAAAACTCCATAAAAGGCACACACTGCGCAAAAAAAAACAAACTCCATAAAAGGCAAACTGCTAAAAAAACACACTCATAGAAAGGCACACACTGGGCTTTTTTTTTTTTAGAGAAGAAAGACAAACTCCATAGAAAGGGCCACACACTGGCTAGAGAGAAGACTAACTCCATAAAACCACACACTGGCTAGAGAAGAAGACAAAACTCCAAAGAAAGGGCAACACACTGCGCTAGAGAAGAAGACAAACTCCATAAAAGGGCCCACACCTCCTAAGAAAAACAAACTCCATAAAAGGCACACACTCCTAAAAGAAGACAAACACCATAGAAAGCAACAACTCCGCTAAGAAAAAACCAACCCATAGAAAGGCACACCACTGGGCTAGAGAAGAAACAAAACACCATAAAAGGCACACACTGGGCTAGAGAAGAAGACAACCTCCATAAAAGGGCACAACACTGCCTAAAAACAAACTCCATAAAAGGGCACACACTGCCTAGAAAGAAGACAAACTCATAGAAAGGCACACACCTGTGCGCTAAAAGAAGACAAACTTCCATAAAAGGGCACACACTGGCTAAGAAAGACAAACTCCATAGAAAAGGCACACCTTGCGCTCGGAAGAAACAAATCTCCATAGAAAGGGCACACACTGCGCTAAGAAGAAAAAACTCCATAGAAAGGCAACACACTGACCTCGCTAGAGAATAGACAAACTCCATAGAAAGGCAGCACAACACTCGCTAGAGAAGAAGACAAACTCCATAGAAAGGGCACACACTGCGCTAGAGAAGAATACAAACTCCATAGAAAAAGGGACACACTTGCGCTAAGAAAAGACTAACTCCCATAGAAAGGGCACACACTTGCGCTAGAGAAGAAGACCAACTCATAGAAAAGGGCACACCCGGCCTAGAGAAGAAACAAACGCCATAAAAGGCACACACTGCCTAGAGAAGAAGACAAACACCATAGAAAGCAACACACGCGCAAAGAAAGAAGACTAACTCCATAGAAAGGGCACACACTGCGCTAGAGAAGAAGACAAACTCCATAGAAAGGCACACACTCTGCCTACGAAAAGACAAACTCCATAGAAAGCACACACTGCGCTAGAGAAGAAACAAACCCATAAAGGCACACACTGGCTAGAGAGAAGAAAAACTCCATAGAAAGGCACACCACTGCTAGAGAAGAAGCAAACTCCATAGAAAGGGCCCACAACGGCTAAGAGAAAACAACGACATAGAAATGGGCACACCACGGCTAGAAACCGGAAGGAGGATAACCACATAAAAAAAGATGTGGGAGGGAGGGCATGAAGGAGATAGCCAACAGAACAGTATAAAATATGAAAAAGAAAGGGAGAGATTGTTCAGCTTAAACCACAGCGCCCCTTCCCAAATTAGATGCAGATTTGACCGTCAGGAAGAGAGACATGAAGGTGGTGGTCACGCAAGTACTGCACAGAATAAGACATTCAAAGCGGAAGAAAAACCACATCCCAATGGTAAGTTCGACGTACTACTAACGGCCTTACCGAATCTTGCTTATACATAACTCCATGAAGACACAACAACGACTAGATACCAGAAAAGAAAAGAAGAAAGAAAGAAGAAAAGAAGAAGAAGAAGAGTTCAAAACGAATAAAAACCAACAATTACAGGGTATTGAAAAACTGAGATCACATCTACCATCTTCCTTTTTTTCTTCGTTTTTCTCCTCTTCCCTTTGCTTCTTCTCTCGACTTCTTTTTTCTCTTCTTCTTCTTCTTCTCATCTTCTTCTCTTTCTCTTCTTCATCTCACTTTCGTTTGCTTACTTCTTCTTCCTTCTCCATTCTCCGTCTTCCTTCTCCCTCCTTCCCTCTCTCCTGCCTCCTTCATTCTTCTCTCTCTTCTTTCTCCTCTCCACCCTCCTTCCTCCTTTTCCCTCCTTCCTCCATCTCCTCTTCCATATCTCCTACCCTCTCTCTTCTGTACCTTCCTCCTTCCTTCTCCTTTTTCTCTCCTTCTTCTCCTCTCCCTTTTCCCTTCTCTTCCTCTTCTTCCTCACCCCTCTTCCTTCTTTTCATCTCTTCTCCCCTTCCTTCACTCTTTTCTCTCCTTTCTCACCTTCTCCTTCTTCTCCACTCCTTCTCTCTCCTCTCCTCTCTTCACCTTCCTTTCTTACCTTCTCACCCTCCTCTCTCTTCTTATCTCCTCTCCACTCACCTACTCCTACTCACCTTTCTTTAATCTCCCTCATCTCCTCCTATTTTTTTTCTTCTTCTGCTTTCCTCCTCCTCGTCCTCCTCCTCCTTTTCTTTTTCTTCTTTCTTCGTCTTCTTCTTCTTATTTTCTTCTTCATCTTCTTCTTCTTCTTCTCTTCTCCCTTCTTTTTCTTTCTGCTATGCAATCTGTCAAGCAATCTTTTTCTTCTTCTTTCTCTTCTTCTTCTTTCTTCTTCTCTTCTTCTTCTTTCTTCATTTATCTTCTATTTTTTTTCTTCTTTTCTTTCCTCGTTCTTCTTCCACTCTTCTTCTTTCCTTCTTCTTCTTCTTCCTTTCTTCTCCTTTCTTCTTCTTCTTCTTCTTCTTCATCTTCTCTCTTCCTTCCTTTTTCTTTTCTTCATCCTCTATCTCTTCTCCTCCCCTTTCTCTCCTTCTCCTTATTCTTCCTCCAATTTCTCCTTCCCTCCTTCACACTCCCTCTCCTCCTTCTCAACCACCTTCTTCTCTCTTATTACTCGCTTTCACCTTCTCGCCCAATCTCCTCTCCCATCCTCCTCCTCAATCTCCACCTTCCATTCCTACTTTTTCACCCCCCCCCCCCCCCCCTACCCACCCCCTCTGCTTCTCCTCCTTCCTACTTTTCTCCTTCCTCCACACTTTCCATCCACCAACCTTCCCACCACCCCTCCACCCCTCTTCTTCTCTTCTCTTCTCTTCTTCTTCTGCATTGCAAATTCACACCGTGATCTTTTGTTCCCGGTTGCCCCAACGACTCCGCCCCCTTTTTTCCATCTTCACCCTCCTCCTGTTTCTCCTATTCGTTCTCTCTCCATGTCTTCCAACTTTTCTTCCAAAGTCCTGTTCCCCCCCCCCCCTCCTCCCCCTATTTTCTCCCTTAATTCGTTTCTCCCATGTCTTCAAAACCCTTTTTTTGTCCTGCGTTAGCCCCTCGCATCTTCATGCAGTGAGCAAACCCAGCTTCGCGGTTCTCTTTTGTTTCCTTTCTTTCCGCTAGTAGCTTTGCCGCTAATGGCCGGCTTTGTATTCCATTTTTTTGGGATCGTTTTGTTTTCTTGTTTGTTTAACTTTGTCCATCCACAAGGCCCCCCCCCCACCTCTCTCGCTCTCTCTCCTCTCTCTCATCCCACCCTCTCTCTCTCCTCTCCTCCTCTCATCTCTCTCTCTTTCTCTCTCGCTCTCTCATCTCTCTCTTCTCTCTCCGTCTCATCATCTCCTCTCGTCTCTCTCTCTCTCTCTCTCTCATCTCTCTCTCTCTCTCTCTCCTCTCTCGCCTCTCTCTCTCTCTCTCATCCCACTGCGTGCGCGCATGCTTTGTTTACAACACTCCAAAACGTAAACGACCACAGCCGACACAAGTTTTTTTCATTCTGATTGCTGAATGCAATGGCTCATTTCAATCTTACCGAATGTGGCTTTATATTTTTATTTATTACCTTTGATTTCGTGTGCTAAGATGAAACTCGCACGGACAAAATAATGTCGTTCTAATTCTACTTTGATTTTTGCTCTTTTAACTAAAACACGCATGAACAAATGTCGTGCTGATATATTGTTTTTTTGTTTGTTCGTTTGATTGTTTTTTTTCTGTGGGTTTTTTTTTTAGATCAAATAAACCAGCTGAAAATTTTCCAAACAAAGACCGACTGACAGTGTAGTTTGTCTAATCAGAAAAAGAACCGTCTCCCTTTGATTTGATCGTTCAGATTTTGTGTAATTTTGATCGACAACACTTTGGAACAGGGAAATGTTTTTTATGTTTTTGATCCTACATACCTCCATAGAAAATCGTCTTTTTATGCACATCTAATGTCGACACAATCTGAATATTTTTAAGAATGTCGTATTTCATTCATTCTGTGTTACTAGTACTTCTTTCTGTTGTATTGAGACGGCGATTGAAACAGCTAAACTTCTGATACTATTAATATATATATAATATATAATATATATATATATTTTTATATATATATATATAGATAATATATATATATATATATATATATATATACAACAAACTAATAAATTCCAAGATAAGTACCGAGCACCATTCCAGCAACTCTTACAGAGCAGCTTGGTGTTGCAATGACTGCAAGAAATATTGAATTATAAACAAAGCTTGCTCTTATGTCTTAGATTGAAGAAATAGGGGGAGATACGCATTCATACCTGCAGTGGCAGATGATTCTGCCTAACTAACAGTATGTGCTTGAGTGGGTGGATGGGGAAAAATAAAATAAATGCTTCTCAAAATGAGCCTTCAGCAAGCTTATATTCTCCAAGGGGGAGAGACATCCTCCACTAGGGAGGGAAACGCACTAACATATAACTCCTGGTCATATACCGATATTTCGCTCTGTAAGTTGCTGGAACGGTGCTCGGTACTTATCCTTGGAATTTATTAGTTTGTTGTATTTTAGTCCCTTGCGGATTCATTCCAAGAACTGGCCCTCAGCACTTGTGTCTTAGAGGATATCTTTTATATTTTCTACTTTTCACAAGAAAATGTAGCTTGTTTTGCTCTTTCGTGATTTTCTTTTGCTTCTTAGATGGCACCTTTGGTTGGTTTTTTGAAAACTCAACAAACATACTACAGTATTGCACACCAGCCTTTTCTGGGATTGCATTCTTCTTAAAACTGAAAAGGCAGAGGAGTCAAATTACCATTTTCCGCGGTCACTGAGGAGAAACCACCAAGTTTCGAAATATCGGTATATGACCAGGAGTTATATGTTAGTGCGTTTCCCTCCCTATTGGAGGATGTCTCTCCCCCTTGGAGAATATAAGCTTGCTGAAGGCTCATTTTGAGAAGCATTTATTTTATTTTTTCCCCATCCACCCACTCAAGCACATACTGTTAGTTAGGCAGAATCATCTGCCACTGCAGGTATGAATGCGTATCTCCCCCTATTTCTTCAATCTAAGACATAAGAGCAAGCTTTGTTTATAATTCAATATATATATATAAGTTCGACGTACTACTACGGCCTTACCGAATCTTGGCCTGTATACATAACTCCAGTGAAGACACAACACGACAAGAGTGCCAGAGAAGAAGAAGAAGAAGAAGGAGAAGAAAGAAGAAGAAGAAGAAGAAGAAGAGTTCAAAAACGAATGAAAACCAAACAATTACAGGGTATTGAAAATTGAGATCACAGTCTACCATCTTCCTTTTTTTCTTCGTCTTTCTCCTCTTCCCCTTTTGCTTCTTCTTTTTCTTCTTCTTCTTCTTCTTCCTCTTCTTCTTCTTCTTTTTCTTCTTCTTCCTCCCCCTCCTTCTCCTCCTCCTTTTCTTCTTCTTCTTCTTCTTCTTCCTCTTCTTCTTCCTCTTCCTCTTCTTCTTCTTCTTCTTCCTCCTCCTCCTTTTTTTCTTTTTCTTCTTCCTCCTCCTTGTCCTCCTCCTCCTTTTCTTCCTCTTCTTCTTCTTCTTCTTCTTCTTTTATCGGGTGACTTTAAATATTGAACACATAGTGATTATGATAATTATGCTTCTTCCTTTATGCGGGGAATCAAAGGAAACTGAATTGCACATTATTCTTTGCCATCCAGCTCTCGAGCGTATCAAAGAAAATTTCATTAAACCAAAACATTACAGACAGCCATCTTTATTTCAGTTGAACCTGCTCTATCCATCTATTTCTGCTGACGCTGTAAAATATTTTCATTGCTTTTTTGTACATACACTTTATCTATAGAGAATTTTTCACTTCTTGAGAATGTTTCCAATTATTCGCATTTCGTTTCGTAATGTGATATGATTACTTTAAATTATCATGCCTTCCATGTTCACACGCCCCTTCATTAGGAGCCTATTATATGAATAAACCATCTGAATCGGAATCTCTCTCTCTCTCTCTCTCTCTCTCTCTCTCTCTCTCTCTCTCTCTCTCTCTCTCTCAGATGTTTGGATCAATGGAGGGGTTAAGAATGAAACTATTTTTCTTAAAGAATTAAAGCAGAGAATGATTGATTGTTACATGCAAGATTGGCATTCAAAACTTTCTCAAAGTGAACGGTTTAGCACATATATGTCTTTCAAATCATCCTTCCAATCAGAAAATTACTTGTCAGCTATTACTATTAGTAAATGTCGTTATGCTTTAACTCGATTAAGACTTGGAATGTGTAATCTGAATATAAATAACAGATATAATGAAAAATCAAAGAAATGCCCGTTTTGTAATAGGATAGAAAGTGAACTTCATTTTTTGTTAGAATGTCAAACATATACATTTCTAAGAGAAAAATATCTGTCAAAGTATTACCAACATACATTCATTAATGAAGAATGCCTAGCTCGAATGTTACAATCTGAAGACGTTATGCTCCTAAGATATTTAGCAATGTATATCTTTTATGCATTTAAGACTAGACATACGCATTTAAATAAGAAATGAAGCTGCACTCTTGTAATTGAATTGCTGTCTTAAGGTTTTTGTCTCCTTAATTTCACATGCCAATGTACCTCCCGTGACTTCAGTTTGATTCTGATGTTATACTTATTTTTGTGTGTTGTCCTTATGTTATTTGCTTTGATTCACTCATGATAACGTGTATCTATTGTATACAGGCCGGTGGCCTTACAATTAAAATTTCCGAGTTCCGAGTTCCGGGTTCTCTCTCTCTCTCTCTCTCTCTCTCTCTCTCTCTCTCTCTCTCTCTGTGCACATTTTCAGATAGACAGAGAAAGAGAGAGAGGGGGGGGGGAGGGCAGGAGGGAGGAAGAAAGAGAGAGACAGACAGAGGAAGAGGGGTCTCGTGGCTACTATGACGTAGCAGATGTCTGACTTGCGCTCCAGCCCAAGGCGCTAGTGAAACCGTATCGGGCAGGTGAATGACAATACAAAGGATGATACAACACTTAAGGCAGTGCTCTCTCCTTGAAAAAGCAGCGCATTTTGCAGACGGGGGAAAAAGACTGGTGCTACGACAAAGTTGTACTCTGCGATACAACACGAAACGATACGATACGCTTCAATTAATACGACTCGATACAATAAATACATTTCAGTGAAATGTAATGCATTAGAATATAATGTTAGACCGTTGTAATGTGATCAACAGATCGCAAAGCCATGCAATGAAAAGCAATGGAAGACAACGCAATAATTACAATGGGAGACACTGTAACGCAATGCAATATAATGCAATGCTATACAATAAAATGCAACAGAACACAATGCAATACTATGCCTTACAATTCAATGTGTTGCAGTGTAATATAATACAATGCATTCCGATTTAGTACAATTTATGATGCAACGGAATAGAATACAATAGAAAGCAACGTATCGTAATGCAGTACACTGCAATACAATACAATACGCAGCTTGTCCTTTTTGCAGGTTGGGAACAAATGCGATGGAAATGGCACTGACTTAATGCAGCTCAAGAGTCAAGAGACACTACGCTAAAAACACACATACGCTCTGAACCAATGTTGAAGCAGTTCATTCTATTCCGTGCGAGCCACCGTGTTCTATCCCTGCTAAAAAAGAAAAGGCAGAAAAGAATGTCATCTGCATCTGAAGTGTGAAAGTTGGAAAGGTTCACAGACCCGTGCGAGTCCAGGAGAAAGCGTCCGTTTCTCCTGTGAACAGCAGGGCGCGCTGCTTGGGTTTCTGCCTCATCCCAGTGTTGATGTTACTTTCTGTGACATGCGCAGACAGGAGGAGCAGATGCAGATTTCAGCATCAGCTGATCCAATGGAAACAACAGACAGAACGTGGATGCGTGGGGCAGGGGAGGGGTGGGGAGGGGAGAACACAGGGTGAAATCTCTGTGTAGGTGTGTGTGTCTCTGGCTCTCTCTGTCTCTCTCTGTCTCTGACTCTGTCTCTCTCTCTCTCTCTCTCTCCTCTCTCTCTCTCTCTCTCTCTCTCTCTCTCTCTCTCTCTCTCTCTCTATCAGACACATCAGAGAGGAACACCCACACCCACCCACCCACCCACCCACACACACACACACACCTAAATACACACACATCATGTCACACACACACACACACACACACACACACACACACACACACACACACACACACACACACACACACACACACACACACATCATGTCGCACACACACATCATGTCACACACACACACACACACACACACACACACACACACCACACACACACACACACACACACACCTAAATACACACACACATCATGTCACACACACATCATGTCACACACACACACATCATGTCACACACACACATACACACACACACACACACACACACACACACACACACACACACACACACACACACACACACACACACACACACATTACACACCATGTGACGCACTCACTGAACACATACACTGAGCTGCATGCGACGCATACATTGAACTACATGTGAAACATGCACTGACCTACGTGTACCGCATACACTGAACCACGTGTAACGCACACATTGAACTACTTGTAACGCACAGATTGAGCTACGCGTGACCCATATACTGAACGACATGTGGCGCATACATTGAACTACGTTGGATGCAAACATTGAGCTGCGTTTATACAATGAGCTACACGTGACGCATATATTGAACTACATAAGATACATACATTGAACTAACATTCTGACATATACATTGAACTCCATGTGACGCATACATTGACCTATATGTTCAATATCTTACGAGTCACACAATACAGACGTTTTACGTGCAGTCAATAGCCTGAAGAACACACAGAGCCTGAAGAAGACACAGAGCCTGAAGAACACACAGAGCCTGAAGAACACACAGAGCCTGAAGAACACACAGAGCCTGAAGAACACACAAAGCCGAAAGAACACACATAGCCTGAAGAACACACAGAGCCTGAAGAACACACAAAGCCTGAAGAACACACAAAGCCTGAAGAACACACAAAGCCTGAAGAACACACAGAGCCTGAAGAACACACAGAGCCTGAAGAACACACAGAAGGGGTTCGAGGGAAGAAAGAGGCAATGGTGGCGAGCATCAGGAAGGGAAGAAAAAAGTATCCTAGAAAGAGAGAAAGGTCAAGAACAGAAACACAGACGAGCCAGCAGGGGACGTTGAGGCGAAGAAGGAAGAGGAGACGGAGCAGGTGGATGTGAGGAATGTGAAGTGGAGTAGGAGAAGAAGAAAAACAAAAGGGGAGTGGGGGTGGGAAGAGTCCATTAAGAAACTAACGGAAGGGAAGAACAAAACGGGGTGAAGGAGGGAAGGAAGAAGAAAGCAATAAGTAGTTGGAAGATACAATTGGTGGTGGTGGTAGTAGTAGTAGTAGTAGTAGTAGTAGTAGTAGTAGTAGTATAGTAGTAGTAGTAGTAGTAGTAGTAGTAGTAGTAAATAAAGGGATGACTGCCAGAACCCAGTATCTCTTCTCTATATATATGTATATTAAGTAGTATTAGTAGTAAGAGGAGGAGGAGGAGGAGGCGATGGGGAAATAGTAATTTTGATAGTGGTAGTAATAGTGACGGGAAGAGGAGGAGGAGAACGAGGAGAGGAAGAAGAGAAGGAGGAAAACGAGGAGAGGAGGAGAGAAATGAGGAGGAAGAGAGGAGGAGGAGGAGGAGGAGGAGGAGAGGAAGATGAGGAGGAGAACGAGGAGAGAAGGAGGAGAAATGAGGAGGAAGAAAAGGAGGAGGAGGAGGAAGATGAGGAGGAAAACGAGGAGAGGAAGAGGAAGAGGATGAGGAAGAAGAGGAGGGGAACGAGAGAGAAGGAGAATGTGTTGAGGGGTAGGAGGAGGGGGGAGAGAGAGAGAGAGAGAGAGAGAGAGAGAGAGAGAGAGAGAGAGAGAGAGGACAGACAGACAGACAGACGGACAGACAGACAGACAGAGAGAGACAGTTGCGTAGAGCTCAGCCCACAGTTAAGGGGCATAAGCAGGGCTGTCATTTGCTTGAGGTCACTCTCCAGTTAGATTTTCTTTTAAATCATACACACGCAAGTCAATAAAACACACTTTCTAAAAAGGAAAGAAAACCACAAGAGGAGGAGGAAGAGGGAGAGGATGGGGAGGACGAGAAGAAGAAGAAAAGAAGAAGAAGAAGAAGAAGAAGACAAAGAACAAGAAGAACAAGAAGAACAAGAAGAGGAATATCGTGTTGTTGACAATAATGATGATGATAAAGATAATAGGTTGCTATTGCAGTTTGAAGAGGGCATTTAATGAGTAATTCTTTTCCCTGCTCCTTCATTTTATTTCTTTCTTTGAATACAATGTTG
>CM031602.1:7004614-7007114 GCA_018398815.1 Conus ventricosus
AGCTCCGTTCGTCAATCGTTGTGTGTTTATTTTGTGTGTGAAATTGTCTTTCTTTATTGATTTTTCTGGACGTTTTGTTTTTCTTTGACAGACAGTTTTTCATCCATGAGCACGCGCTTGCGTGCTCACACACACACACACACACACACACACACACACACACACACACACCACACACACACACACACACACAACACGTACACGCAAGCATGCGCGCACGCACGCACGCACGCACGCACGCACACACGAACTGATTTTACTGGGTCTTTCCAGTGTGTGTTTTAAACAGTATGGTCCATTTCCTAAGTCTTACAGTGACGACAGGAGAGAAAGACGAAAGAAGGAAAACAACAAAAAGATTGAACAGAAGGAAAGGAAACCAGAAGAAATGGATATTTCTTCACGACACATTCCAGAGTACGCTTAAATGGACAGAGGACGGGGCAAAAAAGGGGAAGATACAAATCACACACACACACACACACAACACACACACACACACACACACACACACACACACACACACACACACACCACACGCGCGCGCGCACACAGACACACAAACACACACATACACACACACACACACACACACACACACACACACACACACACACACACACACCACGCACGCACGCACGCACGCACGCACGCACGCACGCACGCACGCACGCACGCACGCACGCACGCACGCACACACACACACACACACACACACACACGCGCACAGATTTATATATAAGGAAAAGAAAGACTGGTTTAATACTTTTGGACAAGTTTTGGATTGCAAGGAAATGGGTAGAAAATAGAACTGAAGGAGCAAAAAGAGCATGAGGAACGAAACAAATGAGAAAGGACAGAAAGGAAACAAAGTACAGACAGAACACAAAAAAAAATAAAGAGAAAGTATAAATCAAGAAATAAAAAAAGAGAGAGAAAAAGAAAGAAAAAAAGGAAAAAAAGAAAGAAAGAAAGAAAGAAAGAGAAAGAAGGAAGAAACGAACAGGAGAAGGGGAGGAAAATAAAAGAAATGTGCGTGCATATAATTGTTTCTGACACACTATGACCTGCAAAGAAACGAACAAACAGACCAGGGTTGCCATGAGTCAGATTGCGTCCAAATATAATGCGACAGTTATTTCACGATGCAGTACACACCAATTAATCAGAAAACAATTCCATATGACAATTCGACAAATCTCCAGTGACCGTTCTCTCGTAATGATCACCCGACAGTTATTTCTGGAAATAGGTCATGCGTTATTTCACAAAACGCGATACAATTTTCGATTCGGCTACTGTTTTATTACACGTCACACATCAGTTCAGATATGCCTCACGAAAGTGATTTTGTACAGGCGTACACTGCTATTGGGCCTTCTTCACAAAACATCACATAAATGATACTATCCAAACACTACAGGCAGTTCTTTACAAAACATCACATAAATGATATTATCCAAACACTACAGGCAGTTCTTCACAAAACATCACATAAATGATATTATCCAAACACTACAGGCAGTTCTTCACAAAACATCACATAAATGATATTATCCAAACACTACAGGCAGTTCTTCACAAAACATCACATAAATGATATTATCCAAACACTACAGGCAGTTATTCACAAAACATCACATAAATGATATTATTCAAACAGTACAGGGAGTTCTTCACAAACCGTCACGTAAATGGATATTATCCAAACACTACAGGCAGTTATTCACAAAACATCACATAAATGATATTATCAAACAGTACAGGGAGTTCTTCACAAAACGTCACGTAAATGATATTATCCAAACACTACAGGCAGTTCTTCATGAATCACTACACGATAGAAATATAACAAGACAGGACGCACCAGTGACCTTACAAACCACAGCAGGATGGTTATTTTGCAATGCAACATGAGACAACTACTTTACAGACATCAGTTACTGGCAGTTACTTTAAAAAAAAATCGGAAGCTGTTTCAATAAACATGCATGATAGTTTTTTCCCCCACAAAACCAAACCAAACCAAGACAAAACGACGTGATACATTTTTTGAAGCATCATTCGACAATTATTTCATGAACAATACAAGGCATTTATTTTATGAGTTTTTTTCATAAAACATAACTGACAGTCATTTCACAAAACACCAAAGGGCAGTAATATCACACACACACACACACACACACACGCACGCACGCACGCACGCGCGCACGCACGCACGCACGCACGCACCACGCACACACACACACACACGCAACATTAATTACACGACACTGATTTTGTGAAGCAGCCTTCAACTTGATTTCAAGAAACGCCACATGAAGTGGCTTCACAGAATACAACACGACAGTGATTTGATGAAACAGCGCACGTGACTTGACAAAACACCACACAAGCCCATAATAGTCATTTCAAAAAACTCTACATTTCAACAATGTTCAAAAGAAAAAAAAACAGACACTGATCTCCTTCTCCATCTCCTTCCTGTCTTTTTGTT
>CM031602.1:7012114-7014614 GCA_018398815.1 Conus ventricosus
GAGAGAGGGACAGAAAGACAACAGAAAAGAGAGAGGGACAGAAAGACAACAGAAAAGAGAGAGGGACAGAAAGACAACAGAAAAGAGAGAGGGACAGAAAGACAACAGAAAAGAGAGAGGGACAGAAAGACAACAGAAAAGAGAGAGGGACAGAAAGACAACAGAAAAGAGAGAGGGACAGAAAGACAACAAAAAAGAAAAAAAGAAACAAAAGACAGAGGAAAGAAATGAAAAAAGTTAAAGAGAGGAAAATGTAAAGAAATATACATGTGTGTAATTGTTTCCGACACACTATGATGTGCAAAGAAACGAACATACAAAGCAGGGTTGCCATGAGTCAGATTACGTAGAAACACTACGCAACAGTTATTTCACGAAGCTGTACATGTCAGTTGATCAGCGAAATAGCACATGACCTTTTAACGAACTTCGCCCGACCGTTCTTTCATAATAGTCACCCTGCAGCTTTTAAAAAAAAATGAAAATGGGTCACATGTAATTTCCCGAAATAACAGGCAATATTTCATTCGCCTGTTCTTTTGTGAAGCATCACACGACCTACGTTCAGAAATGGCTCATGACATTCATTGAACGCAAGACTACGTGGTTGTGGGCCTACTTCGCACACAAAAACCTCAACTGATATTAACCAAACACAGCGTGGCAGTTATTTTACAAACACAATGCGGTAGTAATATGACGAAAATCGATTTTGCCAACCACGGTAGGACGGTTGTTTTGCAATGTGCCATAAGACAACTATTTCATGAAACACCACATTTACTTTACAAATAACACACTTAAGTTGTTTCACGAACCATCACACAATACCTATTTCACTAAAGAAAAAAACAAACATCTTACATGGTAGTTATTTGCATGACAGTTGTTTTACAAACGCCACACAGCAAATTTTTTTTAATGAAACGTCACACAACAGTCATATATCCAAAACCACAATAGTCATTTACAAAACATTAAAGGACATTGATATCACACACACACGCATACACACACACACACACACACACACACACACACACACACACACACATGCGCACGCGCACACACGCGCACGCACGCACGCATGCACGCAATGACATTGATTACATTGCACGACACTGACTTCATAAAACATCTCATAACTGATTTCAAGTAACGCCACGTGAGATCATTTGACAGAACCCACAACAGTTATTTCATGAAACACCACGTGAGATCATTTGACACAACACAACACAACAGTTATGTCATGAACCACCACCAGACCGTCATTTCACAAAGCACCACAGTGATTTCACAATCCGGCACATGACAGTGATTTGACGAAACACCACACGATGGCGATTTTATAAAGTAACTCACAACACTGTGATTAAAAAGACACTGATTGCCTCCCTTTGTCCTGCTTTTCTGTTCTCCTCTAACTCACAACACTGTGATTAAAAAGACACTGATTGCCTCCCTTTGTCCTGCTTTTCTGTTCTCCTCTAACTCACAACACTGTGATTAAAAAGACACTGAGTGTCTCCCCTTTGTCCTGCTTTTCTCTTCTCCTCTAACTCACAACACTGTGATTAAAAAGACACTGATTGCCTCCTCTTTGTCCTGCTTTTCTTTTCTCCTCTTCTTCAGAGACTTAACCCATTCACTGCCACCGTCATCCCCTGAAGCATCTTGGTAATGGACGGGACAGACACCCTTGGTTACTAAACACCATGGTCTGTGTCGTCCTCTTTAGCCTGGAAAGAATTTCCCTCTGGTGACGCAATTATATCCTGAAAGTGTACATGTGTACTGATTTCTTGTTACATTCTACACGCGTTATGATGTTACAACAAACATTCAACAGACAAGGGGTTAAAACAGGTCCACGCATGCAGAGCAGTACCGATCACGCGGTACAGGTTGATGACATGGGTCAGTTTCATATCCACCACCGGGTACTACCGTTCCTGCCGTACCCTCCCCCCCCCCCCCCCCATACCCTACCTCCTGCCATCGCCACCGCCACTCCACCCCTCCCTAGTGTCCACGGAGTATGACAGGGCTGACGATTTAGGGAGGTCACGTTACTGCTGATACTGTTGCCGTCTTTGCCAAATCTGCCCGGGACCGATGCCCCACCCACCCCCAACCCCCATCTCTCTCTCTCTCTCTCTCTCTCTCTCTCTCTCTCTCTCTCTCTCTCTCTCTCTCTCTCTCTGTCCATGCCCATCCAGAGATACATGAATATAAAAGTCAATGCCCTCCTCACTCTTCGTCCACCACCCCTCTCCATACCCCGGCCACACAAGAGCCTCAGAGAGATTTCGTCCTCCGGTAGATGACAGCGCTTCCAGTGCGTAGGATAGCTGGAGTCAGATTGCTATTGTGCATCGCCCCCATCCTTTCCACTTGTCCGAACCCCTCCCGCCCCCCCCCCCTCCATACCATCACCTATCTCCCTCCCTCCCTCTCTCTCTCTCTCTCTCTCTCTCTCTCTCTCTCTCTCTCTCTC
>CM031602.1:7017114-7029614 GCA_018398815.1 Conus ventricosus
TGTGCTGACGCGCCACCATGTTGTCCAGCACGCGTCGCACCGCCTCTATCGCGTCGACGGACATGGCCGCCGCCAGCTGAAGGCAGGGACAGAGAGAGAAAGGAGGTTGTGGCGTTGTTTGTTACTGGTGTTGCTATTTGGTTCTTAGTTAGTTTGTTTGTTTGTTCATTTGTTTGTTTGTTGTCGTCATCGTCGTCGTCGTTGATATCGTCGTTGTTGTTTTGTTGTTTTTTTATGTTGATGTTGTTGCGGTTGTTGTTACCATTGGTAAGCATGAACATGACGTTTGCTAATAACTGGGGCGGTGTACACACGACAACAGTAACAGCAGCAACAACAACAACAAACAAACGACAGCGATGACGATTAAAGCTACAGCAACAACAACGATAACGCCAATAACAACAACAACAACAAGATGCAAAGCATATAAACGTACTCCCAGTTTATCCTGAATACGCGTGAGATATTCCATAAAGACCACAGGGAAAGTCATGTTGACAGTGGGGAAAGACTACAACTTTGGATTCTCTCTTGAGGCACATAAGACCGTATGGCGAAAGCTTGGCTGTGTCTGGAGTGGCGCTGTCTTCATCTGTCCGTGGGCAGGGGTGGTTGGGTCTGTGGGGTGTGCTCGGCACTGGAGGGTGGTGTTTTCGCCGGTGGGCTCTGCAGTCATGAAATATGGGCTGGTACACCCATGGGGATGCTACTTGAGGCTGTTATGAGCTGCATCCTGTAGTCTAATTACCTCTGTTCAGGAGCAGTTATGTCCCTTGATATCTTAATGGAGTGTCCTGCGCGTGCCTGTACCCATCGTCAACACAGCGCAGGCCTCCAAGGGTGGTACAGGACTGCTCTAAAGGCAGGTGAAGACAGTGCTTCTCTGGGTCCTCCCCAGCACCTTCGGGTGTTTCTTTTTCAAAGAGGAAAAAAACCTGCTTTCGTATCGTGTCGTGTATTTACAGGTAACTACCATTGTTAGCATATTGAGAGGGGGGGGGGGGGGGGGGGGGGGGGGGGGGGTGGGGGGGGGGGGGGGGGGGGGGGGGAGGGGGGGGGGGGGGAAGAGGGGGGGAGGGGGGGGGAGCGAGAGTTTGTGTGTGGGTATATGTGTAAAACAAAATGAAAAACTAAAAATAATGAAGTCCTTTGTTTCACCTATGTTGGTTTCGTTTCCGTATAATGCAACACATTATCAGAGTGAGTGTGCCAGTACACACACACATTAGTACATTAACAAACCCAGACACTTTGTATCAATTGCCAAAACACTAAAATCAGCAAAAATATGTCCATTTGTAAGAGAACATACAGACTATGCATGGTGTGTAAGAGATTGGTTGGGAAGAAAAAAAGAAAGAAAAAAAAAGAGACAAAAAACCTAGTAGTGGAAATTGGTTTTTTTTTTTTTTTTTCGATTTTTGTTTTCTTGGCAGATGAAAGGACAGTGTGAAGCACCAAAAATGAAGAGGTGGGATTTTGGCCTTTTGGGAAGAAAAAAAGAAAAAAGTATATATTAAAAAAAAAAATCACCACATTAGGTGCACCATTGATCTGAGAACTGATGCCACAAAAAAAGCAAAAACCGTCTTGGGCTAGTGTAACCGTTAGTAATGGCTTTTCCGGTAAACATTCGGCCATCATCTGTGACCTATAATGAACATACTAACAAATTTGCAGAAATATCGGCCCAAAATTTTATGAGATTTTCCATAAAGAAAAAAAACCATTATGGGCCGCTAGTAACGGCTGTAACGGTACACTTAAACATCGGGCATCATCCTTGACCCATAATGAAACATACCTACAAATTTTCAGAAATATCGGCCACGTACTTTCGAGATATTCCATAAAGGAAAAAAAAAACGTTATGGGGCCGTTATAACGGTAAACTAAAAACATCGGACATCATCCGTAACCCATAGTGAACATAACTGCTATTTTTCACAAAAATCGGTATTTTCTGAGATATTCCATAAGAAGAAAAAAAACGTTACAGGCCGTTATAGCCGTTAGTAACGGCTATAACGGCAAACTAAAACATCGGGGCATTATTCGTAACCCATGATGAATATAACTGCTAATTTTCACAAAGATCGGCCAAGTACTTTCTGAGACGTTCCATAAAGAAGAAAAAACCGTTACAGGCCGTTTTGTCTGGAGCGAGTGGAACACATTTTGACCACAGACGGACGACGGACGAGACGGACGGACACACACACCACACACACACACACACACACACACACACACACACACACACCACACACACACACGCACGCACGCACGCACGCACGCACGCACGCACGCACGCACGCACCACGCACGCACGCACGCACACACACACACACACCACACACACACACACACACACACACATACACACACTCACACACGCAGCATTTCTTCGCTCCATGCTAAAGTACTCCCTGTTCTATAAGAAGTGGGAGTACAACAAAAGCAGAAAAATGCACAGGAGATGCATTGTCATGTATCAGTTCTGCGTGTGAAATGGAAAACGATCACTCACAACAACAACAACAAAGAAAACAGAACAAAAAAAAACAATACACGCAAGATGTCTGTATCAGTTCTGCATATGAAATGGACAACAATCACTCCACAACAACAACAACAACAACAACAAAGAAAACAGAAAAAAAACAATACACGCAAGATGTCTGTATGAGTTCTGTATGATGAAATGGACAACAAAAAGAAATTAAAATTAAGAAAAAATACACAGGAAAATGTGTAGTGATGGAGAAGGGAGATAAGGACCTAATGCACTCAAGAGAAAACATTGTGATGATTTTTAAGTGGTTTATAAAAATATTCCGAAAAACTGGCGCAGTCCACTGAAACAAAACCAAGAAAAGGGAGGCAAATGGAATCTATCCTCGCCCTCCCCTTCCCCTCATCCCATCCCTAATCCACCCCCACCCCCAAAAGATTGACTTTAATCGTCATCTTAATCATCAACACATCAGTAGCAGAGAGCCGCAACAAGAGCAGTAATGGCTTCTGCAAAGCAGCAGCAGTAGCATGGAGTTAGTTATAAACTGAATATTAAGATTCTAAGTGTCGTAATCGCTCTTTTATCATCAATTAAACACACGGAACCTTCGGTTTACAGTCTCATTGGAAGGACTACATGGGAAATGGAGTCAGAACCAATGTTAACACCGAGGGAAAATTCCCGCTGTACCGAAACGGCCCCGGCGGAGATTCGAACCCGCAACCCCAGGATCACCAAGATTACGGGTCAGGTGTCGTATATATACTGTCGCCGTGGAATTGTATCGCAGCGATAGCATTTCACGTGAAATATTGTTGCCAGCGACAATATTTGCTGGAAAAAATTGTCGCGCGACAACTTTTCACGAAAAATGTCCTGTAGAATATTGTAGCTGTCCATAAAATACTGTCGCTCGAAATTTTGCGACAGCTTTTTGCGACAGGACACGTGAAATATTGTAGTCAGTGAATACTGTCGCTTGCGACACATTTTCACGTGAAATCTTACTGCTAGAGTTAACATTTCCTGTGAAATATGGTCGCAGCGTTAATATTTCACAGCGACGATTTTTTCTGCAAAAATGAAAAAACGTCGCCGCGGTTGAGCGTCAAAATATCACAGAAAATAATGCGTGTGTGTGTGTGTGTGTGTGTGTGTGTGTGTGTGTGTGTGTGTGTGTGTGTGTGTTTGTGTGTGTGTGTGTGCTGTGAAATGTGATGGTTTTTATCAATATCGTAGGCCTAGGACATTCAGCACAACGAAAGTAGAGGAAGATTGGGTAAGTTAGAACCCCTAAGAAATGCAGCCCTACCTCCTTGACAAAATTCACTTCATTCAAGGTTAATTATTTGTAAAACCCCTTCCCTTTTTAAACCCAAAATTTTTTTACAGCCCCCCCCAAAATGGCTGTTTTTTTTTTCAAAAGGGGGGGGTTTACATAAAAATCATAAAATTTTTTAAAAAAAAGGGAAAGGGCCCCCTTTAGACATAAATTTGGGGAAATGGACCGGGTGTGGTAAAAAAAATTTAAAGGGGGCCGGGGGGCCTATATTAACCGACACGCTTTTAGTAAAAAACCCAAACCCAATATTTTTTGTCTATTGGGCCATAAAAAGATGTGGGGAGCAAGGGTTCGAAACCCATTTAAAGAACCAGGGTTCTCAACCTTTCAAAAACTAAATTTAAAAAAGAAAAATTTTTTAATTTTTTCCAAATTGGGGTTCCAGAAACAGAAACACAAACATAATAGAGTCTAAAAGTAATACAAGGGGCAAATCCCCAGAAAAATTTTCTTTCGGGTTGTCTTACTTTAATTCCCGTTTTTAAAAGGGCATTTAAAAATAAAGGGGAATTTTAAAAACGATTTCAAAGTAACCCTTTTTTAGTCACAAGAAACCCCCAAAAGTTATCAGACGTTTTTAATCAGAGCCCCCCAGGCTTCTTTTGGGGGTTTGTTTTACTCCCAGTCCTTTTTAGGGGCTTTTTCCAAGCCCCAAAGGGAAAACCCCGTAAATTTGAAATAAATTTTTAACATTGTTTTTGGGGTTTTAAAAGAAAATTTCCATTTCTTTTAAAAAAAGGGCTTTTTTTCAAATTTTAAACCCGGAAACAAACAAACCCCCGGGAAAAAAATGCAGAACGTGAGGGTTTTCCAAAAGGGGTTTTTTCTTTCATTACCCCTCGTTTTAAGGCCCAAAGGCCCTAAAAATAATCAGGTTAAAAAATTTTGGAACATAACACATTTATATAAAGTAAACTTTTGTTTTGGAAAGGTTCTTTGTTTAAAAACAAACGAATTAATGTTTAAAAAAAAAAGAAAAATTCAAAGCACCGGCAAATTTGGTTTTTGGGTTTTTTTAAAAAATGTGGATTTCCTCTACGTGCTTCATGCATCATGCATGCATGCGCTCGCGCGCCCCGCCCCACCCCAACCCCCACACACCCACCACCCCCACACAAACCACACAAAACAAAACACAACACACACACAACACCACAGCACACAATCACACCCACACACACCCCAACACACCCCACACACCACACAAAACACACACACACCCACACAAACACACACACAACACACCACACCACCAAAACGCACACATACACACACAAAACAGGCTCAAACAAAAAATTACGACACTGAGGAAAAAAAAAACCGCATCAAATTCTAAGAAGTTTGGGGATAAACTGAAAAACGGAGGCCCTTTTTGACCCCACTTTTGGGCCCAACTTACCCCTTTTAGGGGGGGGTTCCCCCTTTTTTCCTTTTTAAACCCTGTTCAATTAAAATTTCCCCTTTTCCATGACAGCACAATTTCCCCCAAAAATTTTTCCCCTGAGTTTGTTTCAAAGGGGGTTTAATTTATGTTAAAATTTTGTTTTTAAACAAGAAAGTAAACAATTCCCAAATTTTTTTTTAAACCTTTTCTTTGATTTTTAACCGCCCCCCGAGGGAAAATTAGTACAAAATGTTTTTTTAACTTTCTGGTTTGGGATCCTTTTCCCCCGACCCCGCCATGGTTTTTTAGCAGGGAGTTATGCGGCTGAAAAAAGTAGCACACAAAAGATCAAAAATTAATCTCGGGCAAAGTTTTCTCAAATTAAACACCGCCCAATTTTTTTCTACTGGCCCGCATTTAACCCAAACTTTCCCTTTCAAAGGGAACAAACGAAAGAACTAAACCTTTCAAGTAGGTCCCAAAATTTCTGGACAAGACAAATTTTTCTAACTGAAGGCTAAAAAAATTTTATTGGAGAATTGTTTATTGATCCTAGTTTGGTTTTTACTTTTTTTTTTTTTAAAGGGGGCCCTTTCTGCCCTTTCTTAAAAAAAGTGATAGAGCTCTCTCCTTGATCAATTTTTTCTTACTCTTTCATAAAAGGAAAACTGTTTTAGGGCCCTTTTTAAAAAGGTTCCAAAAATTAGCCCCCTTTTTGAATTTTCTCATCATCATCATCATCATCTTTTTCATTTTATCATCACAAAACCCAAAAATTAAAAAATAATAATAATTTAAAAAAATAAAAAAATACTTTTTAAAGCGCCTATTCTCCCTAAAAGGCCAAACTCTTTAAACGCTTTTTCAAACCCCCAACCCCCTCGTTTAAATCGGGGGCCGGGGGGTGCCCACCTGGGTAGTGCCGACTGAAGGCTGCCCCGTGGGGCTTATTCAGTCGTTTCCCGGTCTTCCCGTCAGGAAACGTTTATTTTCGAACACTTTTTTTTCCTTTTTCCTTTATTCTTTCCCCTTTCTCACGCGGGTGCAAAGCTATGTGTAACGTATCATCCATACCAACGGCCAAACTGGCCTACTCTTCCGAAAGTTGGTGATGGGATTTTACGTGTGTGCAAGATGTTATGCATGCGTTCACACACGGAACCTCGGTTTATAGTCTCATTCGAAGGACAAGATGCTCTGCGATCTGTGATTTTATGATTCAGCCAGCACACACACACACACACACACACACACACACACACACACACACACACACACACACATACACGCACGCACGCACGCACGCACGCACGCACGCACGCACGCACGCACGCACGCACGCACACACACACACACACACACACACACACACACACACACACACACACACACACACTGCCGACAAAGCTGGATCTTGAACCTTTGAAGTCTTGCGGTAGAAGACAGAACCGAACTTTTCAAAAGATGAAGTTCCTTTTGACCAAGATGAAAGACATGTGTTCGTTTTGTGATGCCGCGAAGTTAAGAAGTAAAAAGGTCACATAGTCCAATAAGGTCGAAGCGGTTAAATAGCTAATGACGAAAATTTATCAAATATCAGTGTCACAAAAAAAAATAATTATTATTTCTCTTTGTTCGTCGTACACTATTTAGGCCTATTAATAATGAGCAGTCCAAAAGCTGCAACTTGTAATAAGTATACTATAATGCCATGGAACCACTACATATCATTTTTTTTTTTTTTTTTTTTTTTTTGTTTCTTCTTTAAAATAAGATTCAAATCAGAAATTCGGAGATATTTGAGGTAGAAGGAAAGGAGTTTTAAGAGTTGGGTGTAGCATGTAATGAATTAGGATATCCATAATATAAGAATGACTATCCATATGTCTTCCCATGATTATCCGTATTGACATTCACATAGCCCTGTTACCCTATTATGTAATATTATGGGGATAATCATATGATTTGTTCCCTCGGCTTTGACCTCCTCTCTGCGCCATCCATCTCTGACCTATCATACCTCCTTCAACGGTTTGTGTCCCTCCTGTATCTCTGACCTATTATACCTCCTTCAACGGTTTGTGTCCCTCTTGTATCTCTGACCTATCATACCTCCTTCAACGGTTTGTGTCCCTCCTGTATCTCTGACCTATCATACCTCCTTCAAGGGGTTTGTGTCCCTCCTGTATCTCTGACCTATCATACCTCCTTCAACGGTTTGTGTCCCTCCAGTACTGTAAGGGAGTGCATGAGTGAGGAAATGTATGTGTGTGTGTTTGTGTGCGTGTGTGCCCAGGCATGCGTATGTACATGCGTGTGTGCGTAGTCCTCTCTCTCTCTCTCTCTCTCTCTCTCTCTCTCTCTCTCTCTCTCTCTTCTCTCTCTCTCTCTCTTTTTAGAAATGGAAAAAGGTAAAGAAAACTGGGCTCATAAAGTAAAGAAAGTCCTTTCAGAACAGGGTTTTGGAATAGTGTGGATGGCCCAGGAAGTAGGGAATGAGCATCAGTTTATTGCGGAATTTTAAAAACAGGCTTATTTGTTCTTTTAAACAGAATTGGCACTCAGATATGGAAAGTAAAGAAAAATATTGCTGGTTTTTCTCATTTAAGAATGTGTTTCATTCTGAAAAGTTTCTCATGCCATAACAGATAGATGGCACAGAATAAATTACGCAAGATTTAGGTTGAGAACTTTAGGTTTTAATGCGAACAAAAGATGGTTTGAATGTGAAACATCCACAGAATCTCCTTGTCCTGCATGTAGACACATTATTGATGACGAAGAACACTTTCTGTTCCACTGTACTGCTTATAATGAAGTGCGGACAAATTGTTCACTTTTCCAGTTAGATATAGCGAAAAGACAAAATGTTGCAGTCGTGTTATCATCAGATGATGAACTTGTAATTAAATCAGTTGCGAAATTCATCGCAGAAGCATTGAAAATTAGACAGATGGAGGATAGTGAAATTTAAAATAATGCATTATAAGAGATATCTGAATGAATATTATCATTCATCGCAAGTGGAAGAGATCAGTAAGATACATTGTCATCATTTGAACGAGTGGATGGTCGAGTTAGTCTTTTTTTTTTTTAATTGCATTACTCCTGTGCGTGAGGACATAAGTAAATGTTATGAATTTATTTGTTTTTAACCTTTGATTTGGTGCACCTTAGGAATGAATGTGTACTATTTGTTTGCAGGAAAGGAAGAGGGAAATGTTATTGTTCTGTTACCTCTCCCCCCTTGTCAAAAGACCTGTTTGGTAATGACAATAAAATATCAAAGTGTCTCTCTCTCTCTCTCTCTCTCTCTCTCTCTCTCTCTCTCTCTCTCTCTCTCTCTCGCTCACACACACACACACACACAAACACACACACACACACACACACACACACACACACACACACACACACACACACACACACGTGGAACACGTAAACGCGCATGCGCGGGAATACACTAACAAACTCAAACACGCATAAACATATCTGCAAAGACATTGTTGCGTAACTTGCAGGGTTTATGGGAGAAGTCGTAAAGGTCTACTTTAGAGGTTTTCGATAATTGGTCAGCTTATGCAGAAATATGAAATGTTTGATAAATTGGTAAAATAAACATCCGATTCTCTCCCGATCACACGAAATCGATCCGCGGAAAGTGGGCATTTTCACCTGTAATCAAGAAAACGGGAGGTAATCAACTAAATCTTGGCATGGCTTAACTACTCTTGGATGTGACGTCACATGATGGACTGGCCGTCAGCCGCGACCTACACAACAAGCCAACGGTGACAGAAAGCGATTCTGATGGTTCTTGCACATCTCGATCGGTATTTAATTTATCATGTAAAAGCAGTGACTATGATTGCGACAGCCAATGTAACTCTGGGGATGTTTCTGCAAGGCCTTTACCATAACATATCAACAATAAACAAGTGGGGTATGTTTTGCTCCCATAAGGAAACCTAACACAGAGTAACTTTTATTCAAGACTGGCACAGCCTTTTAAACTTGAATAAAGTCAGACAAATACATAGATGAACAATCTAATAGTGGGGGAAAAACAAGCTCAGGCCAACAACTGAACTGTCTGGAAAAGATTTGGACTTGAGGGGAGGGAGAGGGGAGTTTGAAGATGGAGAAACTGGGAAAATGAAATTAAAAAAAAAAAAATTAAATTAAAAAAAAATTGTTACAGATATGAAAACTCTTCTCTAGCTGCATAAGGGAACCATCGCAATCCCTTTTGAAGGCAGATATATTTGTATTGCCTGCTCCGAGGCCTTTCCTCGGAAACGAGCTATTCAGTTCCAGCTGGACGCCCGAACACATCATTCCGAAGTCTCGAGGGAGGCTACCGACTGACTTTTTGATGCGATCACGCGTGGACGGCGAGCGGAGATTCTCCTTCCTCAAGCCTTAACGTGTTCATTCAATTTAACAAGTGTGATCTGTCCATAGACAAGAACAGAATAAACGTGCGACTATCGTACTCATCTGTACGAGCTTACCACTCAGCCTTCAAAGTATACGCGCACAATGCTGACGAAGTTTTTGATCCACTCGAACGGGCTCGGCAATTGTTGGAACAGCTCGTTTTCGTGGTCCAGCTGGAACTGACGTGGTAAAAATAACTTAGTGGCCCGGCATGGTTGCACCAACCGAAACCCCTTCTTTCGAGTATCTGGATCAGATGGAAATGTGTGCAAGAATATCCGTCTCCTGCTGAGCTGCTGCACACGCCTACAGCACAATATCTGCCACCCCCTCGTGACTTTTTAGGCTGTGGGGGATCGCAACTCGTGTTGATTTCACATGGCGTTGGCTTGTTGTGTTGGTCGCGGCTGACGGCCAGTCCATCAAGTGACGTCGCGGTTTTCGGTCTACCGCGCGGGTTTGAACAGGTGTGCAAAACTCGTTTTTTATCTATTAAATTCTTTCGGCGACTTTTTTTGAAAAATGAATACCATACTGTAATTAAGGGTTCTATTCAATTGTCTAGGGGAAAGAGTATCGTCCCACGAGAAGATGTTCAGAGTGGGCGGGGTATGTAAAGTGATAGCTGGGGTATACTAGGAGAGAGAGAGAGAGAGAGAGAGAGAGAGAGAGAGAGAGAGGAGAGAGAGAGAGAGAGAGAGAGAATATGAGAGAGAAAGAGGGAGGGATAGAGAGAGAGAAATGAGAGAGGGGGGTAGGGAGAGAGAGATTGCGTGATTATGGACAAATGAATCACAACTATATTTGAGCATGAATGCAGTTGTTTCAGGCTCCAAACACAGACACACACACACACACACACACACACACACACACACACACACACACACACACACACACACACACACACACAAACACACACACACACACACACACACACACACACACTGTCACGCTCTCTCCACATACACGCACACTTGCTTGCACGTCCAGAGAGAGAGAGAGAGAGAGAGAGAGAGAGAGAGAGAGAGAGAGAGAGAGAGAGAGAGAGAGAGAGAGAGAGAGAGAGAGAGAGAGAGAGAGAGAGAGAAAGAGGGGGGGAGGGGCGGGAAAGGCAGAGACCAACTGACAGACAGTTTGATGGACAGAGTGAAACTAAAGAGAGTCAATCAGATAGAGGGAGGGCGATACATAGAGAGAATGAGCGAGAAAAAACAAATAGAGACAGAAAGATAGACCGACAGTCAAGCAGACACAAATAAAATATAGACAGAAAGACAATGGGGCAACTGATACGTAAAACCATGAGAGAGGGAGGTGGGGGCAGAGTTGGGGCAGAGACCGAACATGTCTTCGACGTCGTATTTTTACGAAAAATACTGTCTCAGAGCGACAACTTTTCTACGGCAGCAATTTTTTTTTACATGAAATGCTGTCGCTGCGACATGATTTTATTTTTAGGCAGCGACACGATTTTATGGACATTTCTCGTGAAATCCTGTCGCGCTACCAATTTTTATGAAATTATGTCGCTCAGCGATAATTTTTCATGAACCAGCTGCAGTATTTCCCGGGAAATACTGTCGCTGCGACACGATTTTATGAGCGACAGTATTATATACGACACCGGCGCTCTACCACTGAGCTATTCCGACCCCCTTCCGTGCCTACTGACTGACAATGGCTCTGTACTAATACCCCGCTCCTCTTCCACAGCCACACCCAGACCCATCCAGTCACAGCCCCAGAACAGTCAGTCTACAGGGAAGCAGTCATTATCAGGTCGGCATAGGCCAACCCACCGTAAGAGACAGAGCTCTGCGAATCCAGCCAGAAGTCAGCGCCCCCCCCCCCCCCCCCCCCCCCCAACCCGCCCACACACCCCTCCCCCTCTCATCTCCTTTGGAGAGTGCAACCGCATCCACACTTCACGCTTGAAACTGCATTTCGTCAACACGGTGTAATGAAGCAAAAAGGGTTTCTCAAAATTACGTGCAGGCATACCAAATAACTTGGTAAACATTGCGTCTGAGAAATTGGCAGCATTATTTTCGGCATGATGTATCATATTTCTCAGAACAAAGGAGGAGGGGAGGGGGTCGGTAATATAATGAGCATCACATTACGTCATCGGCCTCATTCTGATCTTTTTTTTAGAATTTTTGAACGGGTTCATACTTTCCCCCATCTTCACTCTACACACACACACACACACACACACACACACACACACACACACACACACACACACACACACACACACACACGAACACACACACACACACACACACACACACACACGAACACACACACACACACACACACACACACACACACACACACACACACACACACACACACACACACACACGCGAACACACACACCGCGCGCGCGCGCGCGCACGCACACGCACACACACACACACACACACACACACACACATACACACACTACAATGCACATAATACAATACACACACACAACAACAACAACAACAACAACACACACACACACACACACACACACACACACACACACACACACACACACACACACACACACACACACACACACACACACACTCACTCACTCACTTTACACAAGCACACGTGCACGCAAACACACACGCACACTCATCTGACATTTCAATAGCGAATTCCATTGCGACAATCAATTCCCTAAATTATATTGTGTAGGACGTAGCGAAGGTTAAAACAATTTGAATGAACATCGGAAAAATTACACACACACACACACACACACACACACACACACACACACACACACACACACACACACACACACACACACA
>CM031602.1:7039614-7041325 GCA_018398815.1 Conus ventricosus
ATTGTCTTGATTCACATGGTTTTTCTTTTGTCTGGCTTAACGGTGGAGTTGGTCACGAAAAGTTGTTTCTACAGGAACTAAAACAACGAATGATTGATTGCTATCAGCAAGAGTGGAACACCAAACTGTCAAATAGTGACAGGTATTCAACCTATCGTTTGTTTAAATCATTACTACAGCCTGAAAAGTATCTTGCAGATATCACAATCCCAAAGTTCCGAAAAGTTCTTGTAAGGTTTCGATTAGGAATCAGTGATATAAAAGTCCACGACAGATACAAACATAACTCAAAAAGCTGCCCATTTTGTGACAAAACTGAAGATGAAATACACTTTTTGCTGGAATGTCCATCATATCAAGATTTAAGAATTAAGTATATCATGAAATATGTAACAAATGTACACGGACTTTGTTGAAGTTTTTGCTGCAAAACGAGAAAAGGGACGTAAATTCGTTCTGTTGCGATGTATATCTTCTATGCCTTGAAGTAAAGAGAAGAACTGTTACTGGGAGAGAACATTAGGAGTACCATATGTTGTCATACATTTATCTGTTTTACCTTGTTTCGTGGTCGATACGTCTTGTGTATACTTAGAGATCATGCTGAAAAATGTGGTTATATGTGTGTGTATGTGTGTGTGCGCGCGTGCGTGCGTGCGCGCGCGCGTGTGTGTGTGTGTGTGTGTGTGTGTGTGTGTGTGTGTGTGTGTGTGTGTGTGTGTGTGTGTGTGTGTGAGTGTGTGTGTGTGTGTGTGTGTGTGTGTGTGTGTGTGTGTGTGTGTGTGTGTGTGTGTGTAGTAGTAGTAGTACTTTAATTTTACGTCTTTTCACAAACTATGTGATATTAGACAAGAAAGGAGAGATAGACAGGCAAATAGAGGGAGATAGATAGAGTTTGTTCATGTTGCATACAAGTGTGTGTGTGTGTGTGTGTGTGTGTGTGTGTGTGTGTGTGTGTGTGTGTGTGTGTGTGTGTGTGGTTTTGTGTGTGTAGGGAGGGGGTGGAGATGGGAGTGAGTGGAGGTGGTGTACATAAAATCAGAAAACAATCAGACCACACAAACGAATAAACAAACAAACCTACACACACTAACAATATTAGATTAAAGCAAATACCTGACTGGACTACAAATCAAGCAGAAAGTAACTTTCAAAGCAAAATCAATATCAGAAAAAATATCTGTCACAGACATGCCTGATAAATATGGCAGAAATGCCTTGAGAGGCACACATTCGAACAAAACATGATCGCTTGTCAATTTGTTTCCCCGCATATGCATTTTGTTGCAGAGCTATATTTAGTTCTAATGTCACACTGTCACTCTTGCATACCCGCATTCATGACAGCATTTACTCCATACGCACACGCAATCTTTCCAAACAACCAAAAGGCGCACTACCGAATGTTTTTCTTCTCCCCCTCTCCTTCAGGAAAACAATTTACTAAATCATCAACCACTTGTAAACAGAGTTTACAACCATATCTCTCTCCACACTGAGAGACAAATAAATCTGCACACATGTATCTCTCCTCACACCGAGAGACAAATCAATCTTCACACATATATCTCTCCTCACACCGAGAGACAAATCAATCTTTACACATGTATCTCTCCTCACACCGAGAGATAAAATAGCTAGTTCCGCTTCTATAAAGCTATGGCCTTCACATTCCGTTATCAAAAATCCGAACCAGGATCAATCTCACAAA
>CM031602.1:7041425-7053925 GCA_018398815.1 Conus ventricosus
TCTTCTCCCCTCTCCCCTCTCTTGACATTGCAAAATCATAGAGTACAAATATATAAAAGTATTTCCATTTTTTTCGTCGAAGGCTGATCAATTGCAGGTGTCGAAACGGAGATCACATGCAGCGAAATGAAGTATTCTATTGGTTTGGCACTTCCAAAGCGTCTAAATTTATCAGCCACGTTCTTTTTAAACGTAAACAGACATTTCAAGTAGTATTTGACGACTCTTAGACTAGGAGTCACAGAGATGATGACACAATGCAATCGCTATAAAATCTGTCAGGCAAAAAGTCCAGTTTGTTCAATGTGTAAAGGCGCAAAAGGAGATTGATTATGTATTTTGCCGTGTTTCTTTGCTCCATGACCTAAGACAGAACATATTTCCATGAATTTGATGCACACCCACCTGTTACTTTGGACTCTGCTTACGTCATATCAGGAGAAACTCATCATGAGAAACCTATGCTATTACGTCATATCAGGAGAAACTCATCATGAGGAACCGATGCTATTACGTCATATCAGGACAAACTCATCATGAGGAACATATGCTATTACGTCATATCAGGAGAAACTCATCATGAGGAACCGATGCTATTACGTCATATCAGGAGAAACTCATTATGAGGAACCGATGCTATTACGTCATATCAGGAGAAACTCATCATAAGGAACCGATGCTGCTACGCCATATCAGGAGAAACTCATCATGAGGAACCTAGCCATTACGTCATATCAGGAGAAACTCATCATGAGGAACCTATGCCATTACGTCATATCAGGAGAAACTCATCATGAGGAACCTGTGCCATTACGTCATATCAGGAGAAAACTCATCATGAGGAACCTATGCCATTACGTCATATCAGGAGAAACTCCTCATGAGGAACCGATTGCTATTACGTCATATCAGAGAAACTCATCATGAGGAACCGATGCTATTACGTCATATCAGGAGAAACTCATCATGAGGAACCTATGCTATTACGTCATATTAGGAGAAGCTCATCATAAGGAACCGATGCTATTACGTCATATCAGGAGAAACTCATCACGAGGAACCTATGCCATTACGTCATATCAGGAGAAACTCATCATGAGGAACCTATGCATTACGTCATATCAGGAGAAACTCATGAGGAAAACCCATGCTATTACGTCATATCAGGAGAAAACGCATCACGAGGAACCTATGTTATTACGTCATATCAGGAGAAACTCATGAGGAACCGATGCTATTACGTTATATCAGGAGAAACTCATCATGAAGAACCTGTGCCATTACGTCATATTTAGGAGAAATCATCATGAGGAACCTATGCCATTACGTCATATCAGGAGAAACTCATGAGGAACCGATGCTATTACATCATATTAGGAGAAAACTCATCATGGGAACCTATGCCATTACGTCATATCAGGAGAAACTCATCATGAGGAACCTATGCCATTACGTCATATCAGGAGAAATCATCATGAGGAACCTATGCCATTACGTCATTATCAGGAGAAACTCATGAGGAACCTATGCTATTACGTCATATCAGGAGAAACGCATCACGAGGAAACCGATGCTATTACGTCATATCAGGAGAACGCCATCACGAGGAACCTATGCTATTACGTCATATCAGGAGAAACTCATGAGGAACGATGCTATTACGTCATATCAGGAGAAACTCATCATGAAGAACCTGTGCCATTACGTCATATCAGGAGAAACTCATCATGAGGAACCTGTGCCATTACGTCATATCAGGAGAAACTCATCATGGGGAAAACCTATGCCATTACGTCATATCAGGAGAAACTCATGAGGAACGATGCTATTACGTCATATCAGGAGAAACTCATCACGAGGAACCTATGCTATTACGTCATATCAGGAGAAACTCATGAGGAACCGATGCATATTACGTCATATCAGGAGAAACTCATCATGAGGAACCTATGCTTGTATTGCTTTATGGTTTTCAAAAGACACTCGAACCGTTGCCATTCTAGACCTTTGCTCATCTGACTGAGCACTACACTGATTTCTTTAAAAGATGCAGCATGATTATAGTTTATAGGTAAGCAGCCCGTTGTGTAAACGAGTGTTGATTGTAAAGCGCTTAGAGCTTTCTCTAGCGAGAATAGGCGCTATAATATATAAGTATTCATTATTGTTATTATTATTATTTGCGTTTGATTTTGTGTGTGCTTTATTTTGTTTATTTTTGTATCATATTTATTCACCCTCTAATATGGTGCTGTAACCTACATGGAATTCAATTCTGTGTCCGTTGTTCCTGCCATAATCATTCCTTGTGAAACCAGTTCCTGACACGGTACAATATTTCCCTTTCTGGTGTGGGGTTGAGAACTTATCACAGTGAAGCATTCTCTCTCTCCCTCCCTCCCACCCTCTCCGTCTGTCTGTCTGTCTGTCTGTCTCTCTTCCTCTCCTCTCTTTCTCCCCCACCCCCTCCCTCTGTCACCACTCGAACACCATTATCCCTTCCAAAGACAAGTCTAAAGGGGAACAAATATTTTCCTTTTGCGTATGGTATTGAGGCCACTCACAAGGAAATATTGCTCTCTCTCTCTCTCTCTCTCTCTCTCTCTCTCTCTCTCTCTCTCTCTCTCTCTCTCTCTCTCTCTCTCTCTCTCTCTCTCTCCTTCCCCTCCCCCTCATAATTCCTTTCAAAACACTTTCAGAGATGGAACAATATTCTCTTTCACTGCTATTAGGGTACAGGTGTTCAACCTTCTTGCCTAATTAGAACAGAACACTGGCACTGCCAGTCGCTCTCTCTCTCACTTTCACTCACTCTCTCTGTCTGTCTGTCTGTCTCTTTCTCCTTTACACACACACACACACGCACGCACGCACGCACGCACGCACGCACGCACGCACGCACGCACGCACGCACGCACGCACGCACACACACACACACACACACACACACACACACACACGCACACACACACATCCTCTCTTTCCAAATCAGTTTCAAAGATGTGAAAATATCCTATATTGTGGATGGGTTTGTTGCTTAATCACATAATGAGACATTCTCTCTCTCTCTCTCTCTCTCTCTCTCTCTCTCTCTCTCTCTCTCTCTCTCTCTCTCTCTCTCTCTCTCCATCCCTCTCTCTCTCTCTCTCTCTCTCTCTCTCTCTCTCTCTCTCTCTCTCTCTCTCTCTCTCTCCCAACTACCATCATTGTCCCTTTCGAAATCAATCCCAAACATGGCAAAACAGTATGTAGATGGATCTGTGCCTAATCACGCAATGCGAGATACGATCCAAGCAAAATGATTACATCGCTTTTACACACGTCTCAACTCATCGATCATAGAGAGCACAACGTCATTTGAAAGGTCGAGCATTTCTCCGTTTTTCCGTTTGAGAGATAAAGTTACTAGGCTGTTACGTCTTGAAATGACAAGATGGTCAAGAGCGTGACATTTTGATGTACTTCGGGGCGAAGTCTTTCAAAAACCATTCTGAAAAGTTCTACGTCTTTGCGAGACTGCAGCTGGGTGATGATGCGAGGAACATTGCTGCTAAACTGCAGAAAGATAATTGCAGAGGTCCAAGCTGTATCACATTCTACAATCCAACGATTACAACTGAAATTCAGAACAGGCAAAGAAGGCGAACAATCCTGGCGAATTAAAGTGACTTCAAAAGAGCTTCAGACGAAAGTAAAGCAGCTGCTGTATCCAAAAGTGCAAAGGAAGACCCACACGTGTCCGTAGGAGAAGTATGCAAAGTGTTCACATCATATAGAGCAGTTCAGAGAATTCTACAATCTTTGACTTTCAGGGTGGAAAACTGGCCGCAACGTAAGTGCCGCATTCTATTACCGAAGAACAGAAGCGACCTGATCTGATGAGCCGTTTTGAGGAATGTGCTTCGCATCTAGAACAGGGAAAAAATTATGAAATCAGAACTGAACACCATCCTCAGAGAGGAATGTAGTAAAGCCTATTGTGATTGGTTCATGAACACCATCCTCAAAGAGGAATATAGTAAAGCCTGTTCTGATTGGTTCATGAACTGAACACCATCCACAGAGAGGAATATATTAAAGCCTGTTCTGATTGGTTCATGAACACCATCCTCAGGGAGGAATATAGTAAAGCCTGTTCTGATTGGTTCATGAACACCATCCTGAGAGAGGAATATAGTAAAGCCTGTTCTGATTGGTTCATGAACACCATCCTGAGAGAGGAATATAGTAAAGCCTGTTCTGATTGGTTCATGAACACCATCCTCAGAGAGGAATATAGTAAAGCCTGTTCTGATTGGTTCATGGACACCATCCTCAGAGAGGAATATAGTAAAGCCTGTTCTGATTGGTTCATGAACATCATCCTCAGGGAGGAATATAATAAAGCCTGTTGTGATTGGTTCATGCGCTAGCAACGTTGCATCGATGCGTGGAAGGAGAGAAATTTTGAAGAGATGTGAAAATCTAGGCTAGATGTGAAAACGGCTTATAAAAAGAAAAACAACAACAACAACCACAACAACAAACACACACACACACACACACACACACACACACACACACACACACACACACACACACACACACACTCATACCACCACCACCACCACCACCACCACCACCACCAACAACTATAACCTAAACTTGATTTTGTATGGATCATGCCTCGTAAAACATTGCCTACTATCTCTTTCTCCGTCGCTCTGTCTATCTCTGTCTGTCTGTCTGTCTGTCTCTGTCTGTCTGTCTGTCTGTCTCTCTCTCTCTCTCTGTCTCTGTCTCTGTCTCTCTCTCTCTCTCTCTCTCTCTCTCTCTCTCTCTCTCTCTCTCTCTCTCCTCTCTCCCTCCCTCTAACACCATTCTCTTCATCTCTGTTCTTCCCCCAGTGTGTCAGCAAATGGCTGGAGGCATCTTCGCCTTCTACGGGAGAGTGTCCGCGTCCTCCTTCCGCATCGCCCAGGCGTTCTCCAGGGAGTTCAACATGCCCTTCCTGACCCTCAGCCACTCCGGAGCCATCTCCAAGCCGGACCGACCCTACTTCGTGTCCATCGTGCCCCACATTGCCGGTGCCATGGCCGACCTGATGGTTCGCTACCGTTGGCAACGGCTCAACTATCTCTACGACAGCAATGAAGGCAGGTAGAGATTTATGGACTTGGCGAGCGCGCGCGCGCGCGCGCGCGCGCGTGTGTGTGTGTGTGTGTGTGTGTGTGTGTGTGTGTGTGTGTGTGTGTGTGTGTGTGTGTGTGTGTGTGTTCGTTCGTTCTTTAATTTAATGTCTATCCACTTTACAGTGATCTTAGACAAAAACAAGAGACAAACGATCAGGCATACAAACAAATAAAGACAAAACAGAAAAACACATGTAAAAGGGGCCTCTGTGTGTGTGTGTGTGTGTGTGTGTGTGTGTGTGTGTGTGTGTGTGTGTGTGTGTGTGTGTGTGTGTGTGTAAGGGGATGGGTGGGGGTGGGGGCATAAATGTGTGTATTGTTTTAAAAATGTCATTAAAAGTGTATGGAGTGTGGAGGTAGTGTAGTATACTAATCTTTGCATGCATAGTCTATTCAATTAATGAGATACCAATAAGTGACCATCATTTTGACCCCATTCTAATTTGCCGGCATAACGGTAAACTGCTTTAGCCTTGATTCATATCTGAACATTTTTAAAGAAACAAAGCATTTTTAACCATTGAAATAATAAGAACAAATAACTCGAGAATCAAAGTAAATGTCCAATTGGACTCTTAACAATTGCCCTAACAACTTCTATAGCCTTCGCTTCGTTCCCAAAAACATCCCAAAAATTCGCGATTGATAAAACCAATCCTAAAACTATTACCACTACTGCTGTGATGATCCTACTGCTGCTGCTGCTGCTGTGCTGCTGCTGCTGCTGTGTGTGTGTGTGTGTGTGTGTGTGTGTGTGTGTGTGTGTGTGTGTGTGTGTGTGTGTGTGTGTGTATGTGTGTGTGTGTGTGTGTAGAAAGTCGTTTTTGCTTTTTTATTATGTATTTACTAATTTATTCTTTTTATATTTATTGATTTTTCTTTGTTTCTTCATTTGTTTATTTACACATTTATTCATTTATTTTTTTTAGTTTATCAAATTATATGTGTTTGTCTATTTATTCATTTTTAGTTTATCGAATTTGTTTATTATTTGTTCGTTTATCAGTGTAAATATTTAGTTAGTTTATTTGCTTGTTTATGTGTACATTAAAAAATATTTTGTTGTTGTTGTTTTATCCTGTCCATTTAGTGGCCATATTCCCACGCGCTCATTGTGGCTCGCTGTTGACAGACACATTCTGGCTCCCTGTTGACAGACACATTCTGGGTTGTCCCGCCGCTCATTGTGGCTCTCTGTTGACAGACACATTCAGGGTTGTCCCGCCGCTCATTGTGGCTCCCTGTTGACAGACACATTCTGGCTCCCTGTTGACAGACACATTCTGGGTTGTCCCGCCGTTCATTGTGCCTCCCTGTTGACAGACACATTCAGGGTTGTCCGCCGTTCATTGTGCCTCCCTGTTGACAGACACATTCAGGGTTGTCCGCCGCTCATTGTGGCTCCCTGTTGACAGACACATTCAGGGTTGTCCCGCCGCTCATTGTGGCTCCCTGTTGACAGACACATTCTGGGTTGTCCCGCCGCTCATTGTGGCTCCCTGCTGACAGACACATTCAGGGTTGTCCGCCGCTCATTGTGGCTCCCTGTTGACAGACACATTCAGGGTTGTCCCGCCGCTCATTGTGCTCCCTGTTGACAGACACATTCAGGCTTGTCCGCCGCTCATTGTGGCTCCCTGTTGACAGACACATTCAGGGTTGTCCGCCCCTCATTGTGGCTCCTGTTGACAGACACATTCTGGGTTGTCCCGCCGCTCATTGCGGCTCCCTGTTGACAGACACATTCTGGCTCCCTGTTGACAGACACATTCTGGGTTGTCCCGCCGCTCATTGTGGCTCCCTGTTGACAGACACATTCAGGGTTGTCCGCCCCTCATTGTGGCTCCCTGTTGACAGACACATTCTGGGTTGTCCCGCCGCTCACTGTGGCTCCCTGTTGACAGACACATTCTGGCTCCCTGTTGACAGGACACATTCTGGCTCCCTGTTGACAGACACATTCTGGGTTGTCCCCCCGCTCATTGTGCCTCCTGTTGACAGACACTTCAGGGTTGTCCCGCCGCTCATTGTGGCTCCCTGTTGACAGACACATTCAGGGTTGTCCCGCCGCTCATTGTGTCTCCTGTTGACAGACACATTCTGGGTTGTCCCCGCTCATTGTGGATCCCTGTTGACAGACACATTCAGGGTTGTCCCGCCGCTCATTGTGGCTCCCTGTTGACAGACACATTCAGGGTTGTCCCGCCGCTCATTGTGGCTCCCTGTTGACAGACACATTCTGGCTTCCTGTTGACAGACACATTCTGGGTTGTCCCGCCGCTCATTGTGGATCCCTGTTGACAGACACATTCAGGGTTGTCCCGCCGCTCATTGTGGCTCCCTGCTGACAGACACATTCAGGGTTGTCCCGCCGCTCATTGTGGCTCCCTGTTGACAGACACATTCTGGGTTGTCCCGCCGCTCATTGTGGCTCCCTGTTGACAGACACATTCAGGGTTGTCCCGCCGCTCATTGTGGCTGCCTGTTGACAGACACATTCTAGGTTGTTCCGCCGCTTAGTGTGGCTCCCTGTTGACAGACACATTCTGGCTTGTCAAGCCGCTCATTGTGGCTCCCTGTTGACAGTCACATTCTGGGTTGTCCGCCGCTCATTGTGGCTCCTGTTGACAGGACACATTCAGGGTTGTCCGCCGCTCATTGTGGCTCCCTGTTGACAGACACATTCAGGGTTGTCCCGCCGCTCATTGTGGCTCCTGTTGACAGACACATTCTAGGTTGTTCCGCCGCTTAGTGTGGCTCCTGTTGACAGACACATTCTAGGTTGTCCCGCCGCTCATTGTGGCTCCTGTTGACAGACACATTCTGGCTCCCTGTTGACAGACACAATCTGGGTTGTCCCGCCGCTCATTGTGGCTCCCTGTTGACAGACACATTCTGGGTTGTTCCGCCGCTTATTGTGGCTCCCTGTTGACAGACACATTCAGGGTTGTCCCGCCGCTCATTGTGGCTCCTGTTGACAGACACATTCTGGGTTGTTCCGCCGCTTATTGTGGCTCCCTGTTGACAGACACATTCAGGGTTTTTCCGCCGCTTATTCTGCCTCCCTGTTGACAGACACATTCAGGGTTGTCCCGCCGCTCATTGTGCCTCCCTGTTGACAGACACATTGTGGGTTGTCCCGCCGCAGTCCCTGCGACGGCAATCCATGGGGAACAACAGTCAGTGTCAAATCGTCACCAGGCAAGAAACATTGCACTGCTGCGAGTGACTTTGGCAGTAATGATAACAACAACAACAACAACAACAACAATAATAATAATAAATAATAATAATAATAATAGAATGTAGTAGTAGTAGCAGTAGTAGTAGTAGTAGAAGGAGGAGGAGGTGGAGGAGGAGGAGGAGGAGCAGCAGCAGCAGCAGTAGGATCATCACAGCAGTAGTGGTAATAGTTTTAGGATTAGTGTTATCATTAGTATTATTGCTGTTCTCGTTGTTACCATCTTTTTAATTTCTAGGCTGAAGGTGGGATATTTCTTAAAGTTTTCGTTGATGTATTGGGATGGTTTGCTTGTTTCACGTTCTGGGGTTCCTGAAATCGATCGAAACCTTAAATGAGGCAGGGGAGACAAACAAATAAGGGAGGCAACTCTTTGCTCCCCTGGTGAATCAATTACACGTCCAAGCAGCATCAGCTTGGAGTTGAGGGTAAACCTAATTGTTTCACCCTAGGAGCCCAAGATGCCAGCTCCTTTTTGACTGTAAAACAAAAAGAAACTGTCTCAGCCGTTTGTGCAGGTTTTGTTGTTGCTTTCTTTGTGGCGTCTTTCCGTCGGTGAGTTTGTCTGGCTGTTTGTCAGTTTAGAAGTTCATTTCGTCTAAATTTCAGGGCGTTGTCGTTCCAGAGTTCCCAAACAATATGTTGTACTGAAATGAGCGTGCGGCGTGGTATTCCCTCTGCTTTTTTCGTCAGACATACTTTCGTGGAAGCTATTTTCAGATGTGCTCCATTCTGGCGAAATACATTGTTTGCATGATGTGCCGAGAGCCCATGAACAGCGCCGATGGTGAACACAATAGTTTCCTTTCGCTTGACACTGAAATAGCAGACGAGAACTGCGAGGAATGACACAAGTTTGGTTTCAGTTCGATTTATCTTCTTGTCTATCTAACCTGCGCGGTATAACACCGATGTAATACTACATTTTTCGAATTTCCTCATATAACCGAACGCAGCACGGTTCAAGAGCATTCTCATTTTCAGCGGCAATACTCTGGAATTCGCTGCCTTTCCATCTACGTCATGCCCCTTCTTTCCCGACCTTCAAGCCCGCACTGAAAACTTATCTTGTTTCAACGCAAGTTGCAGAACACCACCTGAAATATGACCGAATTCCTGCAAGTCACCACCTGAAATATGACTGAATTCCTGCAAGTCACCACCTGAAATATGACTGAATTCCGGCAAGTCACCACCTGAAATATGACTGAATCCCTGCAAGTCACCACCTGAAATATGACTGAATTCCTGCAAGTCACTTGCACACTTTTTTCGTGTACGAATGAGCTGTTCACCGTATTATATAATGTAGGTGTTTGTGTATGTGACATTGTGTCCAAATTGTGTGTGTGTGTGTGGGGGGGGGGGGGGGGTGTACTATAGATTTTGATTTTTTTAGAACTGTAGAGCGCCCTGTGGCCTCCATTGATATGCTGGGCGCTGTAGACGTTGTCCTCATTATCATCATTATTACGATGGAAAGAAACAGGCAGCTAAACCAAGCAGTCGGAGTTCACTGATACTTTGGTGGGCCAGGCCAGCAGCTGGTGATACAGTGCAATGGCGCCAGGGTGTGGCGTTTTGCCGTGCTTATGTCGCCGTGTGTGCCAGGCCTTAAAAGACCCCCCCCCCCTCTCCCTCTCTCTCTCTCTCTCTGTCTTTCTTTCTCTCTCCCTCCCTCTCTCACTATCTCTCTCTCTCTCTCTCTCTCTCTCTCTCTCTCTCTCTCTCTCTCTCTCTCTCTCTCTCTCTCTCTCTCTCTCTCTCTTTCAATGCATTCAGTTATTAAGTGTTTCCATTCCATTCCATGGATATATGCGAGTGCTCTCGCAAAGTAGAGCTGTTAGTATTACAGTCAGAAATTCAAGAAAAGAATGAAAAAATGATACGTGGACAAAAAAAAAAAAAGACATTTGTCTGTCTGTCTGTCTGTCTGTCTGTCTGTCTGTCTGTCTGTCTGTCTCTCCCCTGTGTGTGTGTGTGTGTGTGTGTGTGTGTGTGTGTGTGTGTGTGTGTGTGTGTGTGTGTGTGTGTGTGTGTGTATGTGTGTGTGTGTGTGTGTGTGTCTCTCTCTCACTCTCCCTGTGTGTGTTGTGTGTGTGTGTGTGTGTGTGTGTGCGTGCGTGCGTGCGTGCGTGCGTGCGTGCGTGCGCGCGCGCGAGCGTGCGTGCGTCCGTCCGTGCGTGCGTGCGTGCGTGCGTGCGTGCGTGTGTGTGTGTGTGTGTGTGTGTGTGTGTGTGTGTGTGTGTGTGTGTGTGTGTGGTGTGTGTGTGTGTGTGTGAGCGCGCGCGCGCGCGTGTGTGTGCGTGCATGCGTGTGTGCGTAACGACTAAGTATATACTACACATTTAAAACTTATGTTTAAAATCTCTTCCAGAACAACAGTACATAGACCTCCCCTTTAACGGAAAGAAAGGGGGGGGGGGGGGGGGAGGTTGGTAAGGGTGGATTGTGTGGCGAAAGAGACAGAGAGCTGAAGAGAGAGAAAGAAATGCCGCTGGCCAGTGACCAGCACGAAGCACAACGTGCTTGGCCTGTGGTCCGAAGATGAATGGGGACCTGCTGGATAAACTAGGCTGAGTCAGGGAACACTTGGGGTCGTTTATGCTTGGTCACTGTAGCATGACTGATGAGCCATACACCTGCGTCTCTCCATCGCCTGTGTTATCACCGATTCAGACTTAGTCATGAATAAAGGCGTCTTCACGGGAACGATGAAACTAGGCTGCATGTAGGGGATGAAACAAAACCAAGCCAGAACAAAACCGTTAGTTCCTAATTCCGTATTGGTGGAAAACAGAACATAACAAAACAAAGCAAAAACAAAAACAAACAAACAAAGAAATGAACAAAGAACGAGGAATGGGGCGTGTTACTATGGAAACTATTTCATCTGGTTCACCTGCTGTTGGTGCATATTGGACTGTTCAAAGCGTCTTCTGTTTTTAATGTATCAGAATCCAGGCTGCTGTTTCGTTTTGCCGGTGAGCTGTGCAGTAATGAAATTTGGACCGGCCCGACCCATGCGGACGCTCCCCTAGACATTCTGTCGTGTCACGTGCTGTGGCCGCCATTACGCAGTGTCATCTGCCTGGGAGCAGTTATGTCCCTTGACGTCTTAATGCATGCCCTATGCGTGCCTGCACCCGATGTCAACATAGCGCAGACTTCCAAGGGTGGTGCATGATTGCTCTATACATTTTTCTCG
This sequence comes from Conus ventricosus, assembly GCA_018398815.1. Lineage (NCBI taxonomy): Eukaryota > Metazoa > Mollusca > Gastropoda > Neogastropoda > Conidae > Conus > Conus ventricosus. The sequence goes on from CM031602.1 coordinate 7,053,046, forward strand.
TCTGCCTTTTGGCCGACTCTGAGGAAAGGCTCAGTGACGGTGAGGAAAGACCCACTGACCGCAAGGAAACTCCTGTTGACAGCATGAAAGACTGCAACCCAGGGGTGCTCTTCAGATCTTATGTGGCGACCAGCTGCCGTGGCGAAGTTGTTAGCGTCGCGGACTCCCGGCTGGGAGGTCGTGGGTTCGAATCTCATCAGAGAGTCATGTGGGTTTTTCTGCCCCGACCGGCTCCTACCCAGAGTTGAGTTTGCTGCGGACTCAGTTGGGAAGACTGGGACCGCACAGTCGAGTTTCATCCACTTAATGGATGCGTTTCTGAGAGTGTTGCTCAAATTTCCTGACCAACACTGCAGGTGCCTGTATCTCTCGGGCCTGGTTGACGCCGGGATATATTATGAAAGGAAGCGTAGAATACAGCCCTGTCATGTAGTCTCAGACTGAAATGGAAATCCGTAGCATCATCTTAATCATCCTCATTCTTATCGGGCAGCATAAAATAAATGTCTCAAGTTCTATGGCCCTTCATGCCCTGCTTTCATGGTGACCTCAGTTTCGATGTCCTCTCCACGTCTGTGACTTTGGTTTGGTTCCGTCGGGGTCACCGATATCGGCGAGTCCATGGGGGCTGTCGTTGGACAGACGTGGTGGCGCCCTCCGGAGGGAGAGCTCACTCACGCCGGCTCCGCGACTAGGCAATTATTGTCGTCAGTAGGGGGTTTAGTAGGTGGTGTCCTGCGTATGTTAGATCAGAACAGGCGCCACTGAACACCACCGAAGTGACTCGGCAGCAGTGCAGTGTCTCCTCCGGTGGGTTGCCCCTTGACGACTTGACATTGACTGCTCCCTGTGGATTGCCAGTGTCGGGGCTGCGGTGGGG
>CM031602.1:7058925-7063166 GCA_018398815.1 Conus ventricosus
GTGGACGACTGTAGTGACAAAGCATGTCCAGTTTTGGACGACTAGTGACAAAGCATGTCCAGTGTGGACGACTAGTGACAAAGCATGTCCAGTGGGGACGACTGTAGTGACAAAGCATGTCCAGTGGGGACGACTGTAGTGACAAGCATGTCCAGTGTGGACGACTAGTGACAAAGCATGCCCAGTGTGGACGACTAGTGACAAAGCATGTCCAGTGTGGACGACTGTAGTGACAAGCATGTCCAGTGTGGACGACTAGTGATAAAGCATGTCCAGTGGGGACGACTAGTGTCAAAGCATGTCCAGTGTGGACGACTGTAGTGACAAAGCTTGTCCAGTGGGGACGACTGTAGTGACAAAGCATGTCCAGTGTGGACGACTGTAGTGACAAAGCATGTCCGTGTGGGCGACTGTAGAGACAAAGCATGTCCAGTGGGGACGACTAGTGACAAAGCATGTCCAGTGTGGACGACTGTAGTGACAAAGCATGTCCAGTGGGGACGACTGTAGTGACAAAGCATGTCGAGTGGGGACACAACCTGAGCGTACCATTGGAAGATGATGAATACATTCAGTAACTATCGTCATCAGTTGCTGGACGCAGCCTTACATTCAGTAACTATCGTCATCAGTTGCTGAATGCAGCCTTACATTCAGTAATATCGTCATTCAGTTGCTGAATGCAGCCTTGCATTCAGTAAATATCGTCATCAGTTGCTGAATGCAGCCTTACATTCAGTAACTATCGTCATCAGTTGCTGAACGCAGCCTTACATTCAGTAACTATCGTCATCAGTTGCTGAATGCAGCCTTACCAGTAGTGGCAACATACAACCAGCGCTGATACACTGCAGATGCAAACCTCAAAGGGCACTTTCCCGCTGCAGATACATACATATAGCGCGTAGTGTTTGAGATGCACAAAGCACCAGCCGCGTTCTACTGAAAAGTGTAATAGAGAATCAGCGTACAGTATGTGCACTGCAAAACAGAATACGTACATACCACTTGCAGCTGCAGTATATAATCGGCACATACCATAATAACATGTAGTTACAAATAGAACCAGCACGAACCTTTTTGCTACAATGCAGCTGCAGTATATAATCGGCACATACCATAATAACATGCAGTTACAAATAGAACCAGCACGAACCACTTGCTACAATGCAGCTGCAGTATATAATCGGCACATACCATAATAACATGCAGTTACAAATAGAACCAGTACGAACCCCTTGCTACAATGCAGCTGCAGTATATAATCGGCACATACCATTATAACATGCAGTTACAAATAGAACCAGCACGAACCTCTTGCTACAATGCAGCTGCAGTATATAATCGGCACATACCATAATAACATGCAGTTACAAATAGAACCAGCACGAACCACTTGCTACACAATCCTATCAACACCCACCTCTCGTTACAAAATACAACCAACACACACAACTCGTTACACAGTAGGCTACAACCGTCACGCAGTACTTGTAGCTTGTAGCTGCAGAACAGAAACAAAAGATACCACCATGCAGCTGCAAAAAATAGAATATGCGTCTGCAAACACCAGTCTTAACACCAACTCCACATTTCTAGCTTGCAAATATCCTCAGCATTAGTATTTAGACCGTACAGGAACCAAATTATCGCTATCTTCACCGATGCCATCGTCATCACCACAATCATATTCACCATCATCATCGTTAGCGTCAGCAACAAAATCATAGCCACCATCATCGTCATCATCGACGTTATCCCTCCCCCTGTGTGCAGGTCTGTATCGTGTTCAGTACATCCACACGTTGCTGAACAACCTCAGCCACAACCTGGAGATGCGCTACTTCAGGCTGGACGACATCTACCATGCACACGACGATCTGAGACGGCTGGATAAACACACGCCGTGGGCCGACAAGAACTTTGTCCTGGATTTCTCCACGCTCGACGCGTACAGGATCGTGCTGGGGCAGGTGAGAGGGTTATCTTCGGCTGACAGGCTCACATCTCTTACCCTTTCGTGTCGACGTTTGTAATGAAGTTGAAAGTCAGTCCGGAGCAAGAAGTAGAGAAGCTATTTTCAAACTTCTACTATTTAAAAATAGACATGCGGTTCTTTCGGCTATATTGATCTGCTGAATTGCAAAATACTGATCTTTTCTGCCGCAATTGTCCACGGATAAACGGTCAGAATTCAAATCTTGGAACCAGTCAAAGGGAGACAAATTGCTATCAACGTTAAGTCAGTTACATTTTCTACCTGTATCTGTTTGTTGGTTCCTTTGTAAGTCTGTCTGTCTGTTTAAAGGACTGTACACAAACTGATTCCAGTCAAACTTAATGGAAAGTACAAACTCATTAGGTTTTTGGCATGAGTCTGGAAGATAGGGAGTGTCACTGCTGATGGAGCGACAGAACCAGACTGTGTGTGGCTGTGCTACATCACCGGAGAGACGAATATAATGTTAAGGCTTCTGAAAAGAGAGAGAGAGAGAGAGAGAGAGAGAGAGAGAGAGAGAGAGAGAGAGAGAGAGAGAGAGAGAGAGAGAGAGAGAGAGAGAGAGGGGATGGAAGGAAACCTAACCCAGGATCCGTCATTTTCTTTCCTGTGTGTGTGTTGTGCAGATTCCAGAGGTGGGGATGAATCGTCTAGGATACAATTATTTACTGGCCACCATGGTAAGAGATAATTTGATACGTTTGCGCTTTTCCATGATTGAGGGCTTTTTTGTGTATGTCCGTTTTGTTTTCCTTTTTTTCAAATTGCTAGCAAAATGTCTTTTTGTATTTCTGTAACGCTCATACGCGTGCATATACTTTAATGAGTTCATGCATGTACGCTTACCTGTATGCTCACAATACATGCAAACCTGCATGCATGCACGCGTAGACACATGAGTTCAAAGCCCCTAAGGTGGGCTTGCTGAATATTCAGATGCATTTGAAAACATTCTAATTTACGGAAAGACTGCAACGTATGTGTATGCCGTTTTATGCAAATCCCTTCATTCAAGCGCAATTACAATATTCCAGAAGGACTTCTTTCTTTCTACCTTTTAAAACTTTCGTCGGCTTTTCAATAATTCAATTTATCTGAAATCTATTTATAACGTATTCATTGTTATTTATCAAAGCAACTATATTGAAGGACAAGATTATTTGAATATATTTTCGACATCAATGTATGCTGGAATCTATATGAAAAAACACGGTTGGTTTACGAAAAAAAGAACCCACTTTTTCGGTTTTTGACCATTTCAAAAACTCACTTTAAAAGTAAACAATGTACTCTCTCTCTCTCTCTCTCTCTCTCTCTCTCTTCTTCTCTCTCTCTCTCTCTCTCTCTCTCTCTCTCTCTCTCTCTCTCTCTCTCTCTCTCTCTCTTCGTCTGCGCATGAACAACCGGTGAAAACCAAGACTTTTGCCATGTTTTAATGAACATGAATGGCTTGCACAACATAAACACTTATTTTGTGAGGCACAGCTGAATCCTTGTTATCACTCGTCATCAAAATGCCGTGGAAATCATCCAAACTTTCAGCCCTGAAAGCTATTTTTACACTATCTTCTTCCTACAGTCATCACAGTTTTCCTCTTTTTTTGTTTTGTTTTGTTAAGGGCAGTGTTCTATTACTAGTTATTATTTCTTTCTAGTTTTACTTTTTCTGTGGTTGAGTGAGTACTTGTTTTGTGGCTTCAATATTTTGCTGATTTATGTGATCAGTCTGTACATTTATTTATCTATAAATTGATTAATACCAATAACTTTTCTCTCTCTCTCTCTCTCTCTCTCTCTCTCTCTCTCTCTCTCTCTCTCTCTCTCTCTCTCCTCCCTCGCCCCATCTCTCTCTCTCTCTCTGTCTCTTGGTTTCTCTCTCCATCTCTTTGTCTGCCTGTCTGCCCGTATGTACCTGTCTCTATCTCTCTCTCTCTCTCTCTCTCTCTCTCTCTCTCTCTCTCTCTCTCTCTCTCTCTCTCTGTCTCTGTCTCTCTGTGTCTGTCTGTCTCTGTTTCTCGCTTTCTCTCCCCTCCGCTGGCTTGCATAGCATAAACATTCATTTTGTGAAGCCAAGTCTGACCGCTGTTTTTTTTTTTTAAACTATCTTAATCCCACAAAGGTCCCCTTCTACTTTTTGGTTTATGATAGTGTTCTGTTATTATTCATTTTTCTTTTTCAGCTTGCTTTCTTTGTGTTTGAGAGGGTAATTTTGTGGCTGCTCTATTTAGCTGATTATGTGATC
>CM031602.1:7063266-7083266 GCA_018398815.1 Conus ventricosus
AGTAAACAAGGCAAACCAAAACACCAGTCCACAATGAAAAAAAGAAACCCATTTCACCATCATTTCCCATCCAGCCCCACCCTCATCCCCTATCTTCGCCACATCACATCCTTAGCGGTTAAAAAAACACACAAACAAAACAACGATGTGTCCTTTTCCTACGAGAAACGAATTTCTGTAAGGAGCAACCCTTCCTTTGGTTACCTGGCAAGTGCAAACTATGGCAGTGAACGAGGCACGGGTAATTAGTATTGGTATGACACGTGATGGCAGCTAACATTAGATCAGGATAGACGTGGCCCAGGAGAAGGGTGGGAGGTAGGACAGAGGGAAGGGAACGGTGAGGAGTGGAGGGGTTCGGGACAATAACATCGCAGACCAACCAGGGGCGGATGGCAGGGTATTTGACATTCCCTGCGCGCAATCCCGGAAATTAGATAAAGACTTCAAAGCCCCGAAGTCCCTCTTGGTTTTGAAATGCTTTCTAGCCAAACACACACACACACACACACACACACACCACACACAGGCAAGCATGCACTACGCACACACACATACATGCGGCGCTCGCACACACACACACCAAAACACACACATACACACACACACACCAGGGATGAACACGCACGTGCATGCGCATAAAAACACACACACACACACACACCTGGATTACTAAAGCAGCAGGATCTAAACAGCTCTACCATTTATTATAGGTTTTTATTACTGGTCTAAGATTTTTATACGGCGTTGAATATGAGTGTATTCTCCGAGTGTTTTGGTGATCTGCAATAAGTGGATTGTGGTTGATCACGTTGGAATGTGTCGTCCGCAGTCTACCTTTTTTAGTCTTGCAGTGTTGGCAGTTTTGCTACTGAACCGGCGACCCCATTAGGAGGCGGCGATACACTTCAACTGAAATAGTCACATTGATAGATCACATGCCGAAAGCCTTTACTGCTTACAGGTCATCAATTCGTATTCTTCAATACTTTTATTTGATATTCATTTTTTTAAGTGATTAGAGTGGAATTTCTTTTTCAATTTTATTTTTTCATTGTTTTTGTTTTGCTAGTTCTAATCGTGACCTCAGCAATTGACTAATATAAGGCGTAACTTATGTACACGGAAGTGACGTCATTTTGTTTTGACATCATTTTGACCATGAATTTCAAACTGGAAAGAACAATCCATTACCTGGATGGTGACAACTCCCTTAAAGCAAGTTCAACTTAAATTAACTTAAATCATCTTTCGTACCAAATTTGTTGAACAAATAAGATCATAATGTTTATTATTAAAGATTCAGTAGACGGCTCTCGCTCCTGCGACATCTATATCCTCATTACCACAAAAAGGCAATAGAGTCCGTGATTCGTGAAGTTGTGACTGTCAAAAATTTAATAGATGAAAGTTTTTTTATATTCAGGCACAAATGATAGAAAAGTAATAAGCTGATTCAGACACAAAGCTTGCTGTAAGCTGTTGACACTACAAAGCCCCAAAGTAAAAACAGTTGGTAATTGTTTTCAAGGACCTGGATGAGAGTTTTTGGCTGACTTCCTGTCCAAGTATGTGCGCGGGTCCGAAAATCGGTTTCTTAAAAAACGGGAAAAAAGTGACAATAATACTTTCAAACTTCAAGCACTTCCATAAAAACTTAGTATTGACAATGTTGTGTCGAAGATACACCCAAATTGTCGCAATAAAAAAGGTATACTGTTGTCAACGTCTGCATCACACAATAAACACTGTTTAAGTAAAGTAGCAGATAGTAGGCCAGATTTGGTCATCATCACACCCCCGAGAGAACTGTACCTTGGACATAATTTGTGTTAACTGCAATGTGAACCACTCATCAGCTTTCAGGATGATCCTGCTAAACGATGCCAAAGAAGTTACTGTTTTGAAATCAAAGAACCTATATTTCGTTCAAGAGCATACGTCCAAGCAGAAGCGAAGCTGAAAACAGAAAGTGAGTTCCGTTAATCAGAAATCTTATGCGGACGTTTTGTAAGGAATGTTATTGTAATATTTGATTGCAAATTACTCAAACTGCAGTAACGTTCTTTTCCGTTTCACTCAAACTGAAGGCTATTAAGCAAATTCCATATCACTGTCCCCTGAAGACCCATCACTGATCAACTAGCGACCACATCATCTCCCTCTATGAGTCATCAGTGTCAACATTCCGACCAGCAGTCATCTCCCTCCAAGAAATCATCTGCTGGTCAACATGCGACCAGCACTCATCTCCCACCAAGAAGTCCATCTGCTGGTCAACATGGCGACGCAGCGAACATCTCCCTCCAAGAAATCATCCGCTGGTCAACATGCGACCAGCATTCAATCTCCCTTCAAGAAGTCACCGCTGGTCACATGGCGACCAGCACTCATCTCCCTTCAAGAACTCTTCGCTGGTCAACAAGGCGACCAGCACACATCTTCCCTGAAGTCATCATTGGTCACATGGCGAACCAGCAGTCATCTTCCTTGAAGTCATCAGTTGTCAACATAAGGGGTGAGCAGCCAGTCCATCTTCCCTGAAGTCATCAGACGGTCATCATGGCGACCACAGTCATCTTCCTGCATAAGGCTAGTCAACAAAAAGTCCAGCAATCACTTCTCTGCTACGCCTACGGATGTTAAACAAGCGCAACCAACTGCCATTTATCCGCTCGGGCGTCTTTTTTTTGTTCAGCAATCGGGCCCCATCATCATATTGTTGAAGCAGTTTTCAGTAGGAGGGTCAATGTGATATCCTGTCATCCCAATCTACATACAAGATTTCAAGATACAGTTTACCTACCATATCACCCCATGTGGAAAAAAAATCTCCAAAGCATCACCCCCAACCCCCCACCCCACCCCCGCCCCCCATTCTCTGGGTAACGTCTGCTTTTTTTAGCAGTTTTTGAACTGGTTATTGTACTGCGTCACCTAAATGATACTTATCCACCATTAAATAAGTTAACAAATGACCAGGAAGAAACAGATCAACACAAGTGATAATTTGTCGTCTACAATGGAAACGCACGTTCCTTGTCAACTAATATTGATAATTTGTGTAATCATCTTTTAGTAAATTTCATCATGTACTTCCCATCCTTCAGTCCCCAAAATGACACTCAACAGAAGTAGCCCAAAGTTACAAGGTTATTAACTATCCCCCGGTTTATCATATATGCAAAGAATCTGAAAAAGTGAGTAACAGCTATCTATGTACAATGTGGTTTAAAAGATTACACATACTAGTCTCTTTCTTTTACAAAGATAACTTGTAAAAGTGTCGGCATCCTTTATAAAACTAAAAGTTTCAGACAATCAAATTTTACATTTTTGCATCATTTATACCCTACGGCCCTGATGGGCAAATAACTAATTGATACGTTCTCTAAACTGTTTTCAAAAGAAAAGTGATCAAATGGTAGCGACTTCATTCTCATGCTCCTTTCTGGGATACAGGTTTCAAATAGTTTCTCCACCCTGCTTTTCTGGAAACTGTAGTGGATTCATCTTTAGTTTTGCTTAACGACGAGAACAACCGCATCCCAGACATATCTCATCACATAGAGCATCGGCGCTTTGATCTTACCTTTGTTTCACCTGCTTTAGCATTAACAGCAAAATGGGATACAGCCAATGACCCACTAGGTATTGACCATGTGCCAATACTTTTATATCTTTTAAGAATCCGTTGGATCTGAAAGTTATGGTGTAGATGTAATACCCAAATTAATTACATAAAGGCAGATTGGGAACATTTTCAAAATTTACCTCACTGAGAAGACTGAGAGTGAAGTTATTTGTGCAGTATGGTTTCACATCTTTTTTGATAACTTTCAGAAAGCAGTTCTTGAGCTGCTGCTTTAATCTATTACCAAAAAAAGGACCAAAAAGGAGTGAAAACATTCTCAGGAATGTCTGGTGGAATCAGGCTTGCGAGGAGGCTGTAATAGCCAAAAACATTACTTATCTTAATTGGCTAAAATTAGAAAAGATCCTGTGGCAAGAGAAAAAAGTATGCAGCTCATACAGAAATGTGGCATTACAAAAAAAAAAGCAAACAGAAGTTACAAGCGCAAGCAAAAGGGACAATACTGGTCACAGTACTGTCTAAATGAAAGTATCTGACTGTAAAACTTGAAAAAGGAGATGGGATAAGGTGAAAGAATGAAATCGGGCATTAAACATCCAAATTACCCATCAAAACAACAAGTCAAGATTACTATCTCCCAAAAAAAGGCTGATGATTTGCATCTATGTACGTATTAAAACTTGTTGTATGGAATGTTTGCCTAATGATCAATAGTCGTTTAGATTGAAAATGAAAAAAATACTGATAAATATAGAGATTCCTGTAACAAACAACAATAGGTAACTATAAATTTATCAATATCTATCCAGAAAGTCAGAATGCTGTCCGTCTGTTTGGGAAATAAAAGTTTCGGTTGTTTTGGAGGGATTTCTTACACGATGTTAAAACCATTTACCAAGAGAACTGGATAGTCATTTTACATAAATTATTTAACAAATGTGGGAATGTGGACAAATATCCCGATATATGGAAGACGTCTATTGTGACTCCTATTCTAAACAGGGCAAGCCTCGGTCAGAGACGTCTAGCCTATACCCATTTCAGTCACGTCTCAACTGGAAAAAGTCATGGAAAAAATAATAAATTTTAGAATGGGCCAATTACTGTTATAAAAATGATGTTTATTTTCTTCACACAATCTGGATTTAGAAAAGGACAAGTACAATTGATCACCTGAACACGACTAACACTCAAAATAAGAAACAGTTTGCTAACGAAAAAGTGTCCTTGCTTCCTTCTTTGATCTTACAAGCTTACGAAGAGTGTGGCACAAGCCGATTATAAAATAAATTAAAAACAAATTGGTCTATTCTGGTCACGCTACAATTATGTGAATCATTTTTAAGTGGAGACACATAATACCAAAGTTCTGGGGTTACTGTTATCATCCTCAAGATCTATAAATACAGGGAATTCCACAAGTTCTATAATCTCCCCATTGAATTCAATGTAATGCTAATATGACTTATATACAAGAATTTCATCAAATACCACGGGTAGCTCAATAAGCTGATGACATTGCAATAGATTTAATGTACTTTAAAGAAAAGAACACAAAATTTACGGTCACATAAATTAAATTTCAGAAGCTCCTTTCCAGCCGAGCTGGATAAATTAAATAGTTATATGCATTTGAATGGCCTTTCAATTTCTCTGTTGAAAAGACACATTTGGTTCTCTTAAACAATGGATAAAACCCAAGTAACCTGCCTATATACTTTCCTGGGAGGACGGGACAATTTTTTTATAAACTTGAAGTAAAAATTATTAGTGTCCAACTATAACACCAAACTAAACTGGAAAAAACTTTAGACTCAATTGTTCTAAAGCAGTTAAAAGTTTGAATTTTCTAAAAATAGTCAGTCAATCTCCATGGGGACAAGGATCCCTAAAGTCTTTGGTTGCATTTAGCAACCAGTCTTGTACGATCAAGATTGGACTACGACAGAAGCAATCTTTCTGCTTCGCGATCCGCAATTAAAGAAACTTCAAAGAATTGACAGTACAAAGCTGTAAAAGTTGGCCCTTGTTACCTGTGGCATACTAAGTCCTCTGAAGCTATATAAGATAGCATGCCTTTTGGCCACTTGGATGAAGAAAGGAAAATAAGTTCAGTAAAATCAGTAGTGAGACGGATTTGCGGTGGACACCTGAAGAGTTAAAAATACACGAACCGACATTGATTTTTCGAAAATGCACAGAAAAAATCAATTTAGAGACGCTTCGTTCATAAGTTACAGACGTTTTAATCATCAAAGATTTGACACCCACACGATTAATCGCCTCGCGTAATGTTTCCGCCGGTACCCCGCCCTGGGAACTAAACGAAGTCACAGTTAACATTTTTTCTTCTGATCCTAAATAAAGCGATTTCGCCCATGTGTTACAGCAACTGTCAAAAATGACATGGAAGAAAAGTTTACTAACAATTTGAAAAGAATACACTGACGGCTCATTTCTTGATGATGGCAGTGCGGGATCTGGCGTTTCAAATGTAATACCAGAATTTCAAAGCTGAAAAATCATAATAATTTAAGGTAATTGTCATCCATATTTCAGCTGAACTAGTTTGCTGTCCTGATGGCATTAAAATAATTAATTTCCTTGCCAGTCCTCGAAATTTAATATCCAGTTTTGTGTTGATTCACAGTCAGTTATTAAAAATGTTTTAATGTTTTTGACGCCGAGACACAATAGAGAATATTATTGAGAATAAGGACATGTGCACCTGTCCTTTACATGAAATGGGTAAAAACAACAAAAACTAAAAATGTTTATTTTCCTTGGGTACCCATCGCACACCTCCTTCGTTTTTTATGATCAAGCAGATAGAGCAGCAAAAAGGGGAGCAAAGAATATATTTTGGAGTATTAAGGTTGTAATTTCCTTTATCATACAAGGAAATTAGTCATATAAATCGAGAGGGAAATTCTGGGAAGTCAATACATTCCTCATCAAAACCTCGTCACAAACCTGTCAAACTTTGTGTCGATTAGCCGACCGTTTCTAGCCTACTTTTCGACTTTTAAGTAATACCTACGAGACCAAGTATAGCCAGACTGTTACTGCGTAATCTTGGGATCTTTCAGTTCAACATGTGGATTTTTGATTGGTGAACTAACGAAACCCTTTTTGAAGTTTAAACCAGTGCTGACACTGGGCATGTAGATGTGTTTTGACTTTTTTAGATTCGTTGCCAGTTGTTTCTCTTGTTAAATTAACAGTAACCTTTTGGGAAGTCCATTAAGGAACATTTTATAATTCATAATCGTAAGTTAGATTTTAAGTTATTTTTAACTAATTTTTTCATAGTTACTGGTCCTGCAATTCATCTATCCTTTATTTTTGGTTCCATGTAACCACAACGTCCCTCTTTCTTTTATGATAATAGTTCCAAAAAGTTGAAAACACATAAGTTTAATTATACGTCTGCAATCACCTATATTTGTGACGGAGACGTAAAACAGAATTCCTTCCTACACACACACACATGCAGAGAGAGAGGGAGATGAGAGAAGAGAAGAGAGAGAGAGAGAGAGAGAGAGAGAGAGAGAGAGTAGAGAGAGAGAGAGAGAGAGAGAGATCTCCACATGCCTACATCACTTTCACAACGGACGAAAATCCAAAGGTCATCACCATTGGGGAGGGCAGACAGAGCCATGGACCTCAGTCAAATCATCATCAATGCGGATTAAGAGATCAAGACTATGTCAAGACTTTCCTTCCTGTTTCAGACCACATTAGAAGAGCTTCCACACACACTCTCTCTCTCTCTCTTTCCTTAGTATGGTCCCAAGGACTAATGAAAGCGCTAGAGGTTTTAGACCTCTGCAGTGATTAGTCAAGAATTTCTATTAGATCCTCACCTTAATACACTCGAGAATTTTAAAAAAATAGATGCACATCTAGAGCAAAATGAAAAAAGAATAAAGAAGGAAAAGCATGTTGCTAAAGTATTAGGCAGTACAGAGCAACGCTGAGAAGCAGACATGGGAGTCAGTTACGATGTGCATGTTCCCGAGTGGATGAAGAACTAACAAAACGCATAATCCTAGACATCCAAATTAAAGTTGAAACTCTTAAATGCATGGGTGTAAATGACACTTCGACTGATGTGTTGAAAACAGTCCACAGAAATAGCTACTCCCATTCAGGCCCATAAAGTTTAAAGATCCTATGGAGAAAGATACTTTTCCAGATGAATAAGCCATTCAATCAGTATTCCCTTGTTTAAAAAGGTGAAGAATCAAGCCTGGAAACTACTGTAGCATGTCTCTTTTAAGCACTAAAGAAAAAATAATCCACATCTGTAACGAACACACAACATCTGTACCAATGGGCAGTAGAGCCCAAAAGTGAGGAGCAAGCAGATTTTCTCATAAACACGTATGCCATCATGTAGTATGTTGACTGATCTATAGTGAAAAATATCTTTTATTGCTTATATGCATGTGGGGGTTGATTTTATGAAAGCATTTTGACAAATAGGTCCGAAGCGGTTTCATGCTATTCTTACAGAAAGTCTAGTCATACAAAAAGTATCAAATCATTCAAAGATAAAAGGGTCGTTTCAGTGCCACATTTGTTGGAGAAGTAAGATATCTGTCTCCTATCCCTCCCCCCTCCCCACCCCCCCCCCCCCTCTCTCTCCTCATCTCTCCTCTCTCCTCTCATCATCCATCTCTCTCCTCTCATCTCTCACTCCTCTCTCCTCTCTCTCTCTCTCTCTCACTCTCCCCACGTTTATCCAATTTTATAATGCTATTTGAACGAGAAATGACACATTCCTGTCCCTGGTCCTTGCAGGTCTGGTTATTAACCCTTGTTGCAATTTATCAAGTCGAAACCTCACCCCTTTAGGGGTTTTTCCCCTCCCCCCCCTTTCTGTTTCCCCCCCCCCCCTGCCCCCCCCTATCTGTCTCTCTGTTTGTCAATCTGTCTGTCTGTCTGTCTGTCTGTCTGCTGTCTGTCTGTCTGTCGTCTGTCTTCTCTCTCTCTCTCTCTCTCTCTCACTCTCTCTCTCCTCTCCTCTTCCCTCTCTCCGTCTCTCTCTCTAACTTTTGAACGCCGTCTGTGCACATACATAATGTGTGTGTGTGTGGTGAGTGTGTGTGATGTGTGTGTGTTGTGGTGTGTGTGTGTGTGTGCGTGTTTGTGTGTGCATGTGTGTGTGCGTGCGTGCCTTGTGTGTGCATGTGTGGTGTGCGTGCTTGTGGGTGCCTGTGTGTGTGTGTGTGTTGTGGGTGTGTGTGTGTGAGTGTGTGTGTGTGTGTGTGTGGTTTGTGTGTGTGTGTGGATATGTGCGTCTCTCTCTCCTCTCTCTCTCTCTCTCTCTCTCCTCCTCTCACTCTCTCTCTCACCTCTATCTCTCCCTCTCTCTCTCCCCCCTCTTCTGGCGAAGGCCATACACAACACACACACACACACCCACACACACACACACACACACACACACACACACACACACACACACAACAGAGAGAGAGATGAGAGAGAGAGAGAGAGAGAGAGAGAGAGAGAGAGAGAGAGAGAGAGAGAAGAGAGAAGTAGAGAGAACCCCACTTACTCCCTCACATCACTTCACTCATTCACTAACAAAGGGTATTCCAGTGAATAAAATCCACAACCTTACTGACGTGGCACTTCTGCCAAGCAAACCACCGCAACCGCAACAGCTTAATTACAACGATGGGTGTCCTTTTCCGTGTCGATGGTACGCGCAATGAGTCATCACCAAAACAAATCAACGAGAAAGTCCAAAAGCAATGGCCATAGAAACAAATGATTGGATTATATTAGCTGTTAGAGAGATCATGGAGAGAACGGATTGCAACCAATGACCAGCTCAGTCCGATCTCGGTGGCACGTTTCAACCGTTTTGCTCATCTTCACCTCGGCGAAACACACACCAATGATGCCAAACGATCTGATGCAATCTCGGCGCTCAGACAATTGGCTATCCATCTCCCAAATCATCTCACCGTCCATTTTTTGCTCTTCATACTCGCCCAGTATTCCTTCTCTGCTGATTTCATTTTCCTTCGCAAGCGTGTAAGACCCTAATAACCCTTCCCCCACCACCCCCTTCCCCCCCCTCCGCACAACCCCATCACCCGTCTTCCTCCATGTTCCTTCCCATTATCCCTTCTTCCCACCCCCAACATTGCACCATAATCAAGTTTCATCCTGATTTCCATACAATCATGGGAAAAAAAAGGTTCATACATTCACTCTCGCTCTCTCTCACTCTCTCCTCTCTCACTCCCTCTTCTCTCTCTCTCCCATCTCTCTCTCTCTCTCTCTCTCTCTCCTCTGTCTCTCACTTTCACTCTCTTTCTCTCTCACATACGTCTCTCTCTCTTGTTTCACCTCGAGTACATTCGCACCATATTCTTCTTCTGTTTGTTTTTCTTCTTCTCTCCTTCTCTCTCTCTCTCCTCACGCCTCTCTCTCTCTCTCTCTCTTCTCTCTCTCTCTCTCTCTCACATCTTCTCTTCATCTCTCTCCTCTCTCTCTCTTACCTCCTCCACCTCCTCTCTCATCTCTTTTTCTACCTGTATTTCCCGTCTCTGTCTGATGTCTCTACCTCCCTTCTCGTCTCACAATTTCTCTGTCTCTGATTTTGTGGCATCTGTCTGTGTTGTGTGTCCATGTCTCTCTGAGTCCTTGTGTCTTGTCTGCTGTCTGTCTGTGTCTCTCTGTCTGTCTGCTTGGCTCTCTCTCTCTCTCTCTCGACTACTCTCCCTTCTCTCTCTTCATCACTCTCTCTCTCTCTCTCTCTGCCGCAAATGTGCCTCATTTTTCTACCCCCCCCCAGCCCCATTCCCCCTCACTCTCTCTTTCTTTCAGATACTTGAAATCGCCGACACATATAATGATTCCACCCTTAATACCCCCCACAGAATAATGATGGCTGTCATTAATCCCCATGGTGATGCTTTAAAGCGCTGAATTGCACTCTTGTTTCGAGCAACATACCACGTTTTGTTTTGGACTTTGTTTTCTATTTCAAAGATGTATCATTTTCCATTTCTCTTCCACTGCTCATCTCGTGTCCCTTTCCTCTCCTCCTCCTCTTATCTTTCTCTTTCCACGGTCAGCTTAACAGTTCCACATTCTAACAGTCCATCATCAAGAACAGTCCATCATGTAAACAGTCCATATCCAAACAGTCCATTATCGCTCTGCCATTTCTAATTGCCCTGACATGCTCTCTTGTTCTTTTGCATTTCCCATTTGTCTTCGAAAGGTATTATCACTGCTATCTGCTATTGTTGCGGCTCTTTCTGATCCTACCAGCTGCTGCAGCAGCTGCTGCTCGCTCGCTATTGTTCTACTCTGTTCTTTTTCTCCTTCTCTTCCAGCACTTTAAGTACTATATTAATAACTAATACTGCTGCTGCTGCTGCCTATTGATGCTACTCCCTCCTGTTCTTCCTCCTTCTCTTCCTGCATTTTAGTACAAGTATTTATAACTATGCTGCTGCTGCTGCTGCTATTGTTGCTACATCCTCCTTTCTTCCTACTTCTCTTCCTGCATTTTATACTAGTATTAATAAACTATTACTAGCTGCTGCTGCTTGCTATTGTTGCTAACTCCCCTCCTGTTCTCCCCCTTCCACCTAATAATAATAATAATAATAATGTGCTTCTTGAGCGCCTAATCTAAAAAGCCCTAAGCGCTTACCATAAAGCGGTAAATAAATCAAGAGAAGCAACCAATTAAAAGGATAAACAACAAAAGTCAATCTTCCAAACACACAACAAACACACAATCTTTCTACATGCTAGCAGAGCACCCACACACACACACAACACACACACACACACACCCACCCACACACACACACACACACACACACACACACACACACACACAGGTCACAATCACACAAACACACTCACTAACACCACATACGCCATGGTAGGTACATCTGCTTTCGACAGAAAGAGGGAAGGGTCATGACTAGAAAGGTATTCATTTTAAGAGAAGACTTGAAGGAACAGAAGGGAAGTAGCATATCGGATAGACAAAGGTAGGATATTCCAACAGCAGGGGGCCTGGAAGAGAATGAACGTTCACCGAGTCCTAGTGCGGAAGCAGAGGAATTAAGGAGAAGAGAATTGTCAAGGAAGAACGTATCTGTCCTGAGGTTTGTAGGTATGCAGAAGATCTCAAGATAGATTGGCTTGACACTGAGAGATTTTGTAGCAAAGCAAAGAACGCGTGTATTCAATACTTTTTGCTACTGGAGCCAGTGTAGAAAATCAAGCAAGGGATCCGAGTGAGAAAATTTGGGAGCGTTTCAAAACTAGTCGGGCAGCACTGTTTTGAATTGTCCTGCAATTTGCCACGAAGATACTGTGGGCAACCAGCAAGAAGAGAATTACAGTAATCCAAGCGAGAAAGAACAAAGCAGATTCCTGCATTTTTAGTACTAGTATTAATAACTAATACTGCTGCTGCGCTGCTGCTATTGTTGCTACACATCCTGTTTCTTCCTCCTTCTCTCCTGCATTTTAGTAACTAGTAATAATTACTATTGCTGCAGCCTCAGCTGCTGCTGCTGCTGCTTGCTGCTGCTGCTGCTGCTTGCTGCTGCAGCTGCCACCTATCCCACCACCACCATCACTACACTACAATTACTACTACTACTACTACTACTACAACCACACCTATCACCACCATTCACTACTATTATTACTCTGCTTGCTGCTGCTACTAATACAACTACTACTGCTACTACTACTACTGCTGCCGCTACTACTACTACTACTACTACCACTACTACTACTACTACTACTACTACGACTACTACTCTACTACAACTACTACAACTACTACTACTACTATTACTCCTGTTGATTTTGCATTATTGTTCGATTGCTTTTTTGTTTGTTTTTATTTTTCGTGTTACACTCCCACATCTCTTCTGTACACTTCCATTCATTCTTTCAAGGAGATATCATCAGATTGTTCGTTCTTTCTTTCTCTTTTGTTGTTTTCTGTTCTTGCGGTGTTGTCGGCGTTGTTATTGTTGTTTAATAAGGTACCTTTTCGTCACCATCAGAAGGACATGATAAGCAATGTTATTGTTCAAAAATCCTCTCTCTAACTCACATCTCACACTCACACACACACACACACGACACACACACACAAACAGCACACACACACACACTGACACACACATTCACACACACACACACACACACACACACACACACACACACACATACACACACACACACACACACACACACACACACACACACACACACACACACACACACACACACACGGCAACGGTGAATAACTACACAAGCACTTACCCACAACTACATGGACACTTTCATACCCTTAAGAAAATACACGTCCGCGCCCAGGCATACACACACAACATTTTGTTTTAATTAAAAAACAAAACAGCCTGTTTTCTCAAACACACACACCACACACACACACACACACACACACACACGCGCGCGCGCGCGCGCACGCACGCTCGCATGCACACACGCACGCACGCACGTGCACAGAGAGAGAGAGAGAGAGGGAGAGAGAGAGAGAGAGAGAGAGGGGGGGGGGGGGGGGAGAGAGAGAGAGAGAGAGAGAGGAGAAGAGAGAGAGAGAGAGAGAGAGAGAGAGAGAGAGAAGAGAGAGAGAGATGCACACTTCACAACCATGCACGCATACACGCACAAACACGCGCGTGCATGCACATGTACGCACACACACACACACACACACACACACACACACACACACACACACACACACACACACACACACTAAAACGCATGTCTCTACTACTTAGTTCCAACGCCTACATGCTGCCAAATGATGGCAGACTATGCAAGTTCAGAAAGATGGACGGAGACAGGGAGCGGAAGCGCCGGAGAAAAAAAAAAGTGCGGCCTTGTCTTGTCGTCTTGCCGCTGAATGTAATGCCGCATGACAATGGTCCGTCCAAGACCGGAAGTGCCACAAATGAGATGTGTGCGCGTGCAGCTTCAAAGCGTGATGTCATCTGGGCTTGTCTTGGATTAGAAAGTAGACGGAATGAAAGGAGGGACGAAGGGAAGAAAGGATAGAGAAGGGTGATTGTGGGGTTTGGGGTTTGGGGGTGAACATAGAAGACTTTAAAATGGATTTAAACTCGGTTCAATTCGGAATAGAAATGGAAAGGAATGGAAGAAACGGCGAAGGAAAGAAGCGAGAGAGAAAGGTAGGTTCAAAGACAGATGGGAAGGAAAGAAGAAAGACTTTGGAGAAAATAGAGCAAGAAAGGGAGAGCAGAAAATAGGGAGAAAGAAAGAGAGGGAGGGTGCCATGGGAAGTATGTAAAATGGAAGGGAGGAAAAGAGCAAAGTGGAAAGAGTAAAAGGACGAAGTAAGAAATGATCGAGTGAAGAAGGAGATGACAAATAGAAAAAATGGAAACTAGGAAGGAAACGAAAAGGGAAGGAACAAAGGAACTCATAATGGACAGACGAAAAAAGGAGGATAGAAGACAGGGAGGATAGAAGACAGAGAGGATAGAAGACAGGGAGGATAGAAGACAGGGAGGATGGAAGACAGGGAGGATGGAAGACAGGGAGGATAGAAGAAAAGGAGGATGGAAGGAACGTAGTAAGAAAGGAGGAATGGAAGAAGAATGATCAGAAGTAATGAAAAGAGGACGGTAGAAAAAAGGAAGGATGACAAGGAGAACGAAAGGCAAAGTGGAAGTAAGGACGGCAGGGAGAGAAAGAAATGAAGAACAGAGGAAGATACGTAGGACTAAAGAACAAAAGAACATATGAAGACAAATAAAGAACAAAGGAACATATGAAGACAAATAAAGAACAAAGGAACATATGAAGACAAATAAAGAACAAAGGAACATATGAAGACAAATAAAGAACAAAGGAACATATGAAGACAAATAAAGAACAAAGGAACATATGAAAGACAAATAAAGAACAAAGGAACATATGAAGACAAATAAAGAACAAAGGAACATATGAAGACAAATAAAGAACAAAGGAACATATGAAGACAAATAAAGAACAAAGGAACATATGAAGACAAATAAAGAACAAAGGAACATATGAAGACAAATAAAGAACAAAGGAACATATGAAGACAAATAAAGAACAAAGGAACATATGAAGACAAATAAAGAACAAAGGAACATATGAAGACAAATAAAGAACAAAGGAACATATGAAGACAAATAAAGAACAAAGGAACATATGAAGACAAATAAAGAACAAAGGAACATATGAAGACAAATAAAGAACAAAAGAACATATGAAGACAAATAAAGAACAAAGGAACATACGAAGACAAATAAAGAACAAAGGAACATATGAAGACAAATAAAGAACAAAGGAACATATGAAGAAAAATAAGAGAGGTAGATGTAAAGAAAATATGAGGAAGGAATAAAAGGGAGGAAGTAAATGAAGAAAGAAGTCATGCAGGAAGACCAGCCACCGTGGCGAAGTGATTAGTGTCGTGCATTCCTGGTGGGAAGGTCGTGGGTTCGATTCCCATCAGTGCCAAGCATTTGTGTGATTTTTCTGCTCCAACGGGCTTCTAGCCATGGCTGCGTTTGCTGTGGCCTTGAAGGGAAGACTGGGACTGCACAGTCAAGCTTCATCCACATAATGGATGCGTTTATGACACCACTGCTCTCACATCTCCTGACCAACACTGCAACTGCAAGTGTCTGTATTACTCGGACCTGGCCGACGTCGCGATATATTATGAAAGTAAGTGTAGAGTACAGCTCTGTTATTCAGTCTCAGACCCGAATGAAAACCCGTAGCATCATCTGTATCATCCTCATCCTTATCGATCAGCTCTATAAAAAAAACATGTGTCACATTCTGTGTCCCTTCGTGCAATCATCAACAATCATTGGAAAAGGAAACTCAATATATATTATTCCTTTAGCAAAGCAGCCACTACGCTCTAACTAATATGCACCATGGAAGTGTTCTTTTCTGCTGCTGAATACTCACTGAAAGTTCGAAAGAGCTGATAGTAAGAACAAAACTCATAACTTTGACCTTGGTGTTCCAATTCATGCATCATCTGTGAAAGCCCATGCAGAGCTTGAAACAGTGCCGATAGAAGAGCAGATAAAGCTCGCATCCGAAAAATGTATGTCAAAAAACCATTCAGTCCAAATTTCAAATACTATGGAAACCAAGTTAAAATCAAAAGTTCAAGAAGCCATCTGACAAAGATAGGCACGTGTGATGTGATATTTTGACAAATCAGGCGTTCAAGACCAAACGGTGGCTCCTCCATTATGTGTGAGTACAAACCCTTACAGCGGAACTTGATGTTGCCAAATTTTCCACAGATTACATAAAGATAATGACAAGATGAAGTTTCGAGCATATTTGAATCCAATACCAGAACAAAAATAAAGTGAAGGAATGCAGAAAAAAGCAAACACATACACGTGCGCACAAATAACAAACAAAGAGATGCCTCCATCCCCTAAAAAGACGAACTAAAAAGTAAACGAAGAATATACAAAGCGAAGCCAAATCAAAGTTTTAGTTGAAGCCGCAACCTGGTCGAATCCTGTAAAAAGATGTGGTCTCTCCTGCTTGAAACGAATCCCTTTCAGGCACGTCTCTTTTGGATTTGCTGACAAAGGAAAACTGTGTTGTGAAGGAGTCCCAATCATATGTGCAACCATCAACCAGAAGCAAAACAAAATAAAGGAAAGCAACAAAAGAAGCAAACAGATACACGCGTGCACAAATAACAAAAAAAATAGATTCCCTTCCCCCTAACAAAAAGGAAAAGAAAAACGATACAAAAATAATAACGAAGCCAAATCAATCTCGGATGAAATCTCCAATGCGGTCAATGCCTGTTAAAAGATGTCCTCCTGCTCGGAAATAAATCTGTTTCAGGCACGTCCCTTCTCCGATTTGCTGGCGAACGAAAACTGTTGTGAACGAGAGGACGGGTAATCCGTGGTGGTATGTCACTGAATCGCTTCTAAACATTACAAAGTATGTGTCTGGAAAATGTCGTGGAGGTTGGATCCGAGGGATTACAGTAGCAGATGGAATAGATAGTGTGGAGGGCATGCAGACAACCAAATGTCGATGAACACAGAATGAGAAGGCATGGTATTCAACGTACCCTTGCTGAATAGGCTGGATGGGATTACACGAGAGACTTCAAAGCTGAATGCGTCTCGTTTTCTAATGGTTTTCTCATCTCTCTCTCTCTCTCCTCGTCTCCTCTCTCTCTCTCTCTTCTCTCTCTCCTCTCCTTCTCTCTCTCTCTCTCTCTCTCTCTCTCTCACACACACACACACACACACACACACACACAACACACACACACACACAGAACCACAAACACAGAAACACACACACACACACACACACACACACACACCACACACACACACACACACACACACACACGCACACACACACACACACACACACACGCACACACAAATAAGGGGCACTTCCCCACAAATGTATGCATGCATTCACTTGTGCATTAAAACATGCATCTGAGCCACGGACAAACCAATCACACACTGACTGAAGGTTCATTTTTCTTTCAAGGAAGGGTGTGGGTTGATGGTGGTGGTAGTGTGTGTGTGTGTGTGTGTGTGTGTGTGTGTGTGGTGTGTGTGTGTGTGTGTGTGTGTGTGTGTTTGAGTGTGTGTGTGTGTGTGTGTGTGTGTGTGTGTGTGTGTGTGTGTGTGTGTGTGTGTGTGTGTGTGTGTGTGTGTGTTGTGTGTGTGTGCGTTCTGAAATGGGGAAAATTAAAAAAAAAAAAGCACTACAGCAACAGACACAAAGAGACAGACACATGTGCACGTACACACACACACACACACACACACACACACACACACACACACACCGCGCGCGCGCCGCGCGCGCGCACACACACACACACACACACAACACAACACACACACACACACACACACACACACACACGCATGGACACACACACACACACACCACACACACACACACACACACACACACACACACACATACTACACACACACACACACACACACACACACACACACACACACACACCACACACACACACACACACACACATACTCCCTAACCTTCTCACATACACACATGCGTACACACGTGCATATTCTCTTAAACTGTACGGCGCAGCTCTATCGTGCAGTGCCAAAGCTTACATATTGCCAAATGATGACGACTATGGAAACTTAAACAGATGGATGAAGACAGGCAGCGACTAGCGCCAGAGAAACAGGAGCCCTCTTCACGTCACATTGCCCTTGATTGTGCTGCTGCATGACAATAGCCCGGCCCAGACCGGAAGTGCCACAAATGAGATGCGTGCGCATGCACCTTCAGAACGTGATTCATCTGGTTTGCTTTGGATTAGAAGGTAGAGGAAATGAAAAGAGGGACGGAGGAAAGAAATGATAACGTGCACGCGCGCGCGCACACACATACACACACACACACACACACACACACACACACACACACACACACACACACACAACACACACACACACACCACACACACACACACACACACATACACACACACACACATACACATGTACAAACAGACAGACAGACAGACAAACAGACATATACACTCTCAGAGAGCGAAAGAGAGAGAGGATAAAAAAAGACTCAAGCTTATAGGCAAAACCGTAAAACGGGGAACAATAGAAACAAAGCAAATTAGGCAAACCAATGCACATGTCCCCAAATGATGATCAAACAAACATTTCCTTTCACCTTCAGTCACTCCCCACCCTACCCTCAGATCCCCCCCCCCCCCCCCCCCCGCCACCCCCACCCCCCAATTTCTCTTAAAACAGTCACAATCAAATCTTCCAGATATAAAAAAAAAAGAAATGTGCTTTTTCTACAGGAAACGAATTCCTCTAAGGCACAACCCTTCTTTGACTTCCTGGCAAATGAAAACTATGAAGTGAACGAGAGGACGAGTAATTAGTAATGGTATGGCATTGAATGGCAGCCATATATTAGATCAGGATAGGCGTGCCAGGAGAAGGTTGTGGAGGAGGGACAGAGGGGACGGCGTGCCAGGAGAAGGTGTGGAGGAGGGACAGAGGGACGGCGTGCCAGGAGAAGGGTGTGGAGGAGGCACAGAGGGGACGGCGTGCCAGGAGAAGGGTGTGAGGAGGGACAGAGGGGACGGCGTGCCAGGAGAAGGGTGTGGAGGAGGGACAGAGGGGACGGCGTGCCAGGAGAAGGTTGTGGAGGAGGGACAGAGGGGACGGCGTGCCAGGAGAAGGTGTGGAGGAGGGACAGAGGGACGGCGCGGCCAGGAGAAGGGTGTGGAGGAGGGACAGAGGGGACGGGCGTGCCAGGAGAGGGTTGTGGAGGAGGGACAGAGGGGACGGCCGTGCCAGGAGAAGGGTGTGGAGAGAGGGACAGAGGGAACGGCGTGCCAGGAGAAGTTGTGGAGGAGGACAGAGGGACGCGTGCCAGGAGAAGGTGTGTGGAGGAGGGACAGAGGGGACGGCGTGCCAGGAGAAGGGTGTGAGGAGGACAGAGGGGACGGCGTGCAGGAGAAGGTTGGAGGAGGGCAGAGGGGACGGCGTGCAGGAGAAGGTGTGGAGGACAGAGGGGACGGCGTGCCAGGAGAAGGGTGTGGAGGAGGACTGAGGGACGCGTGCCAGGAGAAGGGTGTGGAGGAGGGACAGAGGGACGGCGTGCCAGGAGAGGGTTGTGGAGAGGACAGAGGGGACGGCGTGCCAGGAGAAGGGTGTGGAGGAGGACAGAGGGGACGGCGTGCCAGGAGAAGGGTGTGGAGTGAGGACAGAGGGGACGGCGTGCCAGGAGAAGGGTGTGAGGGGGACAGAGGGACAGAGGGACGGCGTGCCAGGAGAAGGGTGTGGAGGAGGGACAGAGGGGACGGCGTGCCAGAGAAGGGTGTGGAGGAGGGACAGAGGGACGGCGTGCAGGGGAAGGATGTGAGGAGGGACAGAGGGACGGCGTGCAGGAAAGGGTGTGGAGGAGTTACAGAGGGACGGCGTGCCAGAGAAGGTGTGGAGGACAGAGGGGACGGCGTGCCAGGAGAAGGGTGTGAGGACAGAGGTCGCGTGCCAGAGAAGGTGTGGAGGGGGGACAGAGGGAGGGGAAAGGGCGAAGATATGGAGGGGATGAGACAATAACAGTCGGACTAAGCACAGGAGAGATAGCAGGGTATTTGACATTCCCTTGGCGCGCATTCCGGAAACTAGATTAAAGACTTCAAAGCCGAATTCCCCTTGGTTTTGAATGCTTTTTAACCACACACACACACACACACACACACACACACACACACACACAACACAACACACACACACACACACACACACACACACACACATTGAAGCAT
>CM031602.1:7085766-7090766 GCA_018398815.1 Conus ventricosus
ATAATATATATATATATATATATATATATATATATATATATATATATATATATATATATATATATTATATATATTATTACACATATGATATGTATCTCAGTTAACTCCGTTAAACTGTATGACAATTTTGATGGCAAAATTACTTTTCCTCAGAGAGGGAAATACTGGCAAAATTACCTCTTCCTCAGAGAGGGGAAATACTGTGACCGACTACTTTTTTGTTTCAGTTTATTCAATTCCTTATTTTACAGATTTGTTGTTAGCCCTCTGAAGTCACAGCACATGCTGGTTTTTGTTTGTTTGTTTTTTACGCTTGTTGCGTGTGCTGCCCCCGCCCCCTCCATCACTTTCCCCACCCACCAAAACGTAGAGACTGGAATAAATCACAGCTGACAGATACTGAAATGGAACCCACAGAAAGGTCACTTATATCCGGACTTTTTGACGTCAGCAGAAGGACCATTCGCCGTGCAGGAACTGGCGGTCTTTCTGGGAGCGGCGACAAATCATCGGGCAAATCCGCGGCAGTGTTGCTCAAAGCATGCGGCGGACAGTGTTTGACGGCTGTTGGGGACGGCGTACAAGTCATCAGTTCCATGGTAAGTACGTGGTGCTACTGTGTCCGTTCAGAATGTGCTGAATTGCTATAGCCTCACTCTTAGATCACGATGACAAAGGTCGGTGTTTAGGGAGGAAAAAAGAGTGCAGCATTAGTCTGTGTAAAATGTGAACATAAAAAAGGCTACAGTTTCGATGTGTAAATTGTTATTACAAAATAGAAATGACAGCTAAAAGCTTTGGTCAGTACTTAGGCGAGCTCAACTTGTACTGCTCAGCGAAGCAACTTTGATACTAAAGCATGTAAAAATCTCTCTATGTCTGTCTGTTTGTCTGTCTGTGTCTCTCTCTCTCTCTCTCTCTCTCTCTCCTCTTCTCTCTCTCTCTCTCTCTCTCTCTCTCTCTTCTCTCTCTCTCTCTTCTCAGGGCGAAGACATTAATGACCAGACTACCCTCCTGTGTCTGTGCCTGTCTTCGTTCCCATTTCTGATCGTTCTTCACTCCGCTTGCAACCCTCTTCAAGCCTCGGTTCCGTAA
The DNA here is from genome assembly GCA_018398815.1 of Conus ventricosus. Taxonomy (NCBI): domain Eukaryota; kingdom Metazoa; phylum Mollusca; class Gastropoda; order Neogastropoda; family Conidae; genus Conus; species Conus ventricosus. Next base: position 7,086,862 of record CM031602.1, read on the forward strand.
CTGTCTGCGAACTCTTTTCAGAGAGGGCCAATTACAGCGATCACAGAAAAACGGATCCCGAGCAAATGTATGTGTCGGAAAAAACATGCAGCCCTATTCAGACCTCCACCAAAACTCTCACCCCTCTCATCGTGGGTCCTGTCGCTTCATCTCCCCCTCGCCTTCTCTCCCTCTTTCTGTGTCTCTCTATGTGTCTGTCTGTCTGTCTGTCTGTCTGTCTGTCTGTCTGTCTGTCTGTCTGTCTGTCTGTCTGTCTGTCTCCCTCCCTCACACACACACACACACACACACACACACACACACACACACACACATGCACACACACAGACAGACACACACACGCACACACACAGACACACACACACACACACACACACACACACACACACACACACACACACACCACACACACACACACGCACGCACGCACGCACGCACGCACCACACACACACACACACACACACACACACACACACACACACACAACACACACACACACACACACACACACATAAACACACACACGCGGGCGCGCGCACGTGCGCAACATTAATAACCATCTCTCCACATTAACGTACTTTGCAAACTTCGTTGAAGTCTTTGGTATTGTTCTTCACAGACAACTGATGTAAAGATTTTGCAATATGTGGTTTATTCAAAGAACCTCTGGAATCTATGTTTGTTATCTCTCAAGAAGAAAGTGCTATTGCCAGAATTCTGTAGCATTCTCATTTAAACCAGTAAAACACGTTCAGTTTAACAGAGGTTTCCAATCTGAGACGTGGAATGTCTAAATATGATTATGGCTGATTTCTCACTTCTAGAAATGGTCTTGGTGAAAATAATATAGAGTCTTAACATCACGCCCCCATCAGGGGCTTTTAGTGATATGCCCGAGGTCCTATGTCATTCCCAACGACTTGAAAGATTCTGTTTGAAACATGAAAACATGAAGGGAAATTGTCACAGCCAGCCAGATCGGAACTGTATGCCCTTTCCCCTAACACGAATCACCGTTGGTTCCTTACAAGACACAAACATGAACACACTAAATCAAGTTAAACATCGTAAAAGTCTTTAAAACACTGGAAAACATTATTTCTACCCATTAATTAGCTTCACGAGTGAATAAGATATCTCGTTCTGTATGCGCTAGTATTTATCAAATAAATTTCGTTTTTGTACTCCTAGTTCTTATAGAACAGGGAGTACTTTAGAATGGGAACGAAGAAATGCTGTGTGTCTGTGTCTGTCCGTCCGTTCGTGGTCAAAATGTGTTCCACTCGCTCCAGACAAAACTACTGGTCCGATCTTTCTGAAAATTTGTAGGTATGTTCATTATGGGCCACGGATGATGCCCGGTGTTTTAGTTTAACGGCTGTAACGGCCTGTAACGGTTTTCTTTTAGTTAACCGTTATAGCCGTTACTAACCGCTGTAACGGCCTGTAACGGTTTTTCTTCTTTATGAAATATCTCCGAAAGTACTTGGCCGATCTTTGTGAAAATTAGCAGGTATGTTCATTATGGGTCACGGATGATGCCCGATGTTTTAGTGTACCCCGTTATAGCCGTTACTAACGGCTGTAACGGCCTGTAGAGGTTTTCCTTCTTTATGGAATATCTCCGAAAGTACTTGGCCGATCTTTCTGATAATTTGTAGGTATGTTCATTATGGATCACGAATAATGCCCGATGTTTTAGTTGACCGTTATAGCTGTTACTAACGGCTGCAACGGCCTGTAACGGTTTTTCTTTTTATGGAATATCTCAGAAAGTACTTGGACGATCTGTCTGAAAATTAGCATGTGTGTTCATCATGGGTTACGAATAATGCCCGATGTTTTAGTTTACCGTTATAGCCGTCACTAAAGGCTGTGACGGCCTGTCACGGTTTTTCTTCTTCATAGAATATCTGAGAAAGTACTTGGCCGATCTTTGTAAAAAAAATTAGCAGGTATGATCATTTTGGGTCACGATGGTGCCGGATGTTTTAGTAAACCGTTATAGCCGTTATAAACGGTTGTAACGGCCTGTAACGGTTTTTTCTTTTTTTATGTAATATCTCAGAAAGTACATGGCCGATCTTTGTGAAAATTAGCAGGTGTGTTCACTATGAATTACTGATGATGCCCGATGTTTTAGTTTACCGTTATAGTCGTTACTAACGGCTATAACGGCTCATAACGGTTTTTCTTCTTTATGGCATATCTCAGAAAGTACTTGGCCGATCTTTCTGAAAAGTTGTAGATGTGTTCATTATGGGCGACGGATGATGCCCGACGTTTTAGTTTACCGTTGTAGCCGTTACTAACGACTGTAACGGCCCATAATGGCTTTTACTTTTTATAGAATGTCTCAAAAAGTACCTGGCGGATCTTTCTGAAAACTTGTAGGTATGTTCATTATGGTTCACGGATCATGCCCGACGTTTTAGTTTACCGTTAAAGCTGTTACTGGAATATCTCAGAAAGTACCTGGACGATCTGTCTGAAAATTAGCATGTATGTTCATTATGGGTTACGAATAATGCCCGATGTTTTAGTTTACCGTTATAGCCGTAACTAACGGCTGTGACGGCCTGTAATGGTTTTTCTTCTTCATCGAATATCTGAGAAAGTACTTGGCCGATCTTTGTGAAAATTAGCAGGTATGTTCATTATGGGTCACGGATGGTGCCGGATGCTTTTTAACGATCCATAATGGTTTTTCTTTTATGGAATATTTCAGAAATTACTTGGCCGATCTTTCTGAAAATTTGTAGGCATGTTCATTTCGGTTCACGGATGATGCCCGATGTTTTAGTTTACCGTTATAGCCGTTACTAACTCCTTCACTCGTGCCGTCCCCTCTTCCATTCCACTCCTTCCCTCGTGCCGTCCCCTCTTCCATTCCACTCCTTCCCTCGTGCCGTCCCCTCTTCCATTCCACTTCTTCCCTCGTGCCGTCCCCTCTTCCATTCCTTCCCTCGTGCCGTCCCCTCTTCCATTCCACTTCTTCCATCGTGCCGTCCCCTCTTCCATTCCTTCCCTCGTGCCGTCCCCTCTTTCATTCCTTCCCTCGTGCCGTCACCTCTTCCATTCCTTCCATCGTGCCGTCCCCTCTTCCATTCCACTCCTTCCCTCGCGCCGTCCCCTCTTCCATTCCACTCCTTCCCTCGTGCCGTCCCCTCTTCCATTCCACTCCTTCCCTCGTGCCGTCCCCTCTTCCACTCCTTCCCTCGTGCCGTCCCCTCTTCCACTCCTTCCCTCGTGCCGTCCCCTCTTCCATTCCTTCCCTCGTGCCGTCCCCTCTTCCATTCCACTCCTTCCCTCGCGCCGTCCCCTCTTCCACTCCTTCTCTCGTGCCGTCCCCTCTTCCATTCCACTCCTTCCCTCGTGCTGTCCCCTCTTCCACTCCTTCCCTCGTGCCGTCCCCTCTTCCATTCCACTCCTTCCCTCGTGCTGTCCCCTCTTCCACTCCTTCCCTCGTGCCGTACACTATTCCATCCCGCTCCTTCCCTCGTGCCGTCCCCTCTTCCATTCCACTCCTTCCCTCGTGCTGTCCCCTCTTCCACTCCTTCCCTCGTGCCGTACACTATTCCATCCCGCTCCTTCCCTCGTGCCGTCCCCTCTTCCATTCCACTCCTTCCCTCGTGCCGTCCCCTCTTCCATTCCACACCTTCCCTCGTGCCGTCCCCTCTTCCATTCCACTCCTTCCCTCGTGCCGTCCCCTCTTCCATTCCTTCTCTCGTGCCGTCCCCTCTTCCATTCCACTCCTTCCCTCGTGCCGTCCACTCCTTCCCTCGTGCCGTCACCTCTTCCATTCCACTCCTTCCCTCGTGCCGTCCCCTCTTCCATCCCACTCCTTCCCTCGTGCTGTCCCCTCTTCGATTCCACTCCTTCCCTCGTGCCGTCCCCTCTTCCA
>CM031602.1:7103266-7108266 GCA_018398815.1 Conus ventricosus
CTAGTGAACTCCATGGAAATGCAAAAGAGAAATGAATGGTGTGATGTAAAACAGTGAACGCCATGGAAATGCAAAAGAGAAATGAATGATGTGATGTAAACTAGTGAACTCCATGGAAATGCAAAACGACATTCGTTGATAACTCCGATAGAAATGTGAGTGACAATGGTGAAGCTTAACTTATAATGGATGAATGAAAGGTCTGAGTTTTACGCCTTCACTAAGTTCAGTGTATATTGGTATGATTTTTATTTCTTTCAACAGGTTAAACGTTTATCACTCAGGAAGTATATTGTTTTTAAGATTCAGCTGCCTTGGCTTAAGGCTGTCAGACCAGTTGACATAGGACAGAACACCAAGGCTCCATCAAAATGTTGTTGTGCTCTGCATAGATATGTGAGGATTGTCTTCAGTCGTGACAAGCTGCTAGCATAACATTATCAATCTCCAAAATCCCTCGAAGTCGGAGTGTGGCTGCCCACGTGGCGGGGTAATCAAAAACGGTCACACACGTCATGTTCTCATCCCCATCTGATGCATTTGTACCATAGTGTTCAGTATTTCGGCTGTTTTGATGATCCCTGGAGTCTGTTAGCCAGGGTACGACAACATGAAGATTTATAATGTGTCGAGCCTGCTACAAGTGTGTGTGTGTGCGCGCGCGCGCGCGCGCGCGCGTGTGTGTGTGTGTGTGTGTGTGTGTGTGTGTGTGTGTGTGTGTGTGTGTGTGTGTGCGTGTGCGCATATTCGTGCTCGGGCGCGCGCGCGTGCGTATGAGAGAGAAGAGAGAGAGAGAGAGAGAGAGAGAGAGAGAGAGAGAGAGAGAGAGAGAGAGAGAGAGAGAGAGAGAGAGAGTCGTCAGGACAGTGAAAAATGTAATTCAAAGACTTAAAATGTTAACACTGTGAACACTTGTATCGTTTTGTTTGTTTGTTTGTTGTTATTGGGTTTGTTTGTTTTTTGGCTGTCCCATCTTCTGTGCCACCTCCATGGCATGGCACGCATGCCGCTCATTCCGACACCCTGTCCACAGCCACAGCTCGGCTAGACCCGCCGCAGCCCCGGCACGGCAATCCACAGGGAGCAGTCAATGTGAAGTCGTCAAGAGGCGACCCACCGAAGGAGACACAGCACTGCTGCCGGAGTCACTTCGGTGGTGTTCAGTGGCCCCTGTTCTGATCTAGCATACACAGGACACCACCTACTAAACCCCCTACTGACGACAATAATTGCTTAGTCGCGGAGCCAGCGTGAGTGAGCTCTCCCTCCGGAGCGCGCCACCACGTCCGTCCAACGACAGCCCCCATGGACTCGCCGATACCGGTGACCCCGACGGAATCAAACCAAGGCCATAGACGTGGAGAGGACCTCGAAATTGAAGTCACCATGAGAGCAGGGCATGAAGGCCACAGAATTTGATACATTTTTATGCTGATCGATGAGAATGAGGATGATTAAGATGATGCTACGGATTTCCATTTCGGTCTGAGACTACATGACAGGGCTGTACTCTACGCTTCCATTCATACTGACCCTGCATGACAGGGCTGTACTCTACGCTTCCATTCATACTGACCCTGCATGACAGGGCTGTACTCTACGCTTCCATTCATACTGACCCTGCATGACAGGGCTGTACTCTACGCTTCCTGTCATACTGTCACTGCATGACAGGGCTGTACTCTACGCTTCCATTCATACTGATACTGCATGACAGGGCTGTACTCTACGCTTCCATTCATACTGACCCTGCATGACAGGGCTGTACTCTACGCTTCCATTCATACTGACCCTGCATGACAGGGCTGTACTCTACGCTTCCATTCATACTGACCCTGCATGACAGGGCTGTACTCTACGCTTCCTGTCATACTGACACTGCATGACAGGGCTGTACTCTATGCTTCCATTCATACTGACCCTGCATGACAGGGCTGTACTCTACGCTTCCTGTCATACTGTCACTGCATGACAGGGCTGTACTCTACGCTTCCATTCATACTGACCCTGCATGACAGGGCTGTACTCTACGCTTCCATTCATACTGACCCTGCACGACAGGGCTGTACTCTACGCTTCCATTCATACTGACACTGCATGACAGGGCTGTACTCTACGCTTCCATTCATACTGACCTGCATGACAGGGCTGTACTCTACGCTTCCTGTCATACTGTCACTGCATGACAGGGCTGTACTCTACGCTTCCTGTCATACTGTCACTGCATGACAGGGCTGTACTCTACGCTTCCATTCATACTGACCCTGCATGACAGGGCTGTACTCTACGCTTCCATTCATACTGACACTGCATGACAGGGCTGTACTCTACGCTTCCATTCATACTGACACTGCATGACAGGGCTGTACTCTACGCTTCCTGTCATACTGTCACTGCATGACAGGGCTGTACTCTACGCTTCCTGTCATACTGTCACTGCATGACAGGGCTGTACTCTACGCTTCCATTCATACTGACCCTGCATGACAGGGCTGTACTCTACGCTTCCATTCATACTGACACTGCATGACAGGGCTGTACTCTACGCTTCCATTCATAGTATATATCCCAGCGTTAACCAGGCCTGAGAGATAGAAACACCTGCAGTGTTGGTCAGGAAATTTGAGCAACACTCTCAGAGACGCTTCCATCAAGTGGATGAAACTCGACTGTGTGGTCCCAGTCTTCCCAACTGAGTCCGCAGCAAACTCAACTCTGGGTAGGAGTCGGCCGGGGCAGAAAAATCCCAAATGATTCTATGGGAACTCACGACCTCCCAGCCGGGAGTCCGCGACGCTAACCACTTCGCCACGGCGGCTGGTCAACACTTGTTTTGTTGATCCTATCGAGGGAGAGACAGAATGCAAGATCACTCTTTTATGAAAATCTTTATCATGAAGGCTAAACGGAACGCGGTGAAACGGGATGTCTCCGCTAGAATAAAACACAAATAGATGGGGGGGGGGGGGGGGGGGGGGGGGGGGGATAGAGGACAACAAGAAGTAGAATAAAACATTCATTGCAGGGCAGAGTCATAGACAATGATAGACACCTTGCAGTTACCAGCAAAGAATTTCTCAAAGGAGGTAGAGTTTCTACTGATAGATAGCGTCAGTATTCCTGTGGACAGGGTTCAGGGGCTGCTCTGCCCAACTAAATCATGAAAATCAATAACGATAACAGTAATAATCCTAATCATCCTGACCCGTGGAAAGCTGACCACTTTGTTAACTTGAGTGTGTGTGTGTGTGTGTGTGTGTGTGTGTGTGTGTGTGTGTGTGTGTGTGTGTGTGTGTGTGTGTGTGTGTATGTGTGTGTGTGTTCTTTATGATTGCGCCTTAAAAAAGGGGAGAGAGAAAGAGAGAGAGAGAGAGGGGGGGGGGGAGGAGAGAGAGAGAGAGAGAGAGAGAGAGAGAGAGAGAGAGAGAGAGAGAGAGAGAGAGAGAGGAGAGAGAGATCTTAACGCACTGTCTGATTCAGTCTCTCTATCTGATTACTTCCACCATAATCGTTAATGCCGATAATTTCAAATCTTGTCTTTAATCTTTAAGGATCAGTCAGGAAAGAAATGTTCCCGGATGTACGGTAAAACGAAATGTTCCCTAACGTACAGTAACAAGAAATGTTTACTCATGTACGCTAAAAAGAAATGCTCCCTGATGTACGGTAATGAAAAAAATATTTACTAATGTACGTTGAAAAGAATTGTGCCCTAATGTAGCATAAAACGAAATGTTTCTAACGTAAGGCGCAATGAAAGTTAAAGTTCCGTAGCTTCTGGGCCTGTGGGAAAGCACTTTCAGATATTTTCCGTGTCTAAGACACGGCATGAAAGGCAGCGTCCATCCCTCTCTTTCCTCCACCTTTAACTCCCTGAGCAGAATCAGGTACCCGTTCACCACTGGGTGGAGAGAGCAGGGTTTCTGAGCTCATCCAAGTTGCAATCGAACACATGCCCATCAGCTCCACAGGCAAACGTTCCACCATGGAACTACGAGTCCCCCCCCCCCCCCCCCCCCCCCCCCCCCCCCCCCCCCTTCCCTAATACCTCTCACGCACTGCCTTTAGTCCCCCCCCCCCCCCCCCCCCCCCCCCCCACACCACCACCACCTACTGAACGATAACAGACCCATTCTGTGACTGACATAAGGCCTCACAAAGAGTTCGGCCAAATCCTTCACGGGGCCAGAGAACACCCAAAGGCAGGGAAAGAGCGAAGCAGAAAATCGGTGTATCGAATCAATGGTGACGGGACGGGTTTCATGGGGAGGGGGGGGGGAGGGGAGGGGGGGGGGGGGAATCACTCGGCTATAAAGGAAGAGGATGGACCATTAGCGAGGAGTCTCCCAGTCTACTATAGTCCACAACGAGTACAGTCACACTCGGCCAGGGTTTAACCGTCCGCATTAAGACTTACAGCAACTGAGCAGGTAGGTGTTTGGAATTTGCCTAGTTTGTTTGTCTGTTCTCAATCTGAATTTCCGTTTGTTCTTGTTTCATTGTCGCAAACATGCTTATTAGTTTTTGTACTCCCAGTTCTTAAAGAACAGGGAGTACTTTAGAATGGGAACGAAGAAATGCTGTCTGTCTGTGTGTCTGTGTGTCTGTCTGTGTGTCTGTGTGTCTGTCTGTCTGTCTGTCTGTTTGTGTGTCCGTGGTCAAAATGTGTTCCACTCGCTCCAGACAAAACTACTGGGTCAATCTTTCTGAAAATTTGTAGGTAAGTTTATTATGGGTCAAGGATGATGCCCGACGTTTTAGTTTACCGCAACAGCCGTTACTAACGGCTGTAACGACCTGTAACGCTTTTTCTTCTTTATGGAATATCTCCGAAAGTACTTGGCCGATCTTTGTGAAAATTAGCAGGTATGTTCATTATGGGTCACGGATGATGCCCGATGTTTTAGTTCACCCGTTACAGCCGTTACTAACGGCTGTAACAGCCTGTAACGGTTTTTCTTCTTTTTAGAATATATTAGAAAGTACTCGGCCAATCTTCC
>CM031602.1:7113266-7120766 GCA_018398815.1 Conus ventricosus
TTAGCATAAGAGACCCACAAAGTCTTTGCAATGGTTCAAAGAAAGTGAGATGACGTCACTGAAGCAAAGAGGGCATGGTGCCCCACGTTTTCAACACGTTCACGCAGCCGGCAATAAGATCATGACAAAGATCCCACTGGCGAGGGAAAGGCGCCTAGCAAGCATCAATGCGCGTGGAAGATGTCTCCATGGCTTTTCCGGCTTGTTGCAAACCTTTGATCTACCAACAAGAATCGTATGTCTGTGAAGATTGGAATGGATGCAGTTTCGAAGGTTTTGTCATTTTCTTTCATGCGGGATTACTATTAGAAACACGAAAAAAAAAAAAAAAAAAAAAGGTAAGGTATGGAATTTCAGTTGCATGCTTCCCGATCCTTGACACCGGCTTAAATAAGATGAAAATGATTTGTTTTTATTGGTTGCATGGTGACTTGTTTCACACACACACACACACACACACACACACACACACACCACACACACACACACACACACACACTATATATATATATATTATATATATATATTTTATATATATTATATATATATATATATAAAATATTATATATATATATATTATAGATGAATATAATCAAAGAGCCTAAATGATTTTAAAGTGCTCGACCCCTTGGGGAGCAACATTTGTCAATGATGTTAAAAAGGAAGGTTAAAAAACCAACCTTTTTATATTTTTACTTTTCACAAGAAATGTAGCTTGTTTTGCTCTTTTATGATTTTCTTTTGCTTCTTAGATGGACACCTTTGGTTGGTTTTTTGAAAACTCAACAAACATACTACGGTATTGCCACACAACTTTTCTGGGATTGCATTCTTCTTAAAACTGAAAAGGCAGAGGAGTCAAATTACCACTTTCCGCGGTCACTGAGGAGAAACCACCAAGTTTCGAAATTTTCGGTATATGACCAGGAGTTATATGTTAGTGAGTTTCCCTCCCTATTGGAGGATGTCTCCCCCTTGGAGAATATAAGCTTGCTGAAGACTCATTTTGAGAAGCATTTATTTTATTTTTCCCCATTCACCACTCAAGCACATACTGTTAGTTAGGCAGAATCATCTACCACTGCAGATATGAATGCGTATCTCCCCCTATTTCTTCAATCTAAGACATAAGAGCAAGCTTTGTTTATAATTCAATATTTCTTGCAGTCATTGCAACACCAAGCTGCTCTGTAAGTTGCTGGAACGGTGCGGTACTTATCCTTGGAATTTATTAGTTTGTTGTATTTTAGTCCCTTGCGGATTCATTCCAAGAACTGGCCCTCAGCACTTGTGTCTTAGAGGATATCTTTTTATATTTTTACTTTTCACAAGAAATGTAGCTTGTTTTGCTCTTTTATGATTTTCTTTTGCTTCTTAGATGGCACCTTTGGTTGGTTTTTTGAAAACTCAACAAACATACTACGGTATTGCACACCAACCTTTTCTGGGATTGCATTCTTCTTAAAACTGAAAGGCAGAGGAGTCAAATTACCACTTTCCGCGGTCACTGAGGAGAAACCCCCAAGTTTCGAAATATCGGTATATGACCAGGAGTTATATGTTAGTGAGTTTCCCTCCCTATTGGAGGATGTCTCCCCCTTGGAGAATATAAGCTTGCTGAAGACTCATTTTGAGAAGCATTTATTTTATTTTTTCCCCATTCACCCACTCAAGCACATACTGTTAGTTAGGCAGAATCATCTACCACTGCAGATATGAATGCGTATCTCCCCTATTTCTTCAATCTAAGACATAAGAGCAAGCTTTGTTTTAATTCAATATTTCTTGCAGTCATTGCAACACCAAGCTGCTCTGTAAGTTGCTGGAACGGTGCGGTACTTATCCTTGGAATTTATTAGTTTGTTGTATTTTAGTCCTTTGCGGATTCATTCCAAGAACTGGCCCTCAGCACTTGTGTCTTAGAGGATATCTTTTTATATTTTCTACTTTTCACAAGAAAATGTAGCTTGTTTTGCTCTTTTATGATTTTCTTTTGCTTCTTAGATGGCACCTTTGGTTGGTTTTTTGAAAACTCAACAAACATACTACGGTATTGCACACCAACCTTTTCTGGGATTGCATTCTTCTTAAAACTGAAAAGGCAGAGGAGTCAAATTACCACTTTCCGCGGTCACTGAGGAGAAACCCACAAGTTTCGAAATATTCGGTATATGACCAGGAGTTATATGTTAGTGAGTTTCCCTCCCTATTGGAGGATGTCTCCCCCTTGGAGAATATAAGCTTGCTGAAGGCTCATTTTGAGAAGCATTTATTTTATTTTTTCCCCATTCACCCACTCAAGCACATACTGTTAGTTAGGCAGAATCATCTACCACTGCAGATATGAATGCGTATCTCCCCCTATTTCTTCAATCTAAGACATAAGAGCAAGCTTTGTTTATAATTCAATATTTCTTGCAGTCATTGCAACACCAAGCTGCTCTGTAAGTTGCTGGAACGGTGCGGTACTTATCCTTGGAATTTATTAGTTTGTTGTATATATATATATATATATATATAGTGATGAAAAATATGTAGTCAGCACCGCCCACGAGAGAGAGCGAGCGAGTGAGACATGTATGTGTGTGTGTATGTATGGAAATATATATATATATATATATATAATTATATATATATATATATATATATATATAACTTCTCTCATACTGGGATCCAGGCTAAAGTGACGACTTCTGTGTGTGTGTGTGTGTGTGTGTGTGTGTGTGTGTGTGTGTTGGAGGCGGGGTGGAGGGGGAGGGACCAAAGAGTACTATTACAGCCCGCCGCGGAAGGAGGAAGGGGGGGGGGGGAGGGGCAACAAAAAAAAATGGTGGGTTCTAGAGTCCAAGGTTTTGGGAATCTTTCTGTCTGCAAGCAGTCCTTGGCTGCTTCCAGAGAGCTGCCTTCTAGGCCCACGGGGTGGATGCTGGCTGTCCAAGACCATTGGTGTCCATAAGTAAATCTCCTGACAGACTTTCCACGCGAAAGAAAAATGTGTTACGATCACATGGGTCAGTTCGGTGGCTTTCTCTCCTGTTTCTGTCGTTTTCCTGAGCAGCTACTCGGCAGACAGGTAGACTCCACCATTCTCTCTACCTCGGGCTTGTTTATATATCGATTCATTTACTTATCTGTTGATCTGTTTGCTTATTTATTCACTTATTTATTCACTCATTTGTCTGTTTACTTATCAATTTTAGTAATAAAGAATATAAATGTGTTTTTGAATCGTCTAGATATACCTACATGTATTGCTCTGCGTCGCATTGTATAATTCCATGGTCAAAAGACTTTACAGTATAGTTTGGGATGCTCTTATCTTGGCACAAGGCGCGACTCTAGTTCATTGCCATACATGTGTATCGACATTGTACCGACCCTATGGGTTCTCCTACAGAAAATTGCTAGAGACAAATCTTTGCTGCAGTGCGTTCTTCGACACGAGCTTACTACATTCAGCTCACGGCACTTCGCTTATTTTGCCAACCTAAAGAGTAGCACCCTGGTGGAAATGGCAGAGAAGAAAAAGTCTTCCCGCCGGATTCGAACCTTGAGTCCGGAAATGTACTGGTTCCTAGGCAAACAAATGACCCCACTCGACTGCCTTCTTTGTGTCGTATTCCTCACTGTATGTTTCAAAGGTAACATGATTTTTATGGGCAATCACGTTTTCGATGCTTAATCTCGTTGTGTATCTGTTTTGGGGCAGGTCAAGAACCACACCAGACTTCCTACGATGGCGAAGTTCCAGACCTTGGTGGACGCCTTGCAGCACTGGGCTGAGGAGAAGCCTCACTCCTCTGCCATCGTCTTCCGAGACAGACACCACCAGCGTCACTCGCTGACCTGGCGCCAGCTGTACACGCTGTCAGGTCGTTTCGCCGCTGTCCTCAGGACGCACGCCATCGCCCGGGGGACTCTGGTGCTCAACACTCTGCCCAACGCCATGGAGAGAGTGGTCTGCGAGGCGGGGATCTGGATGTCCGGGGCGGCTTCCGTCAACGGTCGGTTCCTGCAGTCTGATGGTTCCGACCTCCTGAACATCATCCGTCGGTCGGGTTGTCCGGTTATCGTCGTGGACCCGGACATCGAGGACGGTCCGTGGTGTGTGCTGAAGAAGTACATCACGCTGGACGACAACGACATGGACGTGGTGTCGTCCACGCTGCCCTGTGTGCGGAAAGTGCTGTTCGTGCGACGCGTGGAGCATCGGGGGCCTGGAGATTTCCTTGGTGGTCTGCAGACACAGACGCAGTGGTTTCAGGCTGGTGACATCACCCCCGACGATGTCCTGAGCGTCTTCACCACTTCAGGCACTACAGGGTTTTCCAAGTTGGTGATTCACAGCCATCAGAACCTGATCGGTTACCTGGTGGGCAGCGTGTACGCAGAGTCGTTCCTCAAGCAACCCCTCCAGTTCAACTTGACTCCGCTCGGATGGATAGGAGGTTCCCTGCCACTCTTCATCGTCCCCGGAGTGACACGCGTCGCCTGTGACGTCAGGGCTGGAATGCCGAGGACATGCCTCGCTTTATCTGGAGAACGATCCAGGAGGAGAAATGCCGAAGCGGCAGATTTTCTCCGGCTTATATGCCCGGTGTTCTGAAACTGGCAGAGGAAGAAAGCCAGAAATCCAATCCTGGCTCAGGTCATCCCTCGTACTGGAAGCTGACCACCATCCTGCTCACCGGCATCCCTGTGAACCGCTCCATGGTGGAGGCTGCACTGACCCTGGCTCACAAAGCCTGTGTTCTCTACGGAGCCACTGACGCAGGCACCGTCGCCGCAAACATTGTCACTGACGGTGCCAGTTTCCTGAATTACGATGTTGGAACACCGTTCCAGGGAATACAGGTCAAGATCGTCCATCCAGAAACAAAGAGGAGGATCTTCCTAGAAACCAAGTGGGGGACATCCTCATCAAAATACCCCATGTCATGAAGGGCTATCTCAACGACCCCAAAGCCACTGCTGCTGCTTTCACTCGGGGCGGCTTCTTCAGGACAGGAGACATGGGCAGAATGGATGAACGAGGCCACCTCTTCACTGAAGGAAGAGGAAGTGACGCCATCATGAGGGACGACTTTGTTTTCCACCCCTCGTGGATGGAACAGCGCGTGCGTGAATTTCCTGGTGTTGCAGCCGTCACGATTGTTGGCGTCCCAGACCCCTTCCTGAATGAAGAGCTGTGCGCATGCGTGGTGCTGGCGTCAGACGACGTGTCCCTTGAGGATGTTCGTTATTTCGTGGAGAATGCTGCCCCGGATAACCCCTCCTCCCCAACACCCCGTTACTATCTGAGTTTCCAGTCGTTTCCTGAGACGGACACGGGAAAGCCGAAGCGAAAGGAAATCAAGTTACAGGCGGCGCAGCGACTTGGCCTGTCTCTGACCACAGGCTGAAGTCACCAGCTTGGGAATGTCTGGTTTCCATGAAATACAAAGCCGTGGTGGTCCCACTAAAGACGTATCAGTCACACAATTGTGTTTACTCAGTGACGTCCATACTCCCATCAATCCATCCATCCTTTGCCCACCCCTACAGACAAACAAAAGCTTGTGCGCGTGCATAGGGAGGAAAAAGAGATGGACACACAGACATACAGAGGGAGAGAGGGAGAGAGATATCTTTCAACAAGAGTAAGTGCAAGCATACAAACACGCTCTCGTGCAAATACACACACTCACTCATGTCGGTGCGCGCGCGCGCACACAAACACACACACACACACACACACACACACACACCCGAGCGCGCTCGCGCGCGCACACACACAAACGCACACACACACACACACACACACACACACACACACACACACACACACACACACACACACACACTCGCAACACACACACACACACCACACACTCACTCTCTCTCTCTCTTCTCTCTCTCTCTCTCTCTCTCTCTCTCTCTCTCTCTCTCTCTCTCTCTCTCTCTCTCACATACACACACACACACACACACACACACACACACACACACACACACACACACACACACACACATGCGCGCGCGCGCGCTCGCACATGAAGCCGTTTGTGATAAATCTGCTTAAATGTTGAAAGTCTTGTCTTTTTTCCTACTGTTTACCCAATCAATATATTCTTTTGCGTAGTCGGAAACTAACCTAATCACACATTACCATTACCATTACTTAGAACAAAGTATGCAAAGAGGCAGTCCTGATATGTTCGTTGTTCTTTGTTGTGGTTTTTTTTTCTCAGTATTTCAATTTTTGCGAATACGTGAGTCTATTCTACGCAGTTTTCTGCATTATTTGGTAGGAAAAAAAAATGATTAGCCGTCCAAAGTGCCATTTCTTTTGCCAAGTAACAGTTCATTCAACGAAATTCAGAGCATTGTATACCCCAATTTCTGTCTCTAAAGTCTGCTGTTGACAGGCTGTTTCAGGCCAGAGAGTTGGGGCTGTCTGCTGTTGACAGGCTGTTTCAGGCCAGAGAGTTGGGCTCTCTGCTGTTGACAGGCTGTTTCAGGCCAGAGAGTTGGGCTGTCTGCTGTTGACAGGCTGTTTCAGGCCAGAGAGTTAGGCTGTCTGCTGTTGACAGGCTGTTTCAGGCCAGAGAGTTGGGCTGTCTGCTGTTGACAGGCTGTTTCAGGCCAGAGAGTTGGGCTGTCTGCTGTTGACAGGCTGTTTCAGGCCAGAGAGTTGGGGCTGTCTGCTGTTGACAGGCTGTTTCAGGCCAGAGAGTTGGGCTGTCTGCTGTTGACAGGCTGTTTCAGGCCAGAGAGTTGGGCTGTCTGCTGTTGACAGGCTGTTTCAGGCCAGAGAGTTGGGCTGTCTGCTGTTGACAGGCTGTTTCAGGCCAGAGAGTTGGGGCTGTCTGCTGTTGACAGGCTGTTTCAGGCCAGAGAGTTGGGCTGTCTACTGTTGACAGGCTGTTTCAGGCCAGAGAGTTGGGCTGTCTGCTGTTGACAGGCTGTTTCAGGCCAGAGAGTTGGGCTGTCTGCTGTTGACAGGCTGTTTCAGGCCAGAGAGTTGCCTTGCCTCAGTAACGTATGTCAACTTGATTTACACATAAAAACAAACCAGAAAAAAAGAATAGTCAAACAAGCAAATTTGCCACACAGAGAGCAGGCTTTGTAAACCTGATCAACGTTTTCCATAAGCACCGAATCATCGAAATATGTCTTGCCTTGTACCCAATAAACGTGTTTGATTTGTTTACGTGACTCTTGATCTCCCAATAACTCACGAATTCAAAACAGCTATAAAAAATATAAAAAAAATTAAGGTCTCTGACAGTGGTAAACCATAAAAAAAATCCTAGAAGTCAAAACTAATTTATCAGCTAATTTAAGATAAGTTCAGCTTGTATGTACAAGCATTCACTGATAAGTTTTTTTAAGCGCAAAATGTTTTTTAAAAAAGTCAAATTCTACCTGCTACCCAAATACGACCATCTTGCTTTAACGGGTTTTATATACTAAACGGTGTGATGTGAATACAATACAGATACAGAACAGCACAAACGC
>CM031602.1:7131711-7146780 GCA_018398815.1 Conus ventricosus
TTCGTTCGCCGTCAATCATTAATTCATAATCATTTGCTTTCGGATCATATCTAACTAGTCCTGTATAAATCTGTCCAAAGCAACGAGGCTGCTTAAAACAGACTCTCACGAACTAACACATTGGCGTTGTTGAAAACAAACATCAATTAATAAACATCAATAAGACTGAATTTTCAGAACAGCTTAATGTAGAAATTATATGGCGTGAAATGCAACTAAAATTGATAATCAATACTTCTGTCTTCTATGAGAAATCAGCCGAGAATGTCGAAGACGCTGTTTCACCGTGTGTGTGTGTGTGTGTGTGTTGTTGTGGTTTTGTGTTTTGTGTGTGTGTGTGTGTAAGAGAGAGAGAGAGGAGAGAGAGAGAGAGAGAGAGAGTGTGTGTGTATGTGTGTGTGTGTGTGTGGGGTTTGTGTGATGTGTGTGTGTGGTGTGTGTGTGTGTGTGTGTGTGTGTGGTTGTGTGTGTGTGTGTTGTTTGCGTGTGTCTGTATGACTATGATAGTCTGCATACTAGCTCTAATGAAGGAGCTATCGCTCCAATTCTAAACGCGGACACAAAGAAAACGTACAGAAACAAAATATGAAAGCAATGAAAGAGTGACTGAGATGAATAAACGAAAAATGAATGAATGAACGAGGGAGAACAGCGATACGGAGAAAATACAAAGAAACCGAAATACAGAAGGAAAGACGAGTCCAAAAACCCAGTGACCCCCCAAAAAACTGTTTGACATATTTTCCGTTCAATCCTCCCCTAACGCACGCACGCACGCACGCACGCACGCACGCACGCACGCACGCACGCACACACACACACACACACCACACACACACACACACACACACACACACACCACACACACACACACACACACACAGAGGTACGCCATGACCCTACAAACATCTGTGTGCAAGCACAGGCCTCAAATGGCCTGATTTTTTTTCTCTCAAAAAGGGAAAGAAAAGAAAGTTTCAAAGGAAAAAAAAAAAAAACAGAAGTGAATGAAAAGAAAAAGCCAGGCAGAAAAGAAAGAATCGGAAAAGCGTAAAGAGGTTAAAAAGGGTGGTGAGGGTAGGGCTGCAGGGAAGGAGGGGGAGACGTTGGTCACAAAAAGAAAACAACGAATGTTTACTTTTACAAATAAAAAACGAAAAAAATTTCGCAAAAGCCCCCCCCCCCCTGCCCCCCCCCTAACAATTCCCCCCAAACCCCCTGCTTCCAAAACCCTGGGCTCCCCCCCCCTTTGTTTTGCAGCCCCTTCCCCCCAACACAAGTTTTCCCCAGCAGCAGAAGGCTGAACGCACAGCACAACATCGGTGGGGGAATGAGGGGGGGGGTTAGAAGGGTAAAAAAAATAGGGGGGTTTCCGCCTTAAGCTGAAACTTCCCCAAATTCGGGGTGGGATGAAACTTAAAGGGGGGTAAAAGCAAAGTTGGGTGGGGGGGGAAAATAAATCCGCCACCTGAAAATTCCCAATGTGGGTCGGGGCACCTGAAACATTCACCAATGTGGGTGGGGGCCCCGACGGGGCACAAACCATTCGGGGTGGGCGGGGGCCGGGGGGGGGGGGGGGGGGTGGCATTTGTTGGGGTAAATTTTTTCCCACCCCGGGGGGGGGGGGGGCCCCCCTAAAGGCCCAAAATCAAGGGGGGGGGGGTTGGGGAGGGGGGGCATTTTGGCTAAAGTTCAAAGGGTGATGGGGGGGGGGGGGGGGGGGGGGGGGGGGGTGGGGGGGGGGGGGGGGGGGGGGGGGGGGGGTGGGGGGGGTTTTTGGGGGGGGGGGGTGGGGGGGGGGGGGGGGGGGGGGGGGGGGGGGGGGGGGGGGGGGGGGGGGGGTTTGCCCGCTTAATGCTTAAAGCTGAAAATAAAACCCCGGGATTCGGGAGATCGCCGCGAATTTGAAAAGCTCCCCAAGGATTGGGGGGTCGAATTTTTAAAGCTAAAATTCCCAAAGATTCGGAAAGGGGGGGGGGGGGGGAGTGTCTCGTCGATAACCTTAAAAGGATTGGGGGGGTCGTTCTAAGGAAAAAGGGTAAAAGCTCCCAAAAGGCGGAGTTTTTTAAAGCTGTCCGTTTTTAAAAAAAGTACTTAGGAGGTTTCCTTTGGGAGAAGAGTTACCCTCCTTTTTATTGTACTGTTCCCTGCCTGTTTCCCCATTTTCAATTTGGATCGTGAGGTCGTCGCAAAATCGCAAAGCTCCCCAAGGGGATCGGGGGAAAGGGGGGGGGGGGGGGGGGTTGTCGTCCACGTGGGCCAAAACTCCAAAAGGGTTAGGGGGGGGGGTGGGGGAGTCCTTAAAATGACTGCATAGCTCACCAACGAGGGTAGGGGGGGGGAGGAGGAGGTTTCTCCTGGGATTCAAAGACTTTTTTTTTTTGTACCATAAGACATCCTTTAAAGGGAGAAACTCGAAAAGGGGTACCTTCTTCCCTTTTTGAACTCCATCAAACTTTGTACCCAGCCCAGACCCCAAAAAGGAAAAGGCTTGCGGGACCCCCACGCCTCTCAGCCACAATCCTATCGTTAACCACGGGCCCCGTGGACACAAACCAAAGACTGCAAACTTTACTTACAACCGTGACTGCCGAGCACTCAGTAATAGGTCTCAAGTTTTACAATCGGGGGTTTTAATTTGAACATGTGCGTGCATGCTGGGGGGGGGGGGGGGGGGGGGGGGGGGGGGGGGGGGGGGGGGGGGGGGGGGGGGGGGGGGGGGGGGGGGGGGGGGGGGGGGGGCTGTGGTGTGTGCGCTGGTGCGTGCGTTTGTGTGTGTGTGTTTTGTGTGTTGTGTGTGTGTGTGTGTGGGTGTGTGTGTTTGGTGTGTTGTAGTACAACCTATGTTAATCTGACACTAAAAAGGTTTCAGGGAGTCAGCAGTGTGTGTTGGGGTGTGTGTTGTGTGTGGTTGTGTGTGTGTGTGTGTGTGTGTTGGGGTGTGTGTGTGTGTGTGTGTGTCCGACTTTGATTTTTGATATTACTGCCCTATTGGGGTATCGCTTCAGAGTTTGAACTTTAAAAAAAAAGAAAGCGTACAGAACGAAAGGGAAAGGAATGAAATAGGGAAAGAGACGAATGAACATGAAATAAAGAACGAGGGAAACAAAAACCCCCTGGGGAAAATCAAAGAAAGCAAGGAAGACGGCGTCCCAAACAGCCCTACCCCTCCCCCCTCCCCCCCCCCCCCCCCCCCCCCCCCCCCCCCCCCAAAAAAATAAAAATTTAAGATAGTTTCTGATGAACCCCCCACACACACACACACAACACACACCCCCACCACAACACACACCAAGCGCGGCCGCGCCGCGCCACGACGCACGCCGCACGCACCCCGCACCCCCACACACACCCCACACACACACACAACACACCAACCACACACACACACACCGCACAACACACACACCACACACACACACACACACAGGGTACGGGCCCTGACCCCAAAAAAAGCTGTGTCAACACCCCGGCCTGGAAGGAAAAAGTGGGCGACAAAACAAAAAGGGGAAAACAACATTGTAAGATCAGGGGAAAAAGTTTTTTAGAATTCCGCCAATGACTTGACAAAAAAAGCACAAGCAAGACACGAGATTTCAACCACTTGGGGCTTCATCAGGCGAAAAAAAAATAAAAATAATAAATCAATTTAACTTTTGGGGCGTACAAACTACGAAAAACAAAAAAAACAAAAGGGGAATGAAAAATGACTTATCCGTAATTTCCATGAAGGCGGAAATGACATGGGCCGGGGGGGTTTTGGGAGGAAAAAAGGGGGGGGGGGGGGGGGGGGGGGGGGGGGGGGGGGGGGGGGGGGTTTCGCAGGGGGGGTTGTTTTGGGGGATATTGGTTGTGTTTAGTTTATTAGGTGGTATGATACTTTTGATGGGTTGTGGTAAAGGTGGATAGATAATGATAAAAAAAAAAAAAAAAAAAAAGGGGGGAAGAAAGGTGTGTGTGTGGGGGGGGGGGGGGGGGGGGGGGGGGATTTAAGGGGAAGGTGTGAAAACAAATCAAACATTAGATTAGATAGATGGAGGGTTGCTGTAACTACTGTATGAAGTGAGTGAAGAGGATGTGGTGGTGGTGTATGTAAGTGTGTGTGTATGTGTGTGTGTATGTGTGTGTGTTGGTAGGGGATATTGCCAACTGATGTGGAGAGGTGGGTATGTGTGTTTGGTTATTGTTGGATATTGATGCCTTGGGGGTGTAGTGTGCCCAGTTTTGGAAATGAGATGGGATTCTTGAGTTGTGCGTTCAAAGCTGTCACTCTGTGACTGCCAGAGTGCCATAAACTTTGACATGGTCGATGTTGTGTTGGGTGTGGTTGAAGTGTAGGGCGACGGGTTTGGGTCGGTGGTGGCGGATATCAGCCAGATGTTCGCTGAACATCTGGCTGATATCCGCCACCACCGACCCAAACCCGTCGCCCTACACTTCAACCACACCCAACACAACATCGACCATGTCAAAGTTATGGCACTCTGGCAGTCACAGAGTGACAGCTTTGAACGCACAACTCAAGAATCCCATCTCATTTCCAAACTGGGCACACTACACCCCCAAGGCATCAATATCCAACAATAACCAAACACACATACCCACCTCTTCCACATCAGTTGGCAATATCCCCTACCAACACCCACACATACACACACACATACACACACACTTACATACACCACCACCACATCCTCTTCACTCACTTCATACAGTAGTTACAGCAACCCTCCATCTATCTAATCTTAATTTTGTTTTGATCCTTCCCCTTAAATCCCCCCCCCCCCCCCCCCCCCCCCACACCACACACACACACACACCTTTCTTCTCCCTTTTTTTTTTTTTTTTTTCATCTTATCTATCCACCATTACCACAACCATCACAAGATATCATACCATCCTAATAAACTAGACACACAACCCTATCATATCACACACACACACCTCCCCTGACGCAACCCCCCCCCCCCCCCCCCCCTCTGTTTCCTCTCCCATAATCCCCCTGGCCTCATGTCATTTCCGCCTCATGGAGAATTACGGATAAGTCATTTTTCATTCCCCTTTTTTTTTTGTTTTTCGTAGTTTGTACTGTCCCCACATGTTAAATGTGATTTATTATTATTTATTTATTTTTTCGCCTGATGAAGACCCAAGTGGTTGAAATGCATCGTGTCTTGTCTTGTGCTTTGTTTGTCAATGTCATTGGCGGTAAGTTCTAAAACTCTATTCCTGATCTTGCTTCGTTCGCCGCCTTCAGTCACTCGATTTTGAAAACTATTGTAAGATTTTTTTTCTCCAAAGGGCAAGAAAAAAAGTTCAAAGAAAAAAAGAAACAGAAAAATGCATGAAAGGAAAAAGCCAGGCAGAAAAGAAAGAAATCAGAAAAGCGTAAAGAGGTTAAAAAGGGTGGTGAGGGTAGGACTACAGGAAGTGGGGGGGGGGGGGGGGGGGGAGGTTGGACACAAAAAGAAAACAATGAATGTTTACTTTTACAAATGACGAAAACTGTTCAGCAAAAGTTTCTGCTAACTTCTCCCACCTGCTTACCCCCCTGTCTCCCCCTCCCTCCAACCAACCCTCCCCCCAACAGCCCACTGTGTTCATGTCCACGTCTAGACAGGCCCTCCCAGGAGACTGTGCAGACAGCCACACACCATCCCCCCCTGGTCGTGCATGGAACCTCCGCCCTGATGACAACAAGATGCTTCTCCAGCATTGCAGACAGTGTTCTGATCCACGCACATTGCTACAACAGTCAGGGGTAGTGGGAAGTGAGGGGGTGAGGCGGTTAGAGGGAGGGTAAAGGCAAAGTTGGGATGGGGGGGGGGAGGTGATCCGCCTTAATGCTGAAACATTCACCAAGCGTCTGTCGGGGCACCTGAAACAGTCACCAAGTGTCGTCGGGGCACCTGAAACAGTCACCAAGTGTCGGTCGGGGCACCTGAAACATCACCAAGTGTCGGTCGGGGCACCTGAAACAGTCACCAAGTGTCGGTCGGGGCACCTGAAAAATTCACCAAGTGTCGGTCGGGGCACCTGAAACAGTCGCCAAGTGTCGGTCTCGGGCACCGCCCATCTTGAGGCTACAGAGCTCAGCTCGGGGTGGGGCAGGGGTTCGGAGGGGGGAGGTGGCATTTGTCTAAGGGCTATGAAGTTCACCAAGGCCTGGGGGCCGTTTACCTGAACGCTGTAAAGATCGCCCAGGGTAGGATGGGGGAGGGGTGTCATTTGGCTAAAGGCTTCAAAGATTGCCATGGGTGTGTGGGGGGGGGGGGGGGGGTCGTCCTTCTAAATGCTGCAAGCTCGCAGAGGACTGGGGCGTTGGGGAGGACATGTGTCAAAAGGCTGCAAAGTTCACAAGGACTATCTAACTGTTGCAAAGCTCATCACAGATTTTTTAAGAGATGGAAGGGGGGGGGGGGGGGGGGTTGACCGTCTTAATGGTTAAAGCTGAAAATGACACCAGGATTCGGGAGATCGTCCGTCTGAAAGCTGAAAAGCTCTCCAAGGATTGAAGGGTCGTCCATCTTTATGCTGAAAAGTTCACCAAAGATTCGTGGAAGGGGGTGAGAGTGTCTCGTCTGTATAACTCTTCAAAGGATTGGTGGGTCGTAAGTCTAAGGGCTAAAAAAGCTACCAAAGGATCGTGAGCTTTAAAGCTGTGCCAGTCTTGAATAAAAGTTACTCTGAGTGAGGTTTCCTTATGGGAGCAAGAGTTACCCTCCTTGTTTATTGTGTACTGTTCCCTGCCTGATTCCATGTTCAATTTCGGATCGTGAGGTCGTTCGTCAAATGCTGCAAAGCTCACCAGGATCTGGAGGAGGAGGGGGGGGGGGGGGTTGTCGTCCAGCTGTGGGCTGCAAAACTCCACAAGGGTTAGGTGGGGGGGGGGGTCCTTCAAATGACTGCATAGCTCACCGACGATCGGTAGGGGCAGGGGAGAGGAGGTTATCTCTCTAGGATTCAAAGATCGTTTTGTTTTTGATAGCTATCCAAGACATCCCTTAAACGGATGAAACTCGACAATGTGGTTCCTGTCTTCCCATTTGAACTCCATAGCAAACATTGTAGTAGCCAGCCAGATCCACAAAGGAATGGCTCTGACGGGACCCTACGACCTCTCAGCTCACAATCCGTAACGTTAACCACAGCGCCGTGGACACTAACAAGACTGCAAACTTCACTTACTATCCGTGACTGCCAGAGCAGCTCAGTAATAGAGTCTCAAGTTTATACAATAATAATAATAATAAGGAACATTTAGTGCGCTTAATCTTAAACAAAAGCCCTAAGCGCTTACAGCAATAAGCCCTAACACACACACAGACACACACACACACACACACACACACACACACACACACACACACACACACACACACAAACACACACACGCGCACACACACACACACACACACACACACACACACACACACACAACACACACACACAACACACACACACACACACACACACGCACACACACACACACACACACGCACACACCCACACACACCAGCGAAGGAGCAGAAAAATTATGTTTTGAAGAGAGTAGTTTTGAGGGAGGACTTGAAAGAGGAAAGACTGTTTGAGTTTCGGTGTGCATAAGGGAGATTGTTCCAGCAGGAAGGAGCCTGAAAAGAAAAAGAACGTTCACCAAGTGTTCTGGCCCGAAAACGAGGGATTTGCAGAATGCGAGTGTCAGAGGAAGAGCGAAGCTGTCTAGAAGGAGTATAGGTCGACAGAAGTTTAGAGGTAAGATGGAGCGAGGGCCGTCCAATGCCTTGTAACAGAGCAAAGAAAGTTTGTACTTGATGCGTTTTTCAACAGGAAGCCAGTGCAAAGATTTAAGCAAGGGAGAAACATGAGAGGTTTTCGGAGATTTCGAGACAAGGCGAGCAGCATTATTTTGAACTTTCTGCAATTTTGCAAGAAGATTCTGTGGACAACCAGCAAGAAGAGAATTACAGTAGTCAAGTCTTGAAATAATGAAAGCAGAAACCAGAGTCTTGGTGGCTTCTTCAGACAGAAGGTGGCGCACAGAACTGATTCGCCGAAGCTCCGAGTAGCAAGCACGGCAGATAGAAGAAATCTGATTTTGAAAAGAGAGTGTCTGATCAAGTACAACGCCTAGATTTCGCACAGTGGTAGAGGTCTGAATGAGAGAGGTACCAAGTTGGACAGAAGAAGGAACAGAGATTGTAGACATGAGCCGTTTTGGGAGAATGAAGATCAGTTCAGTTTTGTCATTGTTTAACTGAAGTTTGTTGCAAGTCATCCATGCCTTTATGTCAGAGATGCAGAGCTGTGAGCGATCGATGATGGAGGAGAGGAGAGAAATGTCACCAGAAATGTAGATTTGATTGTCATCAGAGAAGCAGTGGTGTGAAATGTTATGATGGGCTACGATGTCAGAGATGGGTTGGGTATATAGAACAAACAGAATGGGACCAAGGACAGAGCCTTGGGGAACACCATAATTCAAGTCAGCAGAGCTTGAAGAAAAACAAGTCGGTAGTTCAATTCGAACAGTGTGCGTGCATGCTGCGTTCGTGCGTGCTTGTGTGCGTCCGTGCGTGCGTGCGTCCTTGCGTTCGTGCGTGCGTGTGTGCGTGTGAGTGTGTGCGCGTGCGTGCGTGTGTGTGTGTGTGTGTGTGTGTGGTGTGTGTGTGTGTGTGTGTGTGTGTGTGTGTGTGTGTGTGTGTGTGTGTGTGAGTACAACACTATGTTAATCTGACAGTAAATGGTTTCAGTCAGTCAGTCAGTGTGTGTGTGTGTGTGTGTGTGTGTGTGTGTGTGTGTGTGTGTGTGTGTGTGTGTGTGTGTGTGTGTGTGTGTGTGTGTCCGACTTTGATTTTGAGTATTACTCGCCCTATGTAGGAGGCTATCGCTTCAGAGTTTTGAACTTTAAAAGAAAGAAAGCGTACAGAACGAAAGGTGAAAGGAATGAAATAGTGAAAGAGACGAATGAACGAATGAATAAATAAAACGAGGGGAACACAGACATGGAGAAAATAAAAAGAAAGCAAGGAAGGAAGACGCGTCCCAAACAGCCGTACCTCCCCTCCTCCCCCCCCCCGCCCCCCCAAAAAAAAGTTTAAGATAGTTTCTGATGACCTCACACACACACACACACAACACACACACACAACACACACACAACACACACACACGCGCGCGCGCGCGCGCACGCACGACGCACGCAGTAGCACGCACGCACGCACGCACGCACCCCACGCACACACACACCACACACACACACAGAGGTACGCATGACCCCACAAACAGCTGTGTGCAGCACCGGCCTGGAAGGAAAAAAGGTGGGGGACAAGAAAAAAGGAAAACAACTATTGTAAGATTTTTTTCCCCAAAAAGTGCAAGAAAAAGAAAGTTTCAAAGAAAAAAGAAACAGAAAAATGCTGAAAGGGAAAAAAAGCCAGCAGAAAAGAAAGAAATCAGAAAAGCGTAAAGAGGTTAAAAGGGAGGTAGGGAGGATACAGGAAGTGTGTGTGGGGGGGGGGGGAGAGGTTGGACACAAAAGAAAACAATGAATGTTTACTTTTACAAATGACGAAAACTGTTCAGCAAAGTTTCTGCTAACTTCTCCACCTGTTACCCCCTGTCTCCCTCCTCCAACCACCCTCCCCCCAACAGCCCACTGTGTTCTTTGTCCACGTCTAGACAGGCCCTCCCAGGAGACTGTGCGGGACAGCCACACACCATCCCCCTGGTCGTGCATGGGAACCTCGCCGATGAAAACCCAAGTGTTCTCCAGCATTGCAGACAGTGTTCTGATCAGTCAGATTGCTACAACAGTCAGGTGCAGGGGGGATGAGGGGGTGAGGGGCGATTGTACATCAGTCAGGGCGTGGGGGGCAGGAGGGGGTAGGGGCAGTTGCTACACGGGTCAGGGGAGTGGGCAGTGGGGGGGGGGCGGCCAGATTGCTACAACAGTAGGGGCAGTGGGCAGGGGGGGGTGAGGCGGCCAGATTGCTCAACAGTCAGGGCAGTGGGCAGTGAGGGGGTGAGGCGGTTAGATTGTACAACAGTCAGGGGCAGTGGGGGAGGGAGGAGGGAAGAGGGGGCAAGGATGGGATAGGTGGGGATGGAATAGGCTTGTCTAAGAACTGTAAAGTTCACCAAGGTCTGAAGGACTTTTCATCTGAACAGTGCAAAGATCGCAAAAGGGCTCGGTTGGGGTGGGGGTGGGGTCGTTCATCTAAAGTTGTAAGATCGCCGTAGTCAGAGGGATCGTCTGTTTAACGTTGCAAGTGCCCCAAGGACTAGGGCGTTGCGGGAGGTCATCTGTCTATGAGTTCACTACATTTGGTGGATCGTCCATCTAAAGCTGCGAGTCACCAATGTTTTTGGGTTGTTGTTGTGGTTGTTGTTTTGTTTTGTTTTGTTTTATTTTGGGGGGGGGGGGGGGAAAAGGTTGTGTCTGTCTTAATCCCAAAAAGCTGGGAAAGACACTAGGATTTGGGAGGTCGTCCGTCTGAAGGCTAAATGCTCACCAAGGTTTTGGAGGGGTAAACTTATAGCTGCAAAGCTCACCAAAGATTTTGGGATGGGAGAGGGGGGGGGGGGGGTCCCGTCTAAGTGCTGAAAAATTCTCCAAAGGATTGGCGGGTCGTATGTCTAAGGTTGAAAAGCTCACCACAGACTGAGGGATCGTCCGTCTGAAGGCTGCAAAGCTCACTAAGGATTGGGGGATAGTCCATCCAATGGTTGCAAAGCTCACAAAAGGTTTTTTTAGGTGAAGGTTTAAAAGCTCGCAAGGATTGATCTCAACCGTATATGCTGCAAAGCTCACGAAACATTTCGGTAAGGGGGGGGGGGGGGGGGTCGTCCGTGTAAATGCTGACAAAACTCTTCAAAGGATCGGCATGTCGTAAGTCTAGGGCTCAACCTCACTAGGGATCGGGAAGGGGGGGGGGGGGGGGGGGGGGGGGCCCGGGTATATGCTGCATATCTCCCCAAGGATGGGGATCGTTCGTCTAATGGTTGCATAACTCACAACGTTTTGGGGCATCGTTTGTCTAATGGTGCATAATCACCAAGGATTGGAAGATCGCCTTTGATGGATGCAAGCTCACCAAGGGTCAGAGGATGTCCTTCTGTTTGGCTACAAAGTTCACCAATGTCCAGTGGGTTGAGGGTGAGGGAAGGTCACCTACCTGGGGGTCAAAGATCGTTCCGCTTTGGGTGGGTTATTCTCTTTTTTTATGTTTATCTCTTTATTATTTCATTTCTATTGTATTTTGCTGTCTCTTTTTCCGTGCCAAATCGTGGCGTTACTACCCCGCAGTTATTCTGGTGTTCCGCCACACTCTGCATCAACCACCACAGCCTGCACGGCCACACTCTCCATTATCCCACCACAACCCTGCCACGGCCACACTCTGCATCACCCACACAGCCCCCCCCACGGCCACACTCTGCATTATCCACCACAACCCTGCACGGCCCACTCTGCATCACCCCACCCCAGCCCCGCCGGCCACACTCTGCATTATCCCCCACAACCTGCACGGCCCCACTCTGCATTATCCCACCACAGCCCTGCACGGCCACACTCTGATTATCCCACCCCAGCCCTGCACGGCCACAGTCTGCATTACCCACCCCAGCCTGCACGGCCACACTCTGCATTATCCCCCCACCAGCCCTGCACGGCCACACTTGCATTACACCCCAGCCCTGCACGGCCACACTCTGCATTACCCCACCACAGCATGCACGGCCACAGTCTGCATTACCTCACCACGCCTGCACGGCACACTCTGCATTATCCCACCACAGCCCTGCACCGGCCCCACTCTGCATTATCCACCCCAGCCCTGCACGGCCCCACTCTGCATTATCCCCCACAGCCCTGCAAGGCACAGTCTGCTTATCCCACCACGCCTGACGGCCACACTCTGCATTATCCCCACAACCCTGCACGGCCACACTCTGCATTTATCCCACCACAAAAACCGCACGGGCACATTGCATTATCCCACCCACAGCCTGCACGGCCACAGTCTGATTATCCCAACACAGCCCTGCACGGCCACGTCTCTATTACCCCACCACGCCCTGCACGGGCACATCTGCTATTATCCACCACAGCCTGCACGGCCACACTCTGCATTACCCACCACCAGCCTGCACGGCCACGTCTGCATTACCCCACCACAGCCCTGCACGGGCACACTCTGCATTATCCTTACACAAACCTGCACGGCCACAGTCTGATTACCCCACCACAACCTGCACGGCCACACTCTGCATTATCCCACCACAGCCTGCACGGCCACAGTCTGCATTACCCACCACAGCCCCGCACGGCCACATCTGCATTACCCCGCCACAGCCCTGCACGGCCACACTCTTGCATTACCCACCCCAGCCCCGCACGGCCACACTCGCATTACCCACAAAAGCCCCGCACGGCCCCACTCGCTTACCCACCACAGCCTGCCGGCCACATCTGCATTATCCCAACACAGCCCTGCACGGCCACACTCTGCATTATCCTAACACAGCCCTGCACGGCACAGTCTGCATTACCCCCCACAGCCTGCACGGGCACAGTCTGCATTATCCCAACACAGCCTGCCGGGCACAGTCTGCATTATCCCCAACACGCCCCGCAGGCCACACTCTGCATTATCCCACCACAGCCCTGCACGGCCACACTCTGCATTATTCCCACCCCAGCCCTGCACGGGGCCCCACTCTGCATTGCCCACAAGCCTTTCACGGCCACACTCTGCATTATCCCACACAGCCCTGGGACGGGCACAGTCTGCCCTTACCCACCAAAGCCTGCACGGCCCCACCTTTCATTATCCTACCACAGCCCTGCACGGCCAGTCTGCATTATCCCACCACAGCCCCGCACGGCCACACTCTGCATTACCCACACAGCCTGCACGGCACACTGTGCATTATCCACCACAGCCCCGCCACGGCCACCCCTCTGCATTATCCACACAGCCCTGCACGGCCACACTCTGCTTATCCCACACAAGCCCTGCACGGCCACCTCTGATTATCCCACCCAGCCTGCCGGGCAATCCACAGTGAGTGGACAATATCAAGTCGTCTTGAGGCAACCCACAGAGCAGACCTTCCCCTGCTGCAGGGTCACTTCGGCTGCCTTCAGTGTGCCTGCTCACATTCAATACGACTTACAGGCCCTTAGCGACACAATAATTGCCCAACTGCCTGAACTCCCGTCCTCTTCTGGAAGGCTCTATTTGGTCCATACTGCTTTAAGGCCCCTTAGCTAATTTATGTATTTCACGGCGTCAGCAGGCCCCGGGGTATACAGAGAGGATGGGTGTTCTGGAAACTTGACCCAACCCCTCTCCGAGGCACATCCTTTCAACGGAGAAATTCGACGTGTGATCCTGGGCTTAAGCGTTTGAACCCAGAGGGAAATTAAATTCTGGGTAGTAGCTAGCCAGCTCCCAAAGGGAAAGGCTTGCGGGGACCGATCCTCTTGGCTACAATCTGCAATGCTTAACCACTGCGCCCGGACATACAAGACTGCAAAAGTTCACTTCTTTCTCGACTACCAGGTGGTCAGTATACAGCTTATAAGTTTATACAAGTCGGTAGTTCAATTCGTCGTGCGTGCGTGCGTGCGTGCGTGTGTGGTGTGTTGTGTGTGTGTTTGCAATATTCGAGATCTGTTTTGTTCAAGGGACGACAGGCCGTGGAGTTACAACGAAATTCCCAAATTGAAATATTTACAGAAACCGTGGTAATCTGGCTGCAGCTGTGGGTGGTAATGTATCCTATCCCAAACGTGTATGTTGTTTTTTAAAAGGGGGTCAA
The DNA here is from genome assembly GCA_018398815.1 of Conus ventricosus. Lineage (NCBI taxonomy): Eukaryota > Metazoa > Mollusca > Gastropoda > Neogastropoda > Conidae > Conus > Conus ventricosus. Next base: position 7,145,542 of record CM031602.1, read on the forward strand.
AAAGCAACTTCTCCGGCTGAACTTCAGGTCCTCTTCTCTTAAGTGTTATCTGTAAGCACTCATACAAGCTTTTTTCTCTTGTGATAGAAAAGTCTGGTTCAACACATAAGCCTACAATCATTGACTATCCTATACTATAAACAAGATCTGGTGGAGTTCATTCACCCACACACCGTCATCCTCAGGTCAGCAATGACGTGTTTTGGCGTCATATACTGTACCATGTCAGACAATAGCATTCACGGCAGTTAGTCTGCTCTGCAGGCCGAAGTTTTTGTGTGGCTAATGCAGTGATAAGACAGTCACGTGGTGCCCAACCCACTTCCGCCGTAGGAGAAGCCAGTGTCAGTCTCCCATACGTCATTCTCTCTCGGCCTGCTGCCGTCCAAGCAAGATAAGTCTTGTGCTCTGTCTCGCCTTCTCTTTTGGCCGTTGTGTTAAGATAGCCTTGTGTTTGCTTCTTTGCTTATTTGTTGTGGCTTGCGCGCTTCACCCTTTCATTCTTGAACAGTGGGGCTTTTGGTTTGGTGTGCTTTATTCATTTGTTTAACCACGCCATTCCTCGCCTTTGTGCCTTTGTCTCGGCACTCGCGACTTCGCCTTCCGCTCTTTTCGATCTTCGAAAGTCGGAACTCCATCGCGGTTTCACCCTTTCTCCCCAGTTTTGGCTTTTACGGCCCCTTGTTCAACGAATCTCGGTCCCTTCCTTCCATTTGGACTCCCGATTCGCTATCTTTCACGTCGTCCACTCGGCTTCCATTTCTTCGCCGGTCGTTCCGCCATTTTTGTTTCGGACCGGCCAAAACCGCGTCACTTACGATCGACCTGCCTCGATCTATCACTGAGATCTCGTTGCATTTACTACAATTTCAGTGTCTCTCCCGAGGTTGGTTGAGCTCTTTATATCCCTCGATCCACCTCTTTGTCTCCCTTTGCGATCGTGCGTTCCGTGTTTGTTCCACCACCACCAGTGCCCAACATGGTGAAGGACACTAACGGCTCGAGGCGCTCCACTCTTCGGCAGTCGCTCTCTACCCGGAGGGGCCGCGTGTCGATTCCAGGGACAAAACCGCTCACGCACATGATGAGCGTACGGTCGGTGTCATGAGAGGGTTCCGCGCAGGGGACGCGCGACCATCATTCCGATTCCCCTCTACCCGACCGGCGGATACACGATCGTCGCGATCGAAGTCCAACAGTCAGTCCCAGTCGGATGACAATCGGCAAGTCATGCCGATG
>CM031602.1:7157123-7199623 GCA_018398815.1 Conus ventricosus
CTACTGCTGCTGTTGCTGCTGCTGCTGCTGCTGCTGATGATGATGATGATGATGATGATCACACGTACTTCTTCTCGTCTCAGTTCAGATGGTGATGATTTATTCTTCTACTACTACTGACTACTACTACTACTACTACTACTACTACTACTACTACTACTACTACTACTACTACTACTACTGTCTGCTGCTGCTGCTGCTGCTGCTCCTCCTCCTCCTCTCTCCTACTCTACTACTACTACTACTACTACTACTACTACTACTATTACTACAGCTCCTGCTGCTGCTGCTACTGCTATACTACTTCTACTACTACAACAACTGAAGCTCCTGCTGCTGCTGCTGTTGTTGTTTTTCTTTGTCTTCGTCTTCTTCTTCTTCTTCCTCTTTTCTTCTTCTTCTTCTTCTTCTTCTTCTGCTTCTTATTCTGCTTATACTACTACTACTACTACTACTACTACTACTACTACTACTACTACTACTACTACACTACTACTACTACTCCTACCACCACCACCACTACGACTTCTGTTACTGTTTCTTCTTCTCTTCTTCTTCTTCTTCTTCTTCTTCTTCTTCTTCTTCTTCTTCTTCTTCTTCTATTACAACTGCTACTACCACCACCATACCACCACACCACCACCATCACTATCACCACCACAACCACCATTATTAGAACTACTACTACTACTACTACTACTACTACTTACTACTATACTACTACTGCTACTACTTCTGCTACCACCACTACTACTACTACTACTACTACTCTTCTTCTTCTTCTTCTTTCTTCTTCTTCTTCTTCTTCTCCGAGCCATTTCCCTTGCCTTCCTGTGGTCTTCTTAATCCTGCTGTTCTCTGTTCTTCTTGCTCGCTTTTTTTCTGGACATTTTTCTTTCCCTCCACTTGTTATTTCAACAGCTTCCGTCCCTTCCGTTTCTTTCTCTACTCTTTCTTCTTTGCCTCGTAGAGCGTTCATTTCGTTCCAACACAGACACGCAAACACACTGATATATCGTCCGAAACACAGACAGAGAGGGAAAAAGAAAGAGAGAGAGAAAACGGGGGGTGGGGTGGGAGATAGAGAGACAGACAGACATGTAGCAGACAGACAGGCAGAGGAGAGAGAGAGACAGAGAGAGTGCACTGGTGCGCACGCACGCACGCACGCACACATGCACGCACGCACGCACACATGCACGCACGCACACACAGACCGGTAGACAGACAGCAGACAGATAGACGAGCAGGAAGGTAGGTAGGCAGAGAGAGAGAGAGAGAGAGAGAGAGAGAGAGAGAGAGAGAGAGAGAGAGAGAGAGAGAGGAGAGAGAGAGAGAGAGAGAGAGAGAGAGAGAGAGAGAGAGAGAGAGAGAGAGAGAGAGAGAGAGATTGACGGACCCACAGACAGAAACACACTCACACTTACACACACACACACACACACACACACACACACACACACACACACACACACACACACACACACACACACACACACACACACTGAGAGAGTGAGGGCGAGAGAGAGAGAGAGAGAGAGAGAGAGAGACAGAGACAGAGAGAGAGAGACAGACAAACAGACAGACAGACAGACAGACAGACAGACTGTTGGACAGACAGACAGCAAAAAATAGAGACAAGAGAGACAGATTTTATCTCTGACCCAATGTTTTCGTTTCAAATGAACACCCCTCGTAACAACGGTATTTCAGAAAGCATATCCGAGCATAACAGTATACTGAACCGACATCATCTCTACGACTAAAAGTAGCGACAAAAGAAAAACACTGACAAGAAATCTTTTCGCTTGTTCGTTGGTTTGATCATTGTGGGTTTCTCGCAGTCTTCTCTTCCATGAAGATCAGTGGCATCTCCACTCCGCTCACCCCCCTTCTCACATACACAGCAACACGCAGATTTGCCTGCCGTGGCCTCAACGCCGGCAGTCCACAGGGAGCAGTCAACAATAGATTGCCATCAGGCAACCCAGCGGGGGAAACCCTGCCTGTATGCTGAGTCACTTCGGTGGTGCCCGCTCTGATTTAACATACGCAGGGCTGCAACGTCTTAGCGCTGACATGACCACCAGTGTTCAATTGTTTGGTCACCAAGGTGACGTGAGTCAGTGCACCGTGCTCCCATTTGCGTCCTCACCCCCCCACCCCAAACCCCCCACTCTCACACCCCTACCCTTCCCAGTCTCATGTCGGATAGTACCACCACGTCCATCCGACGACTTCTAATCTCCGCTTTACTGACACTATGACAACTGTCAGATATGGACGGGAAAATGTCACTGAAACTTCATTGAAATCTTACTGCGGACACACGTTACCTGCTCCCCGACCCCCCCCCCCCCCCCCTCTCCACTGTCTTTGCAGTTAATGAATGGAATGTAAGGCCACTTTAATGTGTCATTTCTCAGCTTTACGTTTCAATGTCACTGTAGCCCAGCCCAGCACACAAGGCAGTATCAGGGCGGTTACAACATGTAGCCCAGCCCAGCACACAAGGCAGTATCAGGGCGGTTACAACATGTAGCCCAGCCCAGCACACAAGGCAGTATCAGGGCGGTTACAACATCGGGAAAAGAACGCCCTGCCCTGGATAAAGGCGACAAGCACAACACTGCTTGCTGCAAACTAAACAGAAACTTTCGTAACACGGTAGCAAGATTATTGACATCCGCTAGGCGGACTAAACTAGGCCCAGCGAAGGGTGCCAGCCATTCGCTTTAATGTCTCATCCCCTGTCTAAACAAATAAATGAAAATTAATTATTATAATGAAAGGCCTAATGATGGCTTACGAAAATACTCACAAAATGCCAAACGAGCAAATGGACACTGCAGAAATGGATTGTTAGTGACAATTCTAGACAGAATTTAAAGTACCACTACCTAGCAACAAAAAAAAAACCCTGGCATCTCGTGAAGTGAAACAAGGGGGAAGTGTGTATGGAGTTTGTAAAAGAAAGATCAGTGAATGGGCAACAAAAGGAGCAATAACAGTGGATGACGGCAATGAAAGGTAAAAACAGAAATCCAAAGAAATTACAGATTTTGCTGGCAGAGAATTTCCCGAAGATGGGCTCACGCCATCGCCTACGTCATCCATTCACACTCTCATTTCTGTACACACACACACACACACACACACACACACACACACACACACACACACACACATACACACGCACACGCACACGCACACACACACACCTACACACACACACACACGCACGCACGCACGCACGCACGCACGCACGCACGCACACCATCATCTCCGGCAAATTCACAACCAAACAGAAGTAGCACCAACAGCAACATATAAAGGGGATTAACAACAATTGTACAGTCCGTCATCATGAACAGCAACACATAGAAATCTCCTGCAACAACTAAAATAGCAACAACAACACAATAAGGAATATCCACAATACAAGATCAACAACATCTGCAACAACGACAACTTCTAGAACAACGACAACAGCGGCCCCACAGCAACCCAAAATTCACAAAACAGCCCAACATCAGCAACAGCAACAACAACGGCGATAACAACCACTTCAGCGACTCAATAGCTGCAACAACATTAACAACATAAAGGTCATCCACATTAAAAACCAACAACAGCCACCATAACAATAACAAAGCCTAGTAACTTAAATCCACAGTGATAGCCCAACAATAAAGCAATAACATAAAGAATGACCATAGTAGCAGCCCCGAAATGATTACCGCAACAACAGCAGCATGAAGAACAATCTCGGAAGCGGATTAATAACAAAAACAACAACAACAACAACAACAACATCAAGAATAACCAAAGCAGCAGCCCGTCAACAACAACAGTAATATAAACAACCATAGAACTTAACAGCTGACAACAATCCAACAACAACACTCATGAAAAAAGCATACCAAGCACAATTATGGTTGAACCAATGAAAAGAAATAAATAGTAATCATTATCATCATCATTATCATCATCATCATCATCATCTATCATCATCATCATTGTGATTTTGACATCAAAATCATAATGAGGAGGAGGAGGAGGAAGAGGAGGAGGATGTGCAGTTATGTGGCACATGTGTAGTTTATCTTCATTAGCACTTCACAAAAGGACAAAGAAAACTCAGCCTTTAGAAATAGATATCTTCTGCCCCTGCTCCCTCCCCCTATCAACAACAGACACACACACACACACACAACACACACACACACACAACACACACACACACACACACACACACACACACACACACAAACCACTGGACACGAACAGAATGTCGTGAATGAGGATGTCATAGACCTGCAGGCAGTGTGTCATCACATTGCTGCGATTTGTTGCAGGTCGTTGGCGTCTTAAACTACAATACATGAAAATAAGGCTGACTGACACCTGCAAGTTCTCCCATGACATGTTATACTTACTAATAGGGCCAAGCATACATCTCTGTGAAACACCATAGGATGTGTTATATGTTTTACAATATCTATCATCGATGGAAATGCTTTTGCAGGGTTTGTTTGTTTTTTCAGAGAACATTCAAATCCAGACAGAACTAGAATGTCAATGTCAAAAGCATGTTGAAGCCTTTGTAACAGAATTGAATGGTCAATGGTATCAAAAGCAGCCGAAGGGTCATAATCAAAGCCAAGGAGAATACCATAGCTTATTTCACGATTTCAAGAAGGGTTGTTGCAATACCGTGGCCACCCTGGTAAGCAGATTAATACCGTGGCCACCCTGGTAAGCAGATTAATACCGTGGCCACCCTGGTAAGCAGATTAATACCGTGGCCACCCTGGTAAGCAGATTAATACCGTGGCCACCCTGGTAAGCAAGATTAATACCGTGGCCACCCTGGTAAGCAGATTAATACGTGGCACCTGTAAGGATTACCGGGCCACCTGGTAAGCAGATTAATACCGTGGCCACCCTGGTAAGCAAATTAATACCGTGGCCACCCTGGTAAGCAGATTAATACCGTGGCCACCCTGGTAAGCAGATTAATACCGTGGCCACCCTGGTAAGCAGATTAATACCGTGGCCACCCTGGAAGCAGATTAATACCGTGGCCACCCTGGTAAGCAGATTAATACCGTGGCCACCCTGGTAAGCAGATTAATACCGTGGCCACCCTGGTAAGCAGATTAATACCGTGGCCACCCTGGTAAGCAGATTAATACCGTGGCCCCTGGTAAGCAGTTATACCGTGGCCACTGGTAAGCAGATTAATACCGTGGCCACCCTGGTAAGCAGATTAATACCGTGGCCACCCTGGTAAGCAGATTAATACCGTGGCCACCCTGGTAAGCAGATTAATACCGTGGCCACCCTGGTAAGCAGATTAATACCGTGGCCACCCTGGTAAGCAGATTAATACCGTGGCCACCCTGGTAAGCAGATTAATACCGTGGCCACCCTGGTAAGCAGATTAATACCGTGGCCACCCTGGTAAGCAGATTATACCGTGGCCACCCTGGTAAGCAGATTAATACCGTGGCCACCCTGGTAAGCAGATTAATACCGTGGCCACCCTGGTAAGCAGATAATACCGTGGCCACCCTGGTAAGCAGATTAATACCGTGGCCCCCTGGTAAGCAGATTAATACCGTGGCCACCCTGGTAAGCAAATTAATACCGTGGCCACCCTGGTAAGCAGATAATACCGTGGCCACCCTGGTAAGCAGATTAATACCGTGGCCACCCTGGTAAGCAGATTAATACCGTGGCCACCCTGGTAAGCAGATTAATACCGTGGCCACCCTGGTAAGCAGATTAATACCGTGGCCACCTGGTAAGCAGATTAATACCGTGGCCACCCTGGTAAGCAGATTAATACCGTGGCCACCCTGGTAAGCAGATTAATACCGTGGCCACCCTGGTAAGCAGATTAATACTGTGGCCACCATGGTAAGCAGAATTAATACCGTGGCCACCCTGGTAAGCAGATTAATACCGTGGCCACCCTGGTAAGCAGATTAATACCGTGGCCACCCTGGTAAGCAGATTAATACCGTGGCCACCCTGGTAAGCAGATTAATACCGTGGCCACCTGGTAAGCAGATTAATACCGTGGCCACCCTGGTAAGCAGATTTAATACCGTGGCCACCCTGGTAAACAGATTAATACCGTGGCCACCCTGGTAAGCAGAATTAATACCGTGGCCACCCTGGTAAGCAGATTAATACCGTGGCCACCCTGGTAAGCAGATTAATACCGTGGCCACCCTGGTAAGCAGATTAATACCGTGGCCACCCTGGTAGCAGATTAATACCGTGGCCACCCTGGTAAGCAGATTAATACCGTGGCCCACCCTGGTAAGCAGATTAGTACCGTGGCCACCCTGGTAAGCAGATTAATACCGTGGCCACCCTGGTAAGCAGATTATACCGTGGCCACCCTGGTAAGCAGATTAATACCGTGGCCACCTGGTAAGCAGATTAATACCGTGGCCACCACCTGGTAAGCAGATTAATACCGTGGCCACCCTGGTAAGCAGATTAATACCGTGGCCACCCTGGTAAGCAGATTAATACCGTGGCCACCCTGGTAAGCAGATTAATACCGTGGCCACCCTGGTAAGCAGATCAATACCGTGGCCACCCTGGTAAGCAGATCAATACCGTGGCCACCCTGGTAAGCAGATTAATACCGTGGCCACCTGGTAAGCAGATTAATACCGTGGCCACCCTGGTAAGCAGATTAATACCGTGGCCACCCTGGTAAGCAGATTAATACCGTGCAGATTAATGACAACAAAGAAATTAACGAAAACAAATATTGAAAATTTTCTAGAAATCTTTTAACAGTACACAAGTATAAAAAGCAAACAACAACCTTTTTTTTATTCTTATAAGCAAGTGTTCGTAGCCATGTCTTTTGAAAGCACTCCTTTTGAATCCGCTCATAACAAGGCCCCTGTTTCCGTCTAACAACGAGGAGACACCATGATAAATTCTGTCAAATGCTGTTTATAGGTACTCAAGACAGTGGGCCGGAGAGGACCCAACTGTGAGAGTGTAGAGCACTCGTCACCATCTTCTCTGCCATAAAAAAGGATGGGAGAAACAGAAACTGTAGTGATGAAAATGAGAGGGGACATGGGGAGATGGGGTAAAGACAGGGGGGTGGGGATCAGAAGGAAATTAACACATGAAACCCAGCTGCACGTATACCACCACCCTTAAATACATCTCTCCTGCTTCCTCCCCTTTTCAAATTATGTTTTTGTCTCATCACGAATTTCTGCCACTCTGTGGACTATTATTGTTGGTGGGGAACTTGACCCGAGAGGTAATGGAGTTTTGAAGATATAGAGGCTGTTGTGTTCGTGGGCGAAACAAGTTGAGTGAGGAAAAGAGAAAGAAATCAGTTCCAGATCATACTGGCGGATTTTCATCTCACATCTCAAACTTTTTCTTTCCTTCTCGAATATCACCAGAAGCCCTTATTGTGTGTTTATTATGCACGTTATCTGAAAATGACACAAGGCACCCACACAGCTTGATAATAGGGTATTCAGTATTTAGAGGACCAGATCAATAGGGTATTCAGTATACAGAGGACCAGATCAATAGGGTATTCAGTATACAGAGGACCAGATCAATAGGGTATTCAGTATACAGAGGACCAGATCGATAGGGTATTCAGTTTATAGAGGACCAGATCAATAGGGTATTCAGTATATAGAGGACCAGATCAATAGGGTATTCAGTATACAGAGGACAAGATCAATAGGGTATTCAGTATATAGAGGACCAGATCATAGGGTATTCAGTATATAGAGGACCAGATCAATAGGGTATTCAGTATATAGAGGACCAGATCGATAGGGTATTCAGTATTAGAGGACCAAATCGATAGGGTATTCAGTATATAGAGGACCAGATCAATAGGGTATTCAGCATATAGAGGACCAGATCAATAGGGTATTCAGTATATAGAGGACCAGATCAATAGGGTGTTCAGTATATAGAAGACCAGATCGATTGGGTATTCAGTATATAGAGGACCAGATCAATAGAGTATTCAGTATATAGAGGACCAGATCAATAGGGTATTCAGTATACAGAGGACCAGATCGATAAGGTATTCAGTACTAGAGGACCAGATCAATAGGGTATTCAGTATACAGAGGACCAGATCGATAAGGTATTCAGTATATACAGGACCAGATCAATAGGGTATTTTAGTATACAGAGGACCAGATCGAATAAAGTATTCAGTATATAGAGGACCAGATCGATAGGGTATTCAGTATACAGAGGACCAGATCAATAGGGTATTCAGTATATAGAGGACCAGATCAATAGGGTATTCAGTATAAGAGGACCAGATCAATAGGGTATTCAGTATATAGAGGACCAGATCAATAGGGTATTCAGTATACAGAGGACCAGATCGACAGGGTATTCAGTATATAGAGAACCAGATCAATAGGGTATTCAGTATATAGAGGACCAGATCAATAGGGTATTCAGTATATAGAGGACCAGATTAATAGGGTATTCAGTATATAGAGGACCAGATCGATAGGGTATTCAGTATATAGAGGACCAGATCAATAGGGTTTTTGAGTATAAGAGGACCAGATCAAAGGGTATTTCAGTATATAGAGGGCCAGATCAATATGGTATTCAGTATATAGAGGACAGGATCGATAGGGTATTCAGTATATAGAGGACCAGATTGATAGGGTATTCAGTATACAGAGGACCAGATCGATAGAGTATTCAGTATACAGAGGACCAGATCAATAGGGTATTCAGTATATAGAGGACCAGATCAATAGGGTATTCAGTATATAGAGGACCAGATCAATGGGTATTCAGTATATAGAGGACCCGACAATAGGGTATTCAGTATATAGAGGACAGGATCGATAGGGTTTCAGTATATAGAGGACCAGATTGATATGGTATTCAGTATACGAAAGGACCAGATCGATAGGTATTCAGTATACAGAGGACCAGATCATAGGGTTTCAGTATATAGAGGACCAGATCAATAGGGTATTCAGTATATAAGGACCAGACTCAATAGGTATTCAGTATATAGAGGACAGATCAATAGGGTATTCAGTATATGAACCCGAGGGATCAGATACAAGAAGGGATATTCAGTATACAGAGGACCAGATCAATAGGGTATTTCAGTATATAGAGGACCAGATCAATAGGGTATTCAGTATACAGTAGGACCAGATCGACAGGTATTCAGTATATAGAGGACCAGATCAATAGGGTATTCAGTATACAGAGGACCAGATCAATAGGGTATTCAGTATAAGAGGACCAGATCAATTGCGTGAAACGGTTGGGGTCCAGGGGAGATATGGGGTCTCCCCCCTCCTCGTAGGTGCAGGGCAGATTGGGGTATCCTACCACCTCCCTCGAGGTGGCAGGGGAGATAGGGGATCCTCCCCCCTCCATCGTAGGTTGGGCAGGGAAATTCTGGGGATCCTCCCCCCTCCTCTAGGGGCAGGGGAGATATGGGGATCCTCCCCCTCCCTCGTAGGGGGCAGGGGAGAATGTGGAAAATAAATTCAACATACGATTTTTGCCAGAGAGGGAGGGAGAATGCAGAACCCCCAAGACCCCAATCCCCGCTTTCCTGGCCCTGTTTGCAAATCATGTACAAGCTAAAGCGGAGAGAGAGAGAGAGAGAGAGAGAGAGAGAGAGAGAGAGAGAGAGAGAGAGAGAGAGAGAGAGAGAGAGAGAGAGAGAGAGAGAGAGAGAGAGAGAGCAGACTGGTGAAGACTAGGCAGTTATCAGACTTTTCACATCAGTTTAAGTCTGACACTGAAAATACAAGATACACAAAATTTTAGTCGGTGTGTGTGTGTGTGTGTGTGTGTGTGTGTGTGTGTGTGTGTGTGTGTGTGTGTGTGTGTGTGTGTGTGTGTGTGTGTGTGTGTGTGTGTGTGCGTGTGTGTGTGCGTGTGTTTGAACAAAGGAAAATATGTGCAGCTCAACAAAGACACCAGGAAAAGAGAACATCTGGCAGCAGAGCACAAATAAAAGATGAAAAATAAATGAAGAATTATATCATAAAAAGGGGGGGGGGATGAATTGAACCTACACTGGCATATTTCCAGTCTAGCACTCTCAAGTTGACCTGGAGATATGATGGCCCTAAGACCAGACTCAAAACTGAATTATATTGTGGGAAAAAAATCGCCATTTAATAGGTGCTCACACACTTTGAAAAAAACGGAACGTGAAAAGTTTAAAGGAAGTACAGGAGCGACACTTTCAAAAAATGGAACGTGAAAGGTTTAAAGGAAGTACAGGAATGACACTTTCAATTAATGGAACGTGAAAGGTTTAAAGGAAGTACAGGAGCGACACTTTCAAAAAACGGAACGTGAAAGGTTTAACGGAAGAACAGGAGCGACACTTTCAAAAAACGGAACGTGAAAGGTTTAAAGAAGTACAGGAGCGACACTTTCAATTAATGGAACGTGAACGGGTTAAAGGAAGTACAGGAACGACACTTTCAAAAAGGCGAAAGGTTTAAAGGAAGTACAGGGGCGACACTTTCAAAAAAGGTGAAAGGTTTAAAGGCAGTACAGGAACGACACTTTCAAAAAACGGAACGTGAAAGGTTTAAAGGAAGTACAGGAGCGACACTTTCAATTAATGGAACGTGAACGGGTTAAAGGAAGTACAGGAACGACACTTTCAAAAAGGTGAAAGGTTTAAAGGAAGTACAGGGGCGACACTTTCAAAAAACGGAACGTGAAAGGTTTAAAGGAAGTACAGGAGCGACACTTTCAAAAAATGGAACGTGAAAGGGTTAAAGGAAGTACAGGAGCGACACTTTCAAAAAATGGAACGTGAAAGGTTTAAAGGAAGTACAGGAACGACACTTTCAAAAAATGAAACGTGAAAGGTTTAAAGGAAGTACAGGAGCGACACTTTCAAAAAATGGAACGTGAAAGGTTTAAAGGAAGTACAGGAACGACACTTTCAAAAAGGTGAAAGGTTTAAAGGAAGTACAGGGGCGACACTTTCAAAAAATGGAACGTGAAAGGGTTAAAGGAAGTACAGGAGCGACACTTTCAAAAAGGTGAAAGGTTTAAAGGAAGTACAGGGGCGACACTTTAAAAAAGGTGAAGGGTTTAAAGGAGCGCCTTCACCTTCCTGTCCAACACAGACAAACGAGCGGAGGATATTTCAAGCAGAGATACAATATAAGAATGTAGAAGAGCAAAAACAATGGTAATGGTTAATACAATAGGAAAACACGTTTTGGTATTATAAACAGACTGGAACAATGGTAATGGTGGAAGGCATTTAACAGACCGCAGACCACCATTGAGGACGAACGAATCCTGGATCTATTCTTTGATCCGGATTCTATGCACGGGGGTCAGCACGAGAATCTACAGAATGTATTCTTGGGCCACATGTCATTTCTCCCTAAGTTTCATTTAATATCAGTTTTACAGGTGTGTGTGTGTGTGTGTGTGTGTGTGTGTGTGTGTGTGTGTGTGTGTGTGTGTGTGTGTGTGTGTGTGTTGTGTGTGCGTGTGTGTGTGTGTGTGTAATATATAACTGAACAGATCCTGTATCCGACCTTCAATCTAGATCCACACCCAAATTCATGTTGGTCCTTGGAGAACAATGCATCTCTATCCGACCTTCAATCTAGATCCACACATAAATTCATGTTGGTCCTTGGAGCACAATGCATCTCTCCTGTAGATTCTGTAGTAATCGGTTCAATACATTTAGCGTAATTTGGTTGACAGACACAAACACGAACACAGAGGGGCGAAAACGCAACGTACACAGACACAAACACGAACAGAGAGGGGCGAAAACGCAACGTACACAGACACAAACACGAACAGAGAGGGGCGAAAACGCAACGTACAGACACAAACACGAACAGAGAGGGGCGAAAATGTCACGTACACAGACACAAACACGAACAGAGAGGGGCGAAACGTAACGTACTCAGACACAAACACGAACAGAGAGGGGCGAAAAAGTAACGTACTCAGTGTATGTAGTGAGTCTGGACAGTCACCTTGAAAGAAGCCCGTCTCTGCAAACAACAAGGATCTCTTTGATTATAACTGTGACTGGACATCAGACTGGATTCTTCAGTGTTCCTCTTCTGTACCCCCTCCTATACCTTTCCCATCGCCCAAACCCCCATTAACCCTTCTCTCCTCCCCCTCCTCCTTTCCGTCTCTTCCTCAGCTGATTCACGGACATAAAAGCATTTCGACGAAAAAAGACGAAACAGCAAAAAGGACGACTCCGTTTAAAATCTGTATGTCGTTACCACTTTGTCTCCCAAAAAAGGCTCAAATGGAGATGTTCAAATGAGAGAATGAGTGGAGCATTCATTTGCCACGAAAATCGCTTGTTGGTTGCCATAAAGTGTCGGTTCACTTCAGACAATAGGGATACAGATCAAAAACGTTCTAGGCATTGCATTTAACTGACATTCAAACAGATATGTAGCAACTACAACTAATTCATCACAACGGAGAAAAAAGTTGTTTGCGAACTGAAAGTTCCAAATCAATATGCAATTGCATTGCAATGGACTGTTTGTGTCGGGAAAGGGGTGTCTACATGAAAGCAGCTATGAGTGATATAGGTTCACAAGATATCAGAAACGTGGAGCAAAGGCTTCCTCTAATAGCCGTCATGGATGACAAAGGGGTCCTTTCCACCAAAGAATATGACACACACTCAAAATACTGAAACGGTTCCATGAGCTAGCTGCTCTATCCAGAATGTCTTTCAAGCAGAAGTAATGAAGCCTCTCACTGCGGAAAGGAAAAGTAAGTAGAACGGTTACGTCTATTGTAGAAAACCAAGTAGCTGTGACAGAAACCATGTAGCTGTGACAGAAACCAAGTAGCTGTGACAGTAAACAAGTAGCTGTGACAGAAAACCAAGTAGCTGTGACAGAAAACCAAGTAGCTGTGACAGAAAACCAAGTAGCTGTGACAGAAAAACAAGTAGCTATAAGAGAAAACCAAGTAGCTGTGACAGAAAACAAGTAGCTGTGACAGAAAACAAGTAGCTGTGACAGAAACCAAGTAGCTGTGACAGAAAAAAGTCAACAGCGCTAGAAGGCGGTGTGGCGACTCCTTGAAAGACACAAAGTGGTGAAAGGAAACCAAGCAAGCGGCAGAGGGATGCCTGCAGACAGCAGACCAGTGTGGTCTCCCTGGCCCATTCAAGGTCTGGAGGGATGCCTGCAGACAGCAGACCAGTGTGGTCTCCGGGCCCATTCAAGGTCTGGAGGGAATGCCTGCAGACAGCAGACCAGTGTGGTCTCCCTGGCCCATTCAAGGTCTGGAGGAATGCCTGCAGAGAGCAGACCAGTGTGGTCTCCCTGGCCCATTCAAGGTCTGGAGGAATGCCTGCAGACAGCAGACCAGTCTGGTCTCCCTGGCCCATTCAAGGTCTGGAGGAATGCCTGCAGACAGCAGACCAGTGTGGTCTCCCTGGCCCATTCAAGGTCTGGAGGAATCCCTGCAGACAGCAGACCAGTGTGGTCCCCCTGGCCCATTCAAGGTCTGGAGGAATGCCTGCAGACAGCAGACCAGTGTGGTCTCCTGGCCCATTCAAGGTCTGGAGGAATGCCTGCAGACAGCAGACCAGTGTGGTCTCCCTGGCCCATTCAAGGTCTGGAGGAATGCCTGCAGACAGCAGACCAGTGTGGTCTCCCTGGCCCATTCAAGGTCTGGAGGAATGCCTGCAGACAGCAGACCAGTGTGGTCTCCCTGGCCCATTCAAGGTCTGGAGGAATGCCTGCAGACAGCAGACCAGTGTGGTCTCCCTGGCCCATTCAAGGTCTGGAGGAATGCCTGCAGAGAGCAGACCAGTGTGGTCTCCCTGGCCCATTCAAGGTCTGGAGGAATGCCTGCAGACAGCAGACCAGTGTGGTCTCCCTGGCCCATTCAAGGTCTGGAGGGATGCCTGCAGACAGCAGACCAGTGTGGTCTCCCTGGCCATTCAAGGTCTGGAGGAATGCCTGCAGACAGCAGACCAGTGTGGTCTCCTTGGCCCATTCAAGGTCTGGAGGAATGCCTGCAGACAGCAGACCAGTGTGGTCTCCCTGGCCAATTCAAGGTCTGGTCTTTGCCGTTGATGCTGATCCCAAAGCTTCTCATGACTCTTCTCAATATCAGGCACAGTGGAATCAATTGAGGCCAAAATTAGCAAATACCTACGTTAATGGCTTGGGGTGATCCTGGCCTTACTAACGTTGCGGTCTACAGTCATCAAGCAAAGCTGAAAATACCTCTGAAATTCAATACGGAGAAGTACAGGAGAACGACGTGGGAAAGGCACGGTTACTTTCTATGCTTGAGGTCTCGGGTGACAGGGCTGCTCAATCAATCCAGACGTGGGAAAGGCACGGTTACTTTCTATGCTTGAGGTCTCGAGTGACAAGGCTGCAGCCTAAGCTGAAGACTGGCAGGAAATGGAACGTTCAGTGGACTAGTGTCGTAGCAAAGGAAAAGCTAGGGATCGGGGAAATAACAGGACACACGCAAACCAAAAGACAAGAAATGGGATGGTGAAAGGCAAAAGGGAGCAAAGAAAGGCATGTTAATACTGCAATAGAACAAAGAAGATGCCAAGAGAAACCAGAAGACAATCAGCAAGAGCAATGGGGGCAACCGATACATGGAAAAACGTACTTCAAATAAGTTTGACTTTGGAATGCGTAAACCATGCGGCCTATTAGAGTCAGCTTCATCTTCAGATCCGTATCATTATGACCTTTACCCTCGATTCAAATCTGATGAAATGATGGAATCCGATGACTCGGCATGTCCACTTTGTCATGGCAAAAAACAGTGAAGCATGTACAAATTTGTAAAAACAGTGCCAGTCCAGAAATGGTACATATTTGGGGACAAAACCAGGTGATTAAAGAGATCATACATACGGTTAGAGCTGACAAAACCAGGTGATTAAAGAGATCATACATACGGTTAAGCTGACAAAACCAGTGATTAAAGGCATGAACGTAGAGGACAAAACCAAATCTGCATACGGTTAGAGCTGACAAAAACCAATGATTAAAGAGATCATACATACGGTTAGAGCTGACAAACCAAGTGATTAAAGAGATCATGCATACGGTACAGGCTGACAAAACCAAGTGATTAAGAGATCATGCATACGGTTTGAGCTGGACAAAACCAAGTGTTAAAGAGATCATACATACGGTAGAGCTGACAAAACCAAGTGATTAAAGAGATCATGCATACGGTTAGAGCTGACAAAACCAAGTGATTAAAGAGATCTACATACGGTTAGAGCTGACAAAACCAAGTGATTAAGAGATCATACATACGGTTAGAGCTGACAAAACCAGTGATTAAGAGATCATACATACGGTTAGAGCTGACAAAACCAGTGATTAAAGGATCATAAATACGGTTAGAGTGACAAAACCAAGTGATTAAAGAGATCATACATACGGTTAGAGTGACAAAACCAAGTGATTAAAGAGATCATACATACGGTTAGAGTGACAAAACAAGTGATTAGGCATTACGGTTACAGCTGACAAACCAGTGATTAAGAGATCATACATACGGTTAGAGTGACAAAACAAGTGATTAAAGAGATCATGCATACGGTTAGAGCTGACAAACCAAGTGATTAAAGAGATCATCATACGGTTAGAGCTGACAAAACCAAGTGATTAAGAGATCATGCATACGGTTAGAGCTGACAAAACCAGGTGATTAAAGAGATCATGCATACGGTTAGAGCTGACAAAACCAGGTGATTAAAGAGATCATGCATACGGTTAGAGCTGACAAAACCAAGGGGATTAAAGAGATCATACTTACGGTTAGAGCTGACAAAACCAAGTGATGAAAGAGATCATGCATACGGTTAGAGTGACAAAACCAGTGTTAAAGAGATCTACATACGGTTAGAGCTGACAAAACCATGTGAATTAAAGAGATC
The DNA here is from genome assembly GCA_018398815.1 of Conus ventricosus. Lineage (NCBI taxonomy): Eukaryota > Metazoa > Mollusca > Gastropoda > Neogastropoda > Conidae > Conus > Conus ventricosus. The sequence continues at coordinate 7,173,109 of CM031602.1, forward strand.
ATACTTTACGGTTAGAGCTGACAAAACCAAGTGATTAAAGAGATCAAAACATACGGTTTAGAGCTGACAAAACAAGTGATTAAAGAGATCATGCATACGGTTAGAGCTGACAAAACCAAGTGATTAAAGGGATCATACATACGGTTAGAGCTAAACAAAACCAAGTGATTAAAGGGATCATACATACGGTTAGAGCTGACAAAACCAATTTGATTAAAGGGATCATACATACGGTTAGAGCTGACAAAACCAAGTGATTAAAGGGATCATACTTTCGGTTAGAGCTGAAAAAACCCAAAGTGATTAAAGGGATATACATACGGTTGGGATGGCAAAACCAAGTGATAAGGGATCTACATGGGTTAGAGCTGACAAAACCAAGTGATAAAGGGATCATACATACGGTTAGAGCTGACAAAACCAAGTGATTAAAGGGATCATATACGGTTAGAGTTTGACAAAACCAAGTGATTAAAGGGATCATCATTCGGTTAGAGCTGACAAAACCAAGTGATTAAAGGGATCATACATACGGTTAGAGCTGACAAAACCAAGTGATTAAAGGGATCTTTACATACGGTTAGAGCTGACAAAACCAAGTGATTAAAGGGATCATACATACGGTTAGAGCTGACAAACCAAGTAAATTAAGGGTCATACATACGGTTAGAGCTGACAAAACCAAGTGATAAAAGGGATCACACATACGCTTAGAGTGACAAAACCAAGTGATTAAAGGGATATACATACGGTTAGAGCTGACAAAACCAGGTGATTAAAGGGATCAAACATAGGGTTTTAGAGCTGACAAAACCAGTGATTAAAGAGATCATACATACGGTTAGAGCTGACAAAACCAAAGTGATTAAAGAGAAAATGCATACGGTTAGGGGCAGACAAAACCAAGTGATTAAAGAGATCATACTAGGGTTAGAGCTGACAAAACCAAGTGATTAAAGGGATCTTGCATAGGGTTAGAGCTGCCCAAAACCAAGTGATTAAAGGATCATACATACGGTTGAGCTGAAAAAAACCCAAGTGATTAAAGAGATCTACATACGGTTAGAGCTGACAAAACCAGGTGATTACAGAGATCATGCATACGGTTTAGAGCTGACAAAAACCAAGTGATTAAAGAGATCATGCATACGGTGTGAGCTGACAAAAACCAGGTGATTTAAAGAGATCATACATACGGTTAGAGCTGACAAAACCAAGTGATTAAAGAGATCATACATACGGTTAGAGCTGACAAAACCAAGTGATTAAAGAGATCATACATACGGTTAGAGCTGACAAAACCAAGTGATTAAAGAGATCAAAAATACGGTTAGAGCTGAAAAAACCCAAGTGATTAAAGAGATCATACTACGGTTAGAGCTCACAAAACCAGGTGATTAAAGAGATCATACATACGGTTAGAGCTGACAAAACCAGGTGATTAAAGAGATCATACATACGGTTAGTGCTGACCAAACCAGGTGATTAAAGAGATCATAATACGGTTTTAGAGCTGACAAACCGGGGTTGATTAAAGAGATCATACTTTACGGTTTAGGCTGACAAACCCAGGTGATTAAAGAGATCATACATACGGTTAGAGCTGACAAAACCAAGTGATTATAGAGATCATAATTTACGGTTAGAGCTGACAAACCAGGTGATTAAAGAGATCATACATACGGTAGAGCTGACAAAACCAGGGTGATTAAAGAGATCATACTTTGGGTTTTAGAGCTGACAAAACCAAGTGTTAAAGAGATCATACAACGGGTTAGAGCTGACAAAAACCAAGTGATTTAAGAGATCATACATACGGTTAGAGCTGACAAAACCAAGTGATTAAAGAGATCATACATACGGTTAGAGCTGACAAAACCAAGTGATTAAAGAGATCATGCATTACGGTTAGAGCTGACAAACCAAGTGATTAAAGGGATCATACATACGGTTAGAGCTGACAAACCAAGTGATTAAAGGGATATACGTTAGAGCTGAAAAAAACCAGGTGATTAAAGGGATCATACATACGGTTAGAGCTGAAAAAACCCAAAGTGTTTTAAAGAGATCATGCATACGGTTAGAGTGACAAAACCAGGTGATTAAAGAGATCATGCATACGGTTAGAGCTGAAAAAACCCAGGTGATTAAAGAGTCATGCATACGGTTAGAGCTGACAAAACCAGGTGATTATAGGGATCATACATACGGTTAGAGCTGCAAAACCAAGTGATTAAAGAGATCAACATAGGGTTTTAGAGTGACAAAACCAAGTGATTAAAGAGATCAACATACGGTTAGAGCTGACAAAACCAAGTGATTAAAGAGATCATACATACGGTTAGAGCTGACAAAACCAGGTGATTAAAGAGATCATACATACGGTTAGAGCTGACAATACCAAGTGATTAAAGAGATCATACATACGGTTAGAGCTGACAAAACCAAGTGATTAAAGAGATCATACATACGGTTAGAGCTGACAAAACCAAGTGATTAAAAGGGGAACCTTTACATCGGTTAGAGCTGACAAAACTAGGTGATTAAAGAGATATACATACGGTTAGAGCTGACAAAACCAGGTGATTAAAGAGATCTACATACGGTTTAGAGCTGACAAAACCAGGTGATTAAAGGGATCATCATACGGTTAGAGTGACAAAACCAGGTGATTTTAAAGAATCATACATACGGTTAGAGACTGACAAACCGGGGTGATTAAAGGGATCATACTTTTACGGTTAGAGCTGACAAAACCAGGTGTTTAAAAGGGACTTTACATAGGGTTTTAGAGCTGACAAAACCAAGTGATTAAAGAGATCATGCATACGGTTGAGCTGACAAAACCGGTGATTAAAGAGATCATGCATACGGTTAAAGCTGACAAAACCAGGTGTTTAAAGAGATCTTGCTACGGTTAGAGCTGACAAAAACCAGCTGTTAAAGGGATCATACATTACGGTTAGAGCTGACAAAACCAAAATTTGATTAAAGAGATCAAAACATACGGTTAGAGCTGACAAAACCAAAAAGTGATTAAAGAGATCATACATACGGTTTGAAGCTGACAAAACCAAGTGATTAAAGAGATATACATACGGTTGAGCTGACAAAACCCAGGTGATTAAAGAGATCATACTTTACGGTTAGAGCTGACAAAACAAGTGATTAAAGAGATCATACATACGGTTAGAGCTGACAAACCAAGTGATTAAAGAGTCATACTTTTACGGTTAGAGCTACAAAACCAAGTGATTAAAGAGATCATACATACGGTTAGAGCTGACAAAACCAGGTGATTAAAGGGATCATACAACGGTTAGACCCTGACAAAACCAGGTGATTAAAGGGATCATACATACGGTTAGAGCTGACAAAACCAAGTGTTTAAAGAGATCATACATACGGTTAGAGCTGACAAAACCAAGTGTTTTAAAGAGATCATACATACGGTTAGAGCTGACAAAACCAAGTGATTAAAGAGATCACACATACGGTTAGAGCTGAAAAAACCAGGTGATTAAAGAGATTCATACATACGGTTAGAGTGACAAAACCAGGTGATTAAAGGATCATAACATACGGTTAGAGCTGACAAAAACCAGGTGATTAAGGATCATACAACGGTTAGAGCTGACAAAACCAGGTGATTAAAGGGATCATACATACGGTTAGAGCTGACAAAACCAGGTGATTAAAGAGATCATACAAAACGGTTAGAGCTGACAAACCAAAGTGATTAAAGAGATCATGCATACGGTTAGGCTGACAAAAACCAAGTGATTAAAGAGATCATACATACGGTTAGAGCTGACAAAACCAGGTAAATTAAAGGGATCATACATACGGTTAGAGCTGACAAAACCAAGTGTTTAAAAGAGATCATGCATAGGGTTTAGAGCTGACAAAACCAGGTGATTAAAGAGATCATGCTACGGTTAAGCTGCCCAAAACCAGGTGATTAAAGAGATCATGCTCGGTTAGAGCTGACAAAACCAGGTGATTAAAGGGATCTACATACGGTTAGAGCTGACAAAACCAAGTGATTAAAGAGATCTTACATACGGTTAGAGATGACAAAACCAAGTGATTAAAGGATCATACATACGGTTTAGAGCTGACAAAACCAAGTGATTAAAGGATCATACATACGGTTAGAGCTGACAAAACCAGGTGATTAAAAGAGATCATACATACGGTTAGAGCTGAAAAAAACCAAGTGATTAAAGAGATACACATACGGTTTTAGAGTGACAAAACCAGGTGATTAAAGAGATCATACATACGTTTTAAGAGCCTGACAAAACCAGTGATTAAAGGGATCATACATACGGTTTAGAGCTGACAAAACCAGGTGATTAAGAGATCATACATACGGTTAGAGCTGACAAAACCAGGTGATTAAAGGGTCATACATACGGTTAGAGCTGACAAAACCAGGTGATTAAAGAGATCATACATAGGGTTTAGAGCTGACAAAACCAAGTGATTAAAGAGATCATGCATACGGTTAGAGCTGAAAAAACCCAAAAAGTGATAAGAGATCATACATACGGTTAGAGCTGACAAAACCAGGTGTTTAAAAGGGGGATCATACTTACGGTTAGAGCTGACAAAACCAAGTGATTAAAGAGATCATAATACGGTTTAGAGCTGAAAAACCAAGTGATTAAAAGAGATCTTTAAAATACGGTTAGAGCTGAAAAACCAAGTGATTAAAGGGATCATACATACGGTTGGGAGCTGAAAAAAACCAAGTGTTTAAAAGAGATCTGCATACGGTTAGAGCTGACAAAACCAAGTGATTAAATAGATCATACAAAAGGTTAGAGCTGACAAAACCAAGTGATTAAAGAGATCATGCATACGGTTAGAGCTGACAAAACCAAGTGTTTAAAAGAGATCATGCATACGTTTAGAGCTGACAAAACCAAGTGATTAAAGGGATATACATAGGGTTTTAGAGTGACAAAACCAAGTGATTAAAGAGATCATGCATACGGTTAGAGTGACAGATAAAATTTACTACGCCACCAGAAGCTCCTGCTTCGACCTTCTGCACGGCCAGAGACCTTCTACACGGCCGGGAGACCTTCTACACGGCCAGAGCCCTTCTGCACGGCCAGAGACCTTCTGCACGGCCAGAGACCTTTCTGCACGGCCAGAGACCTTCTACACGGCCAGAGACCTTCTGCACGGCCAGAGACCTTCTGCACGGCCAGAGACCTTCTACACGGCCAGAGACCTTCTACACGGCCAGAGGCCGCAAAACCATTATCTGGAATCGCTGTGACTTAAGAGCATTAAAGACTGATTTCCTAAATGGCGCTAATAACTAGGAGAACCGCACACCTTCGGAATGGGGAAAACCAGCTAGAGATCACCGATAAGAGTGCTCGAAACCGGACTTAGTATTCCACTCAGGTTCAACTAAACAAATAACTGATTGAATTCACTGTTTGCCACATAAACACAGAATGGAAGAACTCCACACAAAACTTGAAAGGCATTCCAGTCTAGCAAGCGCCCGAGACGATCCGGCTCCCAGGCCAAAGTCCCCGCCATGAGGGGCTGGAGTCTAGCAAGCAGCCTGAGTCGACCCGGCTCCCAGGCCAAAAATCCTCGCCATAGGGGGCTGGAGTAAGAGGTTTGTAGGCACATCAGCATATCACGTCATGTCCACTCTCGATTACTGGCAAGGAGCGACCAGAACCGCAATTGCAGAAGCAGCTGGAAAGCGTTGCCAGCTGAATGTAGTGGAAGACGAACAAAAGTGAATATCAGGAGGTTTAAATTTCCTAAAGTACAACTGGTTTTCCGTTACCTACATCGATAAGACATCCGCCAAACAGGCAGGGCCCTGAAACGCCCAGTCATCCAGAAGAGGCGGACAGGGATGCGCGTTTCACGCAGAAAAGGGGATCTTGGGGTCATGACCTAGATGCGTCCTGGTCCTCTTAGAGTGTAAGGAATGCGGCGCCGCAGCACTTGTCTGGCGGAGATTTTCTGCTCAGAATATCTTCTGCCATCATGCATCCCCAAGAGTTTCTTCCTAACCACACAAACAAGTAAATGAACAAATCTAATTACCAATCCATCAAAAACACTTTCCACCAATATTTAAAAAACTAAGTCAATAATGAGAATGAAAATGCGCACATGCACGTGCATATTTCAAATATTCTGACACATCCCTGCAGACAACACGGACTTGTTCATTGTGGAAGAGGAGTGACCATCAGACCAGACTACTCCCCTGGTGCTTGTTCACAGGTATCCATCAGACCAGACTTACTCCCCTGGTGCTAGTTCACAGGTATCCATCAGACCAGACTACTCCCCCGGTGCTAGTTCAAAAGCTATCCATCAGACCAGACTACTCCCCTGGTGCTAGTTCACAGGTATCCATCAGACCAGACTATCCCCTGGTGCTAGTTCACAGGTATTCATAGTTCAGCTTACAAAGGGGAAGAAAAAGCACAATTGTGAAGTAACAGTTCGGTGTTAGTGCAGGAGCACTCGTTGACTCATTGCCAGTGCAAAATGGACGGCAGATCGGTAACGAAAACAGAACTGGTTTGAAAGAGATAACCAGACATGGTTTAGAACCTGGAACATTGAAGGACTGCTCTGGCTGCTCGTAAACATTGGTGTCACGTGAATCGTTGAAGGTTAAAGTCCCATAACCCAGTGGCCCCGCCACGCCAGTGAAACACCAGACTTTCAACGCACGCACAGTTTGGGGCACAGTTTATGGAAGGTGAAGGCCAACCTTTTCCTTCTGCCACTTAGCCCCTCCCGAATTGAATCAGGCTACCCGTTTACTGTAGGCATTTTCACGCTGTAAAAACCTGGTGAATTGTACGAATTGCTCTAGCCTTTGGACTGCCAGCTGAAGCATACAGCTGGTTTGCTTCCGAAGTAACACGTATGTGCATTTGAAGAGAAAAAGTGGGGAGGAGTGGGAAAGGTGCAGGAGGGGGGAGTGGGGTGGTACAAAAAGGAGGAGGGGAGCGCAAGCTGATGAGTAGGATGTGAGATCAAATTCGTGAGAAAGAGAAGCTACCGACACATGTGTCAATCACTTGACTGCCGTCAGTGTGTATGTGTGTGTGTGTATGTGTGTGTGTGTGTGTGTGTGTGTGTGTGTGTGTGTGTGTGTGTGTGTGTGTGTGTGTGTTGTGTGTGTGTGTGTGTGTGTGTGTGTGGTGTGTTGTGTGCGTGTGTGAAGTGAGACAAGGAAAAGGGAGTATACAGTAATCTCGAAGGAGAAGAAGAACCATCGCGAGTTAAACACTCATGTAACCCCTGAGAGTCAATACAAATAAGTCTTCCATCTTTTTGAAAACAAAAGGGGAGGGGGTTGTAGGCATTTTATCGCCGCGCTGTATATTTTACTGTCACGCCCAAAACCTTATCTTTGTGGCACTCAAATAAACAAGCAGCAGATTAAATATATGAATGATCATATGCAACGAAGACAATATTTTTAGAAATATACATGTCTTGATACAACAATGGCATTAACGCCTCCAGGTCCATACGAGCTGACTCAACCATACCAGGCATATCTAAAGACAACACGAACCCGTCGCTTGGCAACAAGCGAATGGACATCAGACTAGTTTCTCCACCATCCCCACCCGCTTCTCGTCTCCCTCCCTCCTTTTCCTCCTGGTCCTCGCCCAGTGCTGGTTGCAGGCTCTCAGATACTTGGCTGGAAAAAGCACCGATTGTGAAACTGACAGCTTGGTGTCAGAGTGCGAACGCTACGTCGCCACGTTGTCTGCCAGAGGAAAATGGACGACAGTCACTGAAGCAGAGATTGTGTTGAAAGAAATGGACAACGTTTAACTCTTAAACCCCAGAAGAATCACCCTCTGTCTATTTTCGCTTCACTTCAAAACTGATGTCACGTCAATATCTCCTTATTTTTGTGAGTGAGCGTGAGTGAAGGTATTGAGAATATTCTCGATAGTAGTGACGCAGAAAGACATATTTTTATATTCTAAAAGATTTGACCAAACAAACACACACAAAAAACAGACCAAACAGAAGCAAATTAAAATCAACACCATTCAGGATCAAGACAACTACCTCACACAGAGGTAAGATATCATTTACAAACAGGTTGAGTGAGCATTGCTCAGAATTCTGCAACAAACGCATGAAAATCAATTCAGAATGTGCCTACTGTTCAGGCTTATGAAATACGGGTGACTTTCCAGCGATCCGTGAAAAAGTCAAAGCAACAGTAAAGTCGCTGAAATATAGACGAAAGATTTAGCGAACCATACAATGAAGTCTAGTATTTTACCTTTTGTATCGTTAGTATCATCTCCAAAACGAACGATAGTTTCCTTTACGGGGAATGATGTTATGATTTGGAACTTTTATTTTCTGCTCGACCTGTTTAAAAAAAAAAATTCCGCACATATGTACTTCCAAAAACATACGCGAGCGCGCGCGCGCACGTGTGTGTGTGTGTGTGTGTGTGTGTGTGTGTGTGTGTGTGTGTGTGTGTGTGTGTGTGTGTGTTCCGTAACTGATTTATGGTGTCGGGTAAAAGAAATATTACAGAGGGCAACGACATCGTCTGGCCATTGTCGCCAACGCATCAACAAAAATGGTCTGCATACCTTTCATCACTGATAATGATGCTGATTACGTCTATCATTACATGAATCTTAACAGCTACTGCTGTACTGCTGCTGCTGCTACTGCAACTACTTTTACTACTACTACTATTACTACTACTGCTGCTGCTACTGCTACTTCTACTGCTTCGACTACCACTGCTACTTGTACTACTACTACCATTATTACTACTACTGCTACTACTACGACTTCGATCTACTACGCAGCCAGTTTGCATAGTTCTACTGCTACGGCGCCCCACTTTTGCGTGTTTTCCTGTTACCAGCTTCTTTAGTTCAGAGTCCTGGAAAGTGTAAATCTTCTGTGTTTGGATAGCATAATCTGCTATAACTGAAGTCCCCCCCCCCCTCAACTCAATCACCCTGTCTTTCCCTCCCTTGCCAACAGGAAGTCTGGGGAGATGGGGTTGGGCGGTAAATAATGCACGAGGTGGGGATATTGAGTGGACGCTGAGCTTTTTTTTTCTCTTGAGTTCGGCTAAAATTTGTCTTGTCTGTCTGTAAGCTCTTAGAAAATATAATTCGTTTTATTTTCAGAGTTCATGCATATTGCATTTGGATTTTACAATGTCTGTATTTAGCGCACATGATCAGGGTGTAATGACAATGACTTTTGAACGTTTAACCATCTGGAATCTGGGATCCCTACCTTGCTTGTTCCTCTCCCCCCCCCCTCCTCCCTCCCCCCCCCCCCCCCCCCCCCCCTCGTCCGCCCGCCCCAATCCTCACAGTTGAGGCTGATCTTGTGACGGATGTAGCTTTCAGAAAGTGTATACAGTGTTTGAGAGCCTACTCTTCTGCATCCATGAACCGTCCTTCATGGTAAAAAGCATCACATAGGCTCTGTGTCTTCATGAACTCGTCCTTCATGGAAAAAAGCATCACACAGGCTCTGTGTCTTCATGCTGCTTGGTGCCAAAACTTGCCGCCTGTCAAGCTCTTCACCTCCGGTACCGGACAGGCTGAAACAAGGTCGGGAGGGCGAGAAAGGAGGTGCCAGGCAGACGTGGGGAGGTGCAATGGGAGGTGGGGATGGTTGAGGGCAAAGAGAGGTAAAGGAGAGGGGGGGGGGGGCAGAGGAAGAGCACTGATGGGAAGGAACCAAGACGCCTGGTGGGGTGGTGTCCACTAATGATTCCTGACGTCTTTTGGCTGAAGAGTGGCGCGGTGTAAATATAATTTTCCCACACTGACAGAAAGCAGACAGGGGTTGGTAAACAGGATTGAGAGAGGCGACGAGGTGTGCGGGGATGTTGGTACGTAAAGAAAGGATAAAGAATAATACCATCAACTGTTATAGTTTTACTTGTAATCGTTTTTCTTTTTCTTTCTCTTTTTTTCTGGGTCTTTTTTTTTTTGTGGTCCCCAGTCTGCTTCTCCCATTCCTCATAAGCTCCTACCCATCTGCCACCCAAAATCTTCCCGGAAACACACATACACAGAGAGAGAGAGAGAGAGAGAGAGAGAGAGAGAGAGAGAGGGAGAGAGAGAGAGAGAGGAGAGGGAGAGGAGGAGAGGGAGGAGAGGGAGAGAGAGAGAGATTTATACATACACACACACGCGCGCACGTTCGCAGTCACTCACTCACACATGCACACACGCACGCACACGCATTAACACACACACACCACACACACACACACACACACACACACACACACACACACCACAACACGCACGCACGCACGCACGCACGCACGGCACGCCACCCACGCACGCACGCACGCACGCACGCACACGCACGCACGCACGCACGCACCACCACACACACACACACACACACACACACACACACACACACACATACACACACGGTCTGCTCGGAAGATCATTTTGTTTCCGTTACTGTCTGGTTTGTTTGTTTCTTTGTTTTCTGTTAAATTAAAATAAAAATTAAGACTTACAAAAATGCAGAATTAACTTCGGGATCACATCAAGCAATCACGATAGATAAACAAAATATTACAGAATAATGATCCTCTCAGGAAAAAAATAAAGGCACTTTTTGTCCCATGGGGAATTCGCAGGGCTATTATCTTTTTAGCAACAGCCTGAAAGGAATTCCCAATGAGGCAAACTGTCCCTGTTTTCCCTCGAAAAATCATTCATCTGTAAGCCTTTATTTTTTTACTCACACATTACGTCAGATATACCGACAAATGCAATTAACGAGTCAAAGAGAGAGAGAGAGAGAGAGAGAGAAAAGAGACAGAAGACAGACGAGAAGACAGACAAACAGACAGACGCAGAGCAAAGCAGGCAGGCAGGCAGACAGGACAGACAGACAGGCAGGCAGACCGACCGGCAGGCAGGCTGACAGACAGACAGAGACAGAGAGACATACAGAGAGGCAGAGAGAGACAGAGAGGGACAGAGAGACAGAGAAAGAGAGAAAGAAAGAAAGAGAGACATACATACAAACATACAGACGGACAGGCAGACACAGAGAGGGACAGAGAGACAGAGAGAAAGAAAGAAAGAGAGACAGACAGACGTACAGACAGGCAGACAAACAGACAGACAGGACAGGCAGACAGACAAAGTTGGTTAAGAAGAACCACATAAAAGGAGGGAACGATGATAGAATCAGAGAGCACAGTCACACATGCAAATTAGGTTGAAACAAAGACCTGAAAGAACGTAAAAGAGAGAAAAGAAAGAAAGAAAGAAAGAACAACAAAATAGAGAAAGACAGACAGAAAGCACCCAAGGAAACATTCAAGAAACGAGGAAAATCCGTGCACAGAGTAAATCCAATCCTAAGCACTCGCTCAACTACCAAGCAGCAATCTTCCTCAACTGTAGTCCGCGCACGCACGCGACCAGACAAGTTACTCACTGGAGTGACTGCAAACGGAAACTCCTTTCAAAGTTCTTCAACTTTAACCCGGGAGGGAGCATGATGTATTCCCCAAATGCTTGTTTGCTCAGACGTGGTATTTTCTGAACAGAATGCACAGTGAGAATTGAAACCCAAAAAAAACCACAGTCTACGGTAGATGAACGCATTCCAGTTTGTTGAGCTCAAAAAAGAAAAGACACAAAAGTATGGACACAAATGGAGAAGGACCAAGGGAGTTTTCTGCTGTTTGTTGATTTTTGAAGCGTTTCCCTGAACCCCACCCCAATCCACTTGTCCTCTTTTACTTTTCTGTGAGTCGATGCTGCTCTTTTGTGTTTTTGTTTGTTTTTGTTCTCTTAGTATTAATGTTCCTGTTTGACACGAAAGTGTAAATAAGTTAGATGTTTTCCACTATTGGTGTTACAGTTTTTCTCTCGTTAAATGTGACTTTGCAAAAGGGACAAGCCAACAACAAAAGTTTTTATGGAATATATTCTTTTTAAACCATACGAAAACTGCTATCCTTTCTCCTCCACCTCTCATGCACGCCTGCAGCACACACACACACACACACACACACACACACACACACACAACACACACACAGACACACACACACACACACACACACACACACACACACACACACACACACACACACACACACACACACACAAATGGGCGTGCGCATACGCTCTATATTCAAGCAGACAATATGTAATTCACGCATTATTTTGCCACGTTCTAAAGGCTGTGCAGCGTGTAGGACTTAATTTCAGGCAGGTTAGAAAAGTTTTGCTGTATATAACTCTGATTGTATTCTGTCTGTCTGTCTGTCTGTCTGTCTTCTCTCTCTCTCTCTCTCTCTCTCTCTCCTCTCTCTCTCTCTCTCTCTCTCTCTCTCTTCTTCTTCTCTCTCTCTCTCTCTCTCTCTCTCTCTCTCTCTCTCTCTCTCTCTCTCTCTCTCTCTCTCTCTCTCTCTCGTTACGTTGTGTCATTCATCCATCTGTCAGTTTAATCATGATTTTATTTTTGTTACCGAGCATCTTATTTCTTCAGTAACAGATAATATTTGCTTGTTTTTCTTTTTCTACCTTTGGTTTGTGTATGTATGTGTATTATTGCTGCGCGAAGAGCGATACGCTTTACCCATGTCCGTTTGTTTGTTTGGTTTGTGTGTGTATTTGTTTGTTTGTTTATTTGTTTGACCATCAGCAAGATAAGGCAAAACCCACTGCACAGATTCTTCAAAAAGTCAGGGAAATACGACACGTGCCCAGTGACGAATCCATCCAATGTTGGTGCAGACTGGTGGCACAGATTCCCATGAGAAGTCAGATTCCGGATTCGTTCAACAAAATTCGGTTTTAAAGACTCTTACTAAACCGATGACAATAACACTTAGGAAGACGCAATGTTGCTCAAGGCTTACCCCAGGAAATTTTGATGTGGATCCGTCGTGCCAATGTGGATCACATGTGGGATCAACAGTCTATTCGACCTTGCTGGAGGTCTCTGATCTCCTGTTTTCACGTGTAATTAGTGTAGTTCTATGTTTACTCATATTCCTTTCTCTGTTTACTGTATCCTGTCTTCCAGAGTGCCAGGGAGTCTGGCCTCATGACAGACAGGGCACGTTCCATGGCTGGTTTCCTAAACGGACACGTGACTGCCAATGTTTCTGCAAAGGGGTCCCGGGGCCTTTCCACACTTACTGTAAGCCCACCAACAGCGAATCCATTCCAGAAAAGCTACATCCTCCAAGGAACATTGAAAAAAAACGTGGCCAGAAAGACGGTAAGTAAAGAACGTTCAGGGAGGGGGAGGGGATTAAGTAGGAGGGGATAGGAATGTCATAGGTTTGAGTGGTGAAGAAGAATTAGGGTGGAGAGATGTAGTGAGAGGGTGGGGTGGGACGGGTTAGTTATTTCTCCTTACTTGACTACAGGTCAGTAAGGCGTGTTGGCGTCTCTTCCTCTTCGTGCTAGCACTGGGGTATATTCTACGTGCAGACGAATTGCCAGGCTGCCTGAATGCTCTTGACCGCGCCCTAGGAAGAGATCAAAAGAGGGGAAGGGGGAGAGCAAAGGGGTAACGATGAGGAGGGGGTCAGATTGTGAGGTACATGTTGGTCACATTAACCCCTTAAGCTGCTGTCTTCTTGTTTCACTAACAGCCGTCCACTCCCCTCCCTTCCTAAACTGCTGTCTTCTTGTTTCAATAACAGCCGACTACTCCCCTCCCTTCCTAAACTGCTGTCTTCTTGTTTCACTAACAGCCGACTACTCCCCTCCCTTCCTAAACTGCTGTCTTCTTGTTTCACTGACAGCAGACTACTCCCCTCCCTTCCAAACTGCTGTCTTCTTGTTTCACTAACAGCGACTACTCCCCTCCCTTCCTAAACTGCTGTCTTCTTGTTTCACTGACAGCAGACTACTCCCCTCCCTTCCTGTCCCCCAGCCCCAACGCACACCCTCGCCATTCTCCATCCAATGGCTGTCCCAGCGACTAAGTCTTCAGGAGACTAAATCTCATTTCGTCTGGCTCGTATGTCACATTCACAATGGTTGACGACCATGTCTGAGAGAAATGGCTGACTCACGGTTGATCATTTCGGATGATAAGGGAAAACTCAAGGTTTTTTTTTAGATTGCTCCTACTTCCCTAACCCCATCCTCACCCCCATCTTTCCCCATTCCGCTCGCCCACACATATACTCACGCACACACTCTGCTCCCACTCCCAAACCCATCTACCCACCCCCCGACCACCACCATCTTCCCTTACGTACAGACGCATGTGTGATGGCTACGTAAGTTAACCATGATTTGTATCAAAAGACATTAAATTAAGCTCGTTCTGGGCATTGCCCCTGAAAACATAACAACGATAACGAAGCCCAGGAACGATCTACGTGTTACTTCAGCTCTGTACATGTTTCAACTTAGTTTGCTTTATTAAACATTTTGAGCAAACAAGCTGTGTTCGTAGATGTGTGAATGCACACATGAGACTCTACAGCATTGATAATCAGCGTACATACAAAAGCATGAACACAAGCAATGACCCACTTACATACCCCTTTCACCCCTCCTGTCATTAACAGTCCACAACTTAATAAACATGGTCTTGTCAGCATTGATCATGCAACAAGAAAATGGGCTGGAGTCAACAGAGAAGCATACACACACACACAGACACACACACACACACACACACACACACACACACACACACCACACACACACACACCTCACCACAATCTTCACGACTACGTGGGATCGCACGTAGCAAACTCGTTAGTGCCGTTCAACTTGACTTGTTAGTGACACTTGATGTTGACCTCGTGCGTGCCAGAGAAACCCCTGTCTCAAAGTGGTCTTACGAAAATAAAACAAAGGTGACGGCCACCGGTCTTTGTATGGCTAGCTACAACACACACAAACCCACACACACACACACCACAGACACACACACACACACACGCGCGCCGCACGCACCAGCACGCACGCACGCACGCACGCACGCACGCACGCACGCACACACACACACACACACACACACACACACACACACAAAGCGCGCGGGTTTAACAGGAGAAATAGTTCGAAAGTGCAGTGAGGATGCGGTTGTGAGGTCGGGGAAGGCCTGTATTTTTCCTTGTGCTGTTTGTTACAGCAGTGCAGGAGGAGGAGGGATGGAGATATTCTTCACAACTCCAAACCTTACAAAGGGCCCCTAAGCGCACACATTTTCTTAAAAGTCACGTGCGACTAAATTACTATGGCAATTTTAATCCTAATATAATAATAACAACGCACACTGTGAGTAACCTTTCATTTAACTGGGTAACTTGTTTAGTCAGGTAGCCATTAAATATTAATCTCATCGCATTTTAAGGCTATTTCTGCAATGTCTGTTTAAATCTTCACGACCTAAACATTTCTACGTTTGCTCTGTTTTACTTCAACTTAATTCATGTCCAAACTTACCGCAGAGAGGAGAACCGCTGGTCTGTCAGGTGAAATGATATAGCCATTCCCACAAGTGTTAGGAACGTACCGCAGAGAGGAGGAACCGCAGGTCTGTCAGGTGAAATGTTATTATCCATTCCCACAAACTGCTTTGTTCAGGAACGTACCAAGCATGAGAGGACAAGGCAAATAATAACGTTGTCTCTTATCGATTCCACACAAAATCTTTTTCAACGGAACATACACTCACGAAGGAAAGCAATAATAAGAAAAAGGCTATGAATCTCTGATTCTATAAATAAGCATTCTTCATTTCAGGAAAGTGTCACTTAGTACGAAAAAATTATTACTCAATGAATAAATCTGCATCTCAATCCTCCCCACGCATGAAATGACAGTAAGATTTTTACTTTCGCTTTTAAATTTATATAGCTTGCAACTCTCTCTTACATCGAAAAAAAAACGTTTAATTACTCAAGTTGATTTGTCTGCATTTTCCACTCAAAATAGCAGACGTTTTCTTGGGGACCTTCTATTGAAATTTTAAATCAGCAGCACCTAATATGCAAGACTCTGTTCTACACTCGAGAATAACATACGATTTCAGATCGTTGTTGTTTGTTTGGATTTTTCTCATCTAACTCCCAGATAGATAAACGCATCTAAAATAACGATACACACCCACAGATTATTCCTTACCTTGTCCCACATTCCTATTCTATTCCCACCTCAGATGCTTAGATTAATAATCTAATTTTTGAGTCACGTAAACCATCTCATCTGATTTCAGACCTAGTTTCTTTCCTTATTTCGGAATCTTTACTTCTCTATTAATTGACCCAGAGAGATATTTAAAAATGACGATAAAAAAATAACGAGATCACTATTACAACAAGATAAATTCGCACATTTTCAAACTGCAGTGCACTAGAACAGTCATATTTGCTTTATTTCCAATCCATATTTCTCTTGCATTTTTATTTTTTGTAGAGGTTCCAGATAAAAATCATCTCTCTCTCTCGTCTCTCTTACTCTTCTCTCTGTCACTTCTTTCTCACTACTTGCTGTCTCTCCTCTTCCTGAAGGAAATAGTCATAGTGCACTTTTTAAAAAGATAGACATTCGTGTCACTCTACTAAAGATAAACATCATGTCACTTTAAAAAGAGAAATGTTTGCTGACAAATGGACAGAGCCATTAATCAAATTCAGTTCCTTCGGTTCCTTTTCATGTGCACTATCTTTACATTCAGCTGAATTGCTGTCGTCTACCGTCCATGTCCTGCCTTAGACATTTCCTTGTGCACTATCTTTACATTCAGCTGACATTGCTGTGTCTACCGTCCATGTCCTGCCTTAGACATTGTCCTATGTGCACTATCTTTACATTCAGCTGACATTGCTGTCGTCCCACCGTCCATGTCCTGCCTTAGACATTGTCCTATGTGCACTATCTTTACATTTAGCTGACATTGCTGTCGTCTACCGTCCATGTCCTGCCTTAGACATTTTCCTATGTGCACTATCTTTACATTCAGCTGACATTGCTGTCCCTCTACCGTCCATGCCTGCCTAGACATTTTCCTATGTGCACTATCTTTACATTCAGCTGACATTGCTGTCGTCTACCGTCCATTTTCCCCTTAGACTTGTCCTATGTGCACTATCTTTACATTCAGCTGACATTGCTGTCGTCTACCGTCCATGTCCTGCCTTAGACATTGTCCATGTGCAATATCTTTACATTCAGCTGACTTGCGTTCTCTCCGTCCTGTCCTCCTAGACATGTCCTATGTCACTATCTTACATTCAGCTGAATTGCTGTCGTCTACCGTCCATGTCCTGCCTTAACATTTTCCTATGTGCACTATCTTTACATTCAGCTGACATTGCTGTCCCTCTACCGTCCATGTCCTGCCCTTTGACTTGCCCTATGTGCACTATCTTTACATTCAAACTGACATTGCTGTCGTCTACCGTCCCAAAGTCCCGCCTTAGACATGTTATGGGACTATCTTACATTCAGCTGACATTGCTTCGCTACCGTCAATTTCCCGCCTTGACATTGCCTATGTATACTTTCATTCAGGACATTGTGTCGTCTACCGCCATGTCCGCCCTTTAACTTGTCCTATGTGCACTATCTTACATCAGCTGACATTGCTTCGTCTACCCTCCATGTCCTGCCTTAAACATTGTCCTATTCACTATCTTACATCACTGACATTTCTGTCGTCTACCGCCATGTCCTGCTTAGACATGTCATGTCACTATCTTACATTTAGCTGACATGCTGTCGCTACCGCCATGTCCTGCCTTTAAAACATTGTCCTATGTGCACTACTTTACATCAGCTGACATTTCTACGTCTACCGTCCATGCCCCTAACTTGTCCCCTGTGCACACTTTACATTCAGCGACATTGCTGTCGCACCGCCATGTGCCTTAGATTTGTCCTATGTGCACTATCTTTACATTCAGCTGACATGCCGTCGTCTACCCTCCATGTCTGCCTTAGACCCTTGTCTATTCACAACTTTACATTCAGCGACATTGCTGTGTCTACGTATACCCCTAACATTGTCCCATGCACTACTTACATTCACTGACATGCTGTCGTCTACCGTCCTGTCCTGCCTTATCAAGCCTTTCATTGCCTATGTGCCTATCTTACATTTAGCTGACATTGCTGTCGTCTACCGTCCATGTCCTGCCTTAGTCAGAGCCTTAGACATTGTCCTATGTGCACTATCTTTACATTCAGCTGACATTGCTGTCGTCTACCGTCCATGTCCTGCCTTAGTCACAGCCTTAGACACTGTCGTATATGCACTATCTTTACATTCAGCTGACATTGCTACCGTGTACCGTCCATGTCCTGTCTTAGTCAGAGCCTTAGACATTGTCCTATGTGCACTATCTTTACATTCAGCTGACATTGCTATCGTCTACCGTCCATTTCCTGCCTTAGTCAGAGCCTTCAGACATCGGCGTCAGTATCACAGAATAACAAGCTGCTGCAATAGTTTGTATGTGAATTTGAAGGATTTTTTTCCCCAACCAAAATGTGCATTTGGACACACACACACACACACAACACACACACACACACACACACACACACACACCACACACTCACACACACACACACACACACACACACACACACACATACACATGCGCGCGCAGCGCAAGCGAGCACGCACGCACGCACTCACACACTCCGCCCAGAACTAAAATACATGCACCTACGCACGCACGCGCATACACACACACACACACACACACACACACACACACATATTCTTGCAGGTTGAACACACGCGCGCACGCGCGCACGTACGCACGCACGCAAACACACACACACACACACATACACACACACACACACACACACGTTTGCGGGTTGAACACACACACACACACACACACATACACACACACACCACCACCAACCACCACCACTACCACCACCACCACCACCACCACCATCCTTCGTGGATTCGCATGTGGCCAGTTTGTTGTCAGTATTAAACAAGGCTTGTTAGTCATATATAGTGTTCACTCGCACGTGCCGGAAAACCCGTTACTCAAGAGCGATTTTGTCTAAATAGAAAGAGAGGTGACGACCGTCAATACCCAAATTAGCTTTCAACACACACCAGTGTTGGGGGATCGCGGTTAGGGGAAGAGGAGGACGGGGGACTTGGGAGAGGATGATGGTAAGGGGTAGGGAGAAGGGGGGTGGAGGAGGGGAATGGGAAGGTGGTCGGCGCAGCAGCGAGTTGGAAACAACGTAGACAGAAAGGGTTGGACACACACACAAGGGTTGGAAACAACGTAGACAGAAAGGGTTGGACACACACACAAGGGTTGGAAACAACTAGACAGAAAGGGTTGGACACACACACAAGGGTTGTTGTTGAGTACGGTAACCGTTCCACTCCAACTTCTAATTTCCATCGAATTCGTCAAGAAATCATTTCAGTCACGCTACACTAAGTTCAGAAATTCACACTGAACCACTGAAGGTAGTTCTGTTTTTACAGGTCTGTGCCACATTTAGTCTGAAATCATATTTATGTACATCAGGCTACCATGGATGTTCCTCCTAAAATGGTATGTAGGTTTAGACAAACTGCTGTTTCTATTAAGTTTCTTCTCAAGTTAGACCTTTTATGACTTTTCCCATCACATCTTTTTCTATATTACAAAGAGTTAGAAGAAGAAGAAGACGAAGAAGAACTAGAAGAAGAAGAAGAAGAATGTACTATGTGCATTATCTGGGGTATATCAGCCTCCGTCAATGAATCCTGTATGCTATCTACTTTGGGTTTTTGTTCGTTCCTTTGTTTGTGAGGATAGTGATGGAGGCGTTGTCGTTGGCTTTCTTTTTCTCCAGTTTCTTTTTCTGTTTCTCATGTGCAGTGATGAAATGACACCCTAGTACCACTATTCACTATTTACTGCACTAACACTACCCGAGGGCTTAAGTCATGTTGTCAACGGAAAACTTCCGAAGAAAATGGTCTTTCCTTTTCCACAGGAACGCACACTAGGCTGTGCAGGAGAATCGACCAGAGGTCATGACCTGTAATTACTCCACACCCGAATCTATCTCTGGCAAGTGAGAATAGGCACCAGCGCACCACACTCCCTCCCTCCAAGGAATTGTTTTCACAGTGACCTCACCCTTCAGTCCAGGGTAACTGCCCTCCTTCAAATTTATCTACGAGACCCAAACTATGAAACGTGTTCATCACAATCACAAAGCACCTCTCATCCGCGTTATGTGACAAGGAAGTGGAAATGGGGACGTGCCTATCTTCACTCTAACCATCAAACGTGTTCATCACAATCACAAAGCACCTCTCATCCGCGCTATGTGACAAGGAAGTGGAAATGGGACGTGCCCATATTCACTCTAGACCATGCCCCTAATCACTCACCTGTGGTCTTCCAGTAAGGTCGGAGGGGGGGGGGATAGAACTGGATCATGTTCAGAGTCTTTTTCCATCCTCCTTACCCTCTCTCTCTCTCTCTCTCTCTCTCTCTCTCTCTCTCTCTCTCTCTCTCTCTCTCTCTCTCTCTCTCTCTCTGTTTGCCTGTCTGTCTGCCAGTCTGTCTGTCTGTCTCTGTCTCTGTCTCTCTCTTCTCTCTCTCTCTCTCTCTCTCTCTCTCTCTCTCTCTCTCTCTCTCATGATGGCGATGGTTATGGTTGCTCGTATAGTCATTATTTCGGTTGTGACTGTTGTTGTTGCAATTACGGTTCTCATCAATATTAGTATTTCTATTAGATATATTAAGCAGTGCAAACTGATTTTTATAATAGCCCAATCAACTTGCCCAGTTACATGATTTCTCAAACTGACAGAGCAAGACAGAGACAGAGAGAGAGGCAGACAGACGCACTTATTCATGTATATGTTTTATATGTAAGTACATACATCCATATCAACATGAATAAACAGAGAGAGAGAGAGAGAGAGAGAGAGAGAGAGAGAGGAGAGAGAGAGAGAGAGAGAGAGAGAGAGAGAGAGAGCAATATAATGCATCATAAAGTCCACAGCTATGAACTTCAAACTCAGCGCCGTCTATAACCACCACAGCTAAATCTACAGCGCTTGAAAGTATTATTCTTTATCCTTGTCTTATATATTCCAACATCTCCACACTCTGTCGGCTGTCTTAATCATGCTTGTCAACCTCTGTCTGCTTTCAGCCAGTGTGGGAAAATCATATTTACATCGCGCCACTCTTTCACCACAGAGGTCAAGAGTCATTAGCGGGTACCGTCCTGCTTCGCGTCACGGTATTCCTTTTCCGCCAGAATCCTCCCCCCTCCACCCCCCCCCCCCATTCCCCCGCCATTCCCCTGTCTCTGACCTCTCTTTACCTCCCAATTACCCCCAACCTCTCATTACGTCCCCGTCTGTCTTCCATCTTCTCTCCTTGCCCTCTTACTCCTGTTTCAGCTTGGCAAGTATAGGGCTATAGAGCCAATTCTTCTTCTTCTTCTGCGTATGCAGGCTGATACTCCTGCGGACACTCCCTACATGGACAGGCAAGTATTAATCCCATCTACCCTACAAAGGGAGTGGAGTTTTGTGTGTATGGCCGTTTGTTTTTTTTATCCCGCCATTAAGGCAACCATACTCTATCTTCGGGGAAGGTGCATGCTATGTGTAACGTGTCATCCATACCAACGGCCAAACTGGCCTTCTCTTCCGAACGTTGGTGACGGGATTTTACGTGTGCAAGATGCTATGCGTGCGTTCACACACGGAACATCAGTTTATAGTCTCATTCGAAGGACTGTATAGGAAATGGAGTCAGAACTAATGTTAACTCCGAGGGAAAAGTCCCCCTGTACCGAAACGTCCCAGCGGAGATTCGAACCCACAACCCATGTATTACGAGTCGGGCGCTCTACCAACTGAGCTATTCCGGCCCTCTATAGAGCCACTATGATACTCCTACTGTTGTGAGCTTGAACGTTTCTGGAATTACTGTGCATGATGGTTCAGGTCCATTCTGTACAGTTTGGGCTGTAAGGTTTCAGTATTTTTTTCAATATAAACTTTGTATTACAGTCCGTACAACTTAGTCTGTAAAGTTACCAGATCATTTCAATACGGATACTGACTACTCGGAAGGGAGCCGGAATAGCTCAGTAGGTAGAGCGCCGGACTCGTAATCTTGGTGATCCTGGGGTTGCGGGTTCGAACCTCCGCCGGGGCGTTTCGGTACAGGGGGACTTTTCCCTCAGGAGTTAACATTGGTTCTGACTCCATTCCCCATACAGTCCTTCAAATGAGACTATAAACCGAGGTTCCGTGTATGAACGCACGCATAACATCTTGCACACACGTAAAATCCCATCACCAACTTTCGGAAGAGTAGGCCAGTTTGGCCGTTGGTATGGATGACACGTTACCCATAGCATGCACCCTGCGAGAGAAATGGAAAGACTGAAGGAAGTAAGGAAAATGAGTGATCGATATTGAACGATACTGACTGGATGACATGGGAAACGACTAAATGAAGCACAGGCTGGCAGCTCTTCAGTCGGCACTACCCAGGTAGGCAGCCCGTTGTGTAAACGAGTGTTGATTGTAAAGCGCTTAGAGCTTGGTCTCTAGCCGAGAATAGGCGCTATATAAGTATTCATTATTATTATTATTACTCAATACAGGCGGCAGAGTCACTGGAATGCTTTATTGCAGATATGAATCTGGCATAATAAGACTGTACAAACTGGGCTGTAAAGGTATGGGAATGTTTCAGACCCGTACGATTCGGTGTACAATGCAGGCTGTAACATTGTTCGAAACGTTTTAGCATGAAGACTTGGATCCTGCATGACACTCTGTAAACTTCGGCCCGAGTCCACAAATGCAGATTAGACCCCACAACTACATCCTCCATAGCATGAAGACTTGGATCCTGCATGACACTCTGTAAACTTCGGCCCCAGTCCACAAATGCAGATTAGACCCCACAACTATATCCTCCAAGCGGCATTTCTTGGACGATTATCCTTAACAAAATTCATTCATTGTGCAGTCCAGCACCTAAGACATGTTTTGCCTAGCCACTGACTCGCTTCCATTGTTTTAGTTCTGTTTTTATGAACAAGCACGATCTACATGGTACCCCCCCCCACCACCACACACACACACACACACACACACACACACACGCACGCACGCACGCACTCACGCACGCACGCACGCACGCACGCACGCAGACCACACACACACACACACACACACACACACACACACACACACACACACACACACACACATGTGCGCACGCTATACACGACATCAAAATACAAATTGAAGTCAGGGAAGGACTACATTCAACCTCAAAAAGATGCAAAGATGTACCAGCATCTAGAGGTTTCTTGTCCTGTTGTTCACAGACGGAGGAGGGCTTTAAAGGCGAATGCTGCCAATGGTTGACGTCTGTTCACTCTTGTATTGTGCTTCTCTCCAGCATTTTCTGTAAAAGCAATCTCCTGGGCACATGTTTGTAAGAATGAAGAAGCCCCAAATCAAGAGAGAGAGGGGGAGTCAGATCCCATTTGAGTGCAGAAACTTGTGATTAATTCTGGCTTCGTCGGGAAGCCAATGGAGTATTCTAGGAGAAACGGACGCACCTTTCCATTGGAGGACCTGAACCCATAGCTTTGAAAACAAATCTAAATTTTGGAAGCTCTGGTGAACTTATTCCAAGATAGACCACGACCAAAGAGTTGCAGCAAATCGACTACGCGGTGTCGATTACAATTAACCTCTTTCATTTTATTAAACAGGAAATGAAAACGTGCAACGAATTGTCTGCATTTTAAAAGATTCGAAAATCCCGCTGCCATCAGCAGCAGTATGATTATCTGTAATTTCTTGAGCATGTAGAATGCAAGATTAGTAACAAACTGAATAGGTCTTATTACTGTCCGCCCAGTTCCAAACTTCAGGTGTTTGAGTGAGGTGATTGAGAGCTGTTGGCTTTTGTCATTGATGAAATTCATCGCAGTAGGCTTTCAGGCGAAAAAAAAATGAAGACTGTTATTTCCTAAAACAGCTTAATGACAGTGTGGTGCAGATCTCGACGTTCCGTAATCACTCCACTATTCAGCCCCCTGCAGGTGAGAAAAGAATTTGCGCAAACTCAACTCCCCGGGGAGTGAATCCAGAGTGACTTCCCATATTGTTGCAAAATGACATCCCTCCTTCAGAATCCTCAGTGTCCCAAACGATGGAACACATTCATTAAACTACATTTCCGCTGAATTTCTTGTGGAGCAGACAGATAAATAGACAACACAGAGGCAACGAGATATGAACTCCTGCTTTAATGATTTTTTGTTTGAAACCCAAGGGCCTTGTACTTACCAATAAGAATATTTCGGTCAGTTGTTGTTGTTTTTTTAAAGTTGTAACAAGATTTCAGGATTGGAAATGGAAACTAAGAGAAAGACAGACAACCTATGAAAGAAAGAGGTGACTGCTGGTTTACTCTGAAGAAACGTGACAGATGAACAAAATGCTACAGAATGATGCATCTCCGTGGAAGAAATGCCACGCTTCATCCGATGGGGAATTCCCTTGGCGGCGATGTTCTCAGTGACAACCTAAATAGACTTTTGTATGAGACTAGACCTTGCCTATTTTAGCACAAAGGGTCATTCTTTTGTAATCATCTCTTTTCTTTTACTTACACATTCATCAGAAAAAAATGACAAACACAGTCAGACAGACAGTCAGAGAGAGAGAGAGAGAGAGAGAGAGAGAAGAGAGCAGAGAGAGAAGAGAAGAGACAGAGACAGAGACAGAGACAGAGACAGAGAGCTAGTTAAGAAGTAGTAAAGAAAGAGACTAAAAGTTGAAGGTGGTAGACGACATGCCCGCACTTGCAAATGAGATTGAAAGAGAGAGAGAGAGAGAGAGAGAGAGAGAGAGAGAGAGAGAGAGAGAGAGAGAGAGAGGAGAGAGAGAGATAGAGAGATTGAGAGAGAGAGAGAGAGAGAGAGAGAGAGAGAGAGAGAGAGAGAGAGAGAGAGAGAGAGAGAGAGAGAGAGAGAGAGAATGAAATAACGTCAGAAGTTTAAGACACACAAAAAACAGCACCAACGAAAGTCAACATTGAAGAAACGGGGACAGACCATGCACAGGAGAAAATAAAGAAACCAGACCATTGCACAGCACCCATGCAGAAACCAGACCACAGAAACGGCGACCAGCACAGGACCAGACAAGTTACAAAACGGGACAGACTGCAAAACGGAAAACTGCAAAGAACTCACTTAACCTCGAGAAAGGAGCAGATGTACAGAGAAACGTTGGCAGACATAGCATAGAAAAAAATGCACTCGCTGAGCAAGGATATTCAAACAACGGAGGTTACCACGATACTGCAACGTTTCTCTCACCGGTTTAGAGAAGAGAGACACAATGGTTCTCACATGTGGGCCATTGGGAAACATTCTTAAGCAATGGATTACATGATGTTCTGTTGTTGTTAGTTATTTTTCTAGCCGGAATAATCTCAAGTTTTTCATATGTCGTATACGGGAAAACCCTTTCCTTTTTAGGTTTAAGTTTTCGATAACAACTGACAATGTGTCCAATCTTCAATATGATGTAAAGAAAAAAGAAAGAAATTGAAAGAAAAACAATGAGTAATCTCAGTTTTTCATATATCGTGTACTGGAAAATGTTTTCTATTTTAACTTTAAGTTTTCAATAACAACTGACAATGAGTTCGATCTTCAATATGATGCACAGGGAAAAAGAAGAAACTGAAATCAAAACAAAGAGTGGTCTCAAGCTTTTGTTATGTTGTACAGGGGAAAACTTTGCTGTGGTGCTGAAGATTGTGCTGAATGCTCTGTGTAAACATAGTAGATGTTTTGGGCTATTGTTAGTGTGAATGCTCTGTGTAAACATATTAGATGCTTTGTGCTATTGTTAGTGTGAATGCTCTGTGTAAACATACTAGATGTTTTGTGCTATTGTTAGTGTGAATGCTCTGTGTAAACATATTAGATGTTTTGTGCTATTGTTAGTGTGAATGTTCTGTGTAAACATATTAATGTTTTGTGCTATTGTTAGTGTAAATGCTCTGTGTAAACATATTAGATGTTTTGTGCCATTGTTAGTGTGAATGCTCTGTGTCAACATATTAGATGTTTTGTGCCATTGTTAGTGTGAATGCTCTGTGTAAACATATTAGATGTTTTGTGCCATTGTTAGTGTGAATGCTCTGTGTAAACATATTAGATGTTTTGGGCTATTGTTAGTGTGAATGCTCCGTGTAAACATATTAGATGCTTTGTGCTATTGTTAGTGTGAATGCTCTGTGTAAACATACTAGATGTTTTGTGCTATTGTTAGTGTAAATGCTCTGTGTAAACATATTAGATGTTTTGTGCTATTGTTAGTGTGAATGTTCTGTGTAAACATATTAGATGTTTTGTGCTATTGTTAGTGTAAATGCTCTGTGTAAACATATTAGATGTTTTGTGCCATTGTT
>CM031602.1:7204623-7207123 GCA_018398815.1 Conus ventricosus
TGAACAAGGCTTGTTAGGGGCAGACAATGTTTACTTGTGCGTGCTAGAGAAACCCTTCTTCAAGAGTGGTCTGTTGAAAAACAGAAACAAATGAGTCGGCCGGCAATCTCAGTATAGCTATCGTACAACGCTCACACACACACACACACACACACACACACACACACACACACACACACACACACACACACACGTACGCACGCACGCACGCACGCACACACCGCGCACTCTCAAACACACACACACACACACACACACACACACACACACACACACACACACACATACACACACACACTGTGTCTAGGACAGAACAGAAAAGGTGGAGGAGAGCGACGTGAATGGTGTGGGGTAGGGTTGGAGGGGGGGGGGGGGGGGGGGAGTTCCGGCGAGACAGACAAAAATGATGGGAGAGGTCCAAGAAGGAAGGGGGGGGGGTGCGCACTGTTTTGCTTAAATGAACGATACGGTCGTGAAATCTCTCCGGATCTAGAACATTCGTCTGTTTCTCCATGTGCTCTTTGTCCATGGCAACACAACCAGAGGAGGATGGAAGCTGCGTAGTTTCATAAAAAGTTTTCAATGTTATGCCACTATGCACACTTTTAATCACCAGTTTTCCCTAAAGTTTGGTCCAGTTGAATTTCGAATGTCAAATCGCGTTGAATCATATTTTTATGTTTAGCTTTTTTTGAAATTTCAGTTAAAGTCATTCTGTTCCTGTGCTCTCTCTTTTTATATCAAAGTTATCTTAAAATTTTAAAAAATCATCTACAAAAATAAATGTTTAGACAATCACAGTTGTTCCTTCCATTAATTTAAATTAAGGTGTGACGACCCATGTTGAACTTTTCTTCCAGATCTACCGGTGACTTCTGAAAGGCGAGAATGGTAGGTTCAGGGAGAGCCTTATCCGTCTCTAACAAATGTCCACAATTGAAAAAAAGGAAAATTATTATCATTGTTGATACAAATGTGTAAAATCAACCTTCTGTGTGCTTTTCATACAACATCTGCTTTGTGGCTGACCGACCCCAGCATGAAGAAACCTTGTGTTGCACATTTCGCCCACGATCCCTTGACCAGCCTTGAGGTCTGGGTCCTTAGAATGGTATGTCAGGAGAAACGCCAAAATGAAGTCATAGAAGCATCATGAACTTACCATAGACGGGAACGCAGTGATGTAATAACACCGTCTGTGACCAGTTCTATATAAAACTCATTTTGTTCAAGGGAACACACAGAAATGCTTAAGAAAAACAAAAGGTAAATAAGCTGTTGACAGAAACAGCATTCTTCATTTCAGAGGGCGGTCAGCTATGACGAGAAATCAAGATAAGCCAAGTCTTCGCATCCTGCTCAGAAAGCTAGGACCTGACGTGGGCTGACAGTAAGATAATATCTTACTTTCCAATTGATTTGTGAACTTCCATGCCAGTCGGTTCACCAACAATGAAAACTATTGAATAACCCTGGGTAAACAATTCATTGTCACGTTCATAAAACAGGCAATTTCTTGTGGGGCGTTCTGTTGAGAATTTTGAAATTAGCACTTGAGAACACGCACATGAATCACTGCAAGACTGATCTGTGTTACACTCAGGTAAATTGTAAACGTACAATGCTTCCAGAATGTCAGGACTGTTTCAAACAGTGTTGTACTTACATCCTTAAACTCCTGATAGAGAAACGCATGTGTACACACCCGGCCATCTCTTCCCTACCTTTCTCTGCACATTCCTTCCTTCGCTTCCTCCCTCTATACATTCAAACATCCTTCCTTAAAACCTGAACTAGCCCTGTTAGAACCAAAGTTACTACAAATGTTTAAACTCACAAATATCACTGAACTGATTTCAGGCCTGAATATTATATTTTTGTTTAGGGAGGCTTTACTATTCTACGGATTGAACAAAGACGCTACTTCAAAGAAAAAAATATTGCCCCACAGAAAACAACGGTATAACTATCAGCAAATGAATATCTTCTAACTGCCGCGACAATGCTAATTATACTTGTTATATTTCAAAATGTTTACTCTACGATCGCATTATTGCTTTGCAATCCGTGCACCGGGTTCAAGGTTACATCTCTCGCTCTCTTCTCTCTCTCGCTCTCTCTCTCCTCTCTCTCTCGTGGGTCACTGCAGCACACACACAGTCCGTCTCAAGAGCTCGCCCGTTCTTTCTTTTCTCTGGCTCTCTGCTTAGAGAGAGAGAGAGGGAAGGGGGGGGGGGGGAGCGCAGCTTGAGGCGGACGGGGCGAAAGGGACGGGACGGAGGCTGGATCGTCTGCTAAGAAATGGCGAAATGGCTGCCCATATTATAAGAGTATGTTTTGAACTTTTTGATTAAAGATAGCTATTATATACATTTTGATTATTTTCCGACGGTTGCTTTGAATTATTAAAGTTTGAATTCTAGGGATCCGACCATTAAGAGACTCCTCTGGTCGACAGGCAATTGAGGCACATGTGTACGAGTCAAGTGTCAACAAGACC
>CM031602.1:7209766-7217266 GCA_018398815.1 Conus ventricosus
GATCACGTCAGGTGGGACATCTCTGAACAAAGTTTTCATGGAGTCTGCTGTAAAGTGTTCATGTCTCACATCGTGCAAGTCCCAACAATCTAAAAGAATATGTTTCACTGTGAGTGGAACATGACATGGAATGCACCACGGAGCTTCTTCACCTTTTAAAAGATAAGAATGGGTATAAAACGAGTGGCCTGTATGCAAACGGCACAAAACTGTTTCTTCTTTACGGCCACCTTGGAAACATGGTAAAAACTGTTTCAGGTTTAGATGGACTTTGTACAATTTGTATCCGTCTGCAAGTTCCATTCCCCTTGCCAACGACGTGTTGTAAATGGTGGTGGGGGGGGGGGATAACATGAAAATAACTTTTACACCCTTGTCCACACTGCGTACTGTTTCTGCTTTTGATATGATGTCAAAGCCACATTCGTTTCTTTTTTATTTACAGTACGAGTTGCAGCTTTGGTGTTGTTGTTGTTGTTATTGTTGTTTGTTGTTGTTGTGTTGTTGTTGTTGTTGTTGTTGTTGTTTGCTTTTTTTCTATTCCTCATTGCAAAAAATATCGTCTCTGTCACTCTAAACTGAGCTTAAGGGTTAACATTGAACCATTAAAGATAATTCGATTTAAGACATGAATGTGTCCTATTAATTTCTACTTTCACATTCATAAATGTTAGGCTGTCCCCGAATTTTCCACTGCAAATGATATAAACGTTTGTTTAAACAAACACCAACACTTTTTTTACATTTACTCGGAGGTCAAACCTTGTCATGAATTTGTTTTCATTAAATCCTCCTTGCCTTCCAAAAGGAATAGTAGACTGATGGCTACATGGCTAGGAGGCATCATGACCTTAATAGAGCTATCCTTTAGTTATTTTCTGTCGTACATGGCTAGGGGCACAGCAGCCTTTAAAAGATGTATCATTTATTTTAGGTATTCCTGTGTAATGTGGCTAGGGGCACAGCAGCCTTAATAGATGTATCATTTGAGATTATTTATCCTGTCGTATCGATTGCTAGGGGCACAGCAGCCTTAATAGATGTATCATTTGAGTTATTTTCCTGTCGTACGTTGCTAGGGGCACAGCAGCCTTAATAGATGTATCATTTGAGTTATTTTCCTGTCTTTGTTCGGTTTCTGTTTGTTTGTTTGTGAGGTGGTGGTAGTGGTTGTTTTGCTGTTGGTTTTGTTTGTTTGTGAGGTGGTGGTAGTGGTTGTTTTGCTGTTGGTTTTGTTTGTTTGTGAGGTGGTGGTAGTGGTTGTTTTGCTGTTGGTTTTGTTTGTTTGTGAGGTGGTGGTAGTGGTTGTTTTGCTGTTGGTTTTGTTTGTTTGTGAGGTGGTGGTAGTGGTTGTTTTGCTGTTGGTTTTGTTTGTTTGTGAGGTGGTGGTAGTGGTTGTTTGCTGTTGGTTTTGTTTGTTTGTGAGGTGGTGGTAGTGGTTGTTTTGCTGTTGGTTTTGTTGTGTGAGGTGCGTGGTAGTGGTTGTTTGCTGTTGGTTTTGTTGTTTGTGAGGTGGTGGTAGTGGTTGTTTTGCTGTTGGTTTTGTTGTTTGTGAGGTGGTGGTAGTGGTTGTTTTGCTGTTGGTTTTTTGTTGTGAGGTGGTGGTAGTGGTTGTTTTGCTGTTGGTTTTGTTTGTTTGTGAGGTCGGTGGTAGTGGTTGTTTTGTGTTGGTTTTGTTTGTTTGTGAGGTGGTGGTATGGGTTGTTTTGCTGTTGGTTTTGTTTGTTTGTGAAGGTGGTGGTAGTGGTTGTTTTGCTGTTGTTTTGTTTGTTTGTGAGGTGGTGGTAGTGGTTGTTTTGTGTTTTTTCTGTTTTGTGGTGGTGTAGTGTTGTTTTGCTGTTGGTTTTGTTTGTTTGTGAGGTGGTGGTAGTGGTGTTTTGCTGTTGGTTTTCTTTTGTTTCCACGAAGGCTGATTATCTCACACGCAGCTTTGGGGAAAATATACGGCTATGAGCCGTGACCTGCAACTGTGCACTCTGAGGAATAGTACAATGTATCAAACGAGGTCTATACCTCCATGCTAAAATATTTCTCTGAAACTTTACAGCCTTAATAACAAAACATATCATACAGAGTCTATACCTCTGCACAAAAATGTTCCCGTAGCTTTTACAGCTTGATCTTTACAACGCCACGCAGGTTCTGTATCCACATTAGAAATGTCCTAGTGACTTTACGGCCGAAAATTGAACAGAGTCTATTGCCGTACTGAAATGTTCTGGTGACTTTAAAGTCTGAATTACTCCGAGTGGTGTGACGCCGCAAGGTCTGTCTCCACTCCAAAGTGTTCCAGTAACTCTGGAGCCTGAATTGAGCAGAGTTTCCACAAGTGTCTGCGTCTCAATGCTGAATTATTCCAGAACTTTAACAGCCTGATTTGTATAAAGTGCTATAGAGGCTCTATGTCTTCAATACCTGTCCAGCTAAACAGGTTAGGGGGGACAGAAAAAGAGCAGAGAGGTGAGAGAGTTGATGGGGGTGGAATGTGGTTGTGAACAAAGAGAGAAAAGGGAGAGAGGCGGAGGAGGGTGGGTGGGTCCTGATAGAGAGCAATGTCGTGAGGCATGGTGGGATCGTTAACCATTACTGACCCCTTGCATCCTTCGGCTGAGGAATAGTGTGGTGTAAATATTACTTCCCCCCACTGACAGAGAGGAGACAGAGCAACAGGGTGAAGACAGGCACAGAGGTGTGGGGATGTTGGTACATAAGATACAAGAATAAACCATCAAGCGTTAAGTTTTAGTTGTAACTGCTTTTCTCTGATGTGCTTTATGCTGGTCATCTAAATCAAGATTATCCTTAAAAGACGAAATTCTTATTCTGAGGTGCTTAAACAATAGGATGACACGGAGAGAGGAGGAGAGGAGAATGAATAAAAGAAAGGAAAAAGAGAGAAGGCGGGAGGGTAAAGGAGACAGATGACAGACAGACAGACAGAGACAGAGAGACAGACAAACAGACAGAGACAGAGAGACAGAGAGACAGACAAACAGACAGAGACAGAGAGACAAGGAGACAGTAGCAGACAAACAGACAGAGACAGAGAGAGACAACAGACAGAGACAGAGAGACAGACAAACGACAGAGACAGAGAGACAAGGAGACAGATGGAACAGACAAACAGACAAGACAGAGAGAGACAAACATAACAGAGACAGAGAGACAAGAGACTGCAGACAAACAGACAGAGACAGAGAGACAAGAGATCAGAAGACAGACAAAAGAGACAGAGAGACAGAGAGACAGAGAAAACGACACGAAGAACACTGTTGAAATAACCAGAAAGAGATGAAAGATAGATATGCTTTGAACGTTAGACAAGAAAAGAATGGCAGAAAAAAGAATGGAAGACTGAATCAACACCGAAAAGACGACAGAAAGAAGCACTAAGAAAACATGAGGAAACAGAAACATGCTCAGGCTGAATTAAATCCCAGCCATTGCTCAAGAACCAAGCAATATTCTTCAGACCATAGTACAACGACCAAGAAATCATTTGGAGTGATTGCCGGCGGACACTTGTTGCAAACTTCTTCCCCTGGAGGGAACATGAAGATTCCCCAAATGCTTGTTTGCTTAGAAGCTGTTTTCTTATGTGCGGTGAGAATGTATTTCAAATGGGAGTCTACAATACATGAACTTCATTCAGTTGTGTCGAGTTCCGAAAAGACAGACACTGGTGACACAAGCCAAGATAAATTGTCTCCACCCCTTCCCTTCCCCCCTCTTCCCTTATCCTCCCTCTTCTGCAAGTCTTCTTTTGATGAACTAAGCTTTTCTTTTCATGGGGTCTTCGTTTCTTTGCTTTTTTGGTCCCTTGCTTTTCAATCATTCTTAGACACTAAATACGGGAAAGAGAGTGAAGCAGAAGGGGGTAGGAA
The DNA here is from genome assembly GCA_018398815.1 of Conus ventricosus. Taxonomy (NCBI): domain Eukaryota; kingdom Metazoa; phylum Mollusca; class Gastropoda; order Neogastropoda; family Conidae; genus Conus; species Conus ventricosus. The sequence continues at coordinate 7,213,651 of CM031602.1, forward strand.
GACGATAGAGAAAGGTGGAGAAGAAAAAAAAACGAGACGGATGGAGGAAGGGAGAGAGGGAGAGAGAGTTGGGTTATTTTTTACTTTCTTGTATATTGGTCACTGAGAAGTTTGACATCTATTCCTCTGCGGCTCGCACTGGGGTATTCGATGTACAAGCATGATTTGCAGGCTTCACAAGGAACTTGGCTGCAAAGGAAGCATGATTTCAGCTGGCTTCACAAGAACTCTGGCTGCAGAAAGGAAGCTGATTTGCAGGCTCACAAAATCTTGGCTGCAGAAGGAAGCATGATTTGCAGGCTTCAAAGAACTCTTGGCTGCAGAAAGGAAGCATGATTTGCAGGCTTCACAAGAACTCTTGGCTGCAGAAAGGAAGCATGATTTGCAGGCTTCACAAGAACCCTGGCTGCAGAAAGGAAGCATGATTTGCAGGCTTCACAAGAACTCTTTGGGTGCAAGAAAGAAGCATATTTTGCAGGCTTCACAAAACTCCTGGCTGCAGAAAGGAACCATGATTTGCAGGCTTCACAAGAACTCTTGGCTCACAGAACGGAAGCATGATTTGCAGGCTTCACAAGAACTCTTGCTGCAGAAAGAAGCATGATTTGCAGGCTTCACAAGAACTCTTGGCTGCAGAAAGGAGAACTGAAAGAGAACTGATTTGCAGGCTTCACAAGAACTTCATGGCTGCAGAAAGGAGACTGAAAGAGAAGCTGATTTGCAGGCTTCACAAGAACTCTTGGCTGCAGAAGAACAAATGAAAGAGGGAACGAGGAGAGGACTTACCGTGTGTAGGCGATCACAGTATAGGAATATACTGTGAAATTACACCTTCCACATTTGTCATCTTGTTTCACCACAACCTCACGCCCCCCACCCCCAAACTCCCCCCCCCCCCCCCAATCCTGTCCTTCAAGCCCCTCCATTCCAGTCTCCATTCCATGGCCATCCCAAGAATTGAGTTCTTCGGACATCAATCGTCTCGCTCGTATGTCACGTTGTGTGCATTTGTTGACGACCATGTTAGAGATGAAGGGGATGGTCGCCGTTAGAATGAAAAGAAAAAATTCAAGCCTTTATGGATTACTCCTTACTCTCACAGCCTCCAGCCATCCATTCCCAACTGCACTCTGGCTCTCATTTGTCCCTCCTTTGCCCTCCCCCCCCCCCCCCCCATGTCCCATCCAAACATAGGCTTTGGTGCATGCAGATATACACGAAATTATTAACACAAGCAACGACCATTTCTACTCCCCTTTCATTCACTCTCTTCGTCATGAACAGCTCACCCCGTCCTCACATGGTATCTTGTCAGCATTGGTCGTGCCAGAAGAAACGGGCTGGAACTCTCTCTCTCTCTCTCTCTCTCTCTCTCTCTCTCTCTCTCTCTCTCTCTCTCTCTCTCTCTCTCTCTCTCTCTCTCTCTCTCTCTCTGTATGTGTGTGTCTCTCTCCAACGTGGGTTCTCACGTAGCAAGCTTGTTAGTGATGTTCAACAAGGGTCATTAGAACCAATTGATAATAACGTGCGTTTCAGGGAAACCGGTGTTCAAGAGCGCGGTCTTTAGAAAGTAGGAACAAATGTGACAACCAGCCACCTCGGTATGACTAGCTTACAACTCGCACGCACGCCACGCGCACACACACACACACACACACACACCACACACACACACACACACACACACACACACACACACACACACACACACACACACACAGGTGTGAGGAAGAGGAGTGGGTGTAGGAGTATGGCGCGAGATGGGCGGGGGAGATCTGTTAAGACAGGGGTAAGAACTGAAGAGCGCGATAAGGATATGGCGGAAAGAGTGGGTGGTTCGAGGGGTTAAGGTACTGGTAATACCTCTGATCACTGTGTTCAGTTATGACATCATTCAAGGTTAGTGACACCAGTATTTTCCCTTGTGCTGTATGTCTCTGATCACTGTGTTCAATGATGACGTCACTCAAGGTTAGTGACACCAGTACTTTCCCTTGTGCTGTAAGTCTCTGATCACTGTGTTCAATGATGACGTCACTCAAGGTTAGTGACACCAGTATGTTCCCTTGTTGTTTATGTCTACCTCAGAGCAGGGAGCGGGTGGGTGTTTTTTTTTTCTTTACACTTCAAATGAAAAAGCAAGAAAAAAGCTTCATTACCGAGACTATGTGCCTACTTGAAAAGTTTTTTTCCTTAAGTCAGAACCCACGTAATTTGAAAACACTATATTTCGTTTGACTTCTGTTAACGTCACATCGACCCAGACGTTTCTAAGTTAGCTCTTTTATTGAAATTCATGTCAAATAGAATTTTGAATGAGGGATAACTTCAATAGTGAATTAAGGTCAGTCCCGTGTGGAATCTTTCTACTAAATTTCATATGACGAGGTCTAAGCCCTTAAAGAGTTGATTTACTGTTGTCAAACACAGTCTACAGTTTGGCACCTTTCTTCAGTTTCAGCCATCAGGCTCAGCTTATTGCGGTATTTTTCTTTTCTGAGGCAGCCTTGAATATCGGCACTTTAATCATGCTTATTTAAGAAAAGAAAACGACCAACTATAAGCACACCAGTTAACTTCGCCATGCCATCTTTAAAGTTATGCAATTTAAACAAAATCTGATTGATTAATTAGATTAAACATCTCTAACACCGATAAAAGATTATGATAGTTTTAAGTGGCAATCTTAATCTGTCTCCAGCTAATGTACACAAATAAAAGCAAGGTACAGCAGCACTGTCGTTGATACTAACATGTATTATAAACACTCAATGTGCAATGGTTTTTTCATCTGCTTTGTGACTGACTGGTTCCAGAATGGAGAATCAGGAGTCGACCATTTTGCCCCACAATCCCTCGACCAAAATTGCGGTCTGGGTCTGTAGACCGGTCTGTCAGGAAAAATGATGTAATGATTTCTAAAAGCATTTTGAACTTACCAAAAACTGGGAATCAAGGAAACTAATAACGTTGTCTATGATCGACTAGACACAAAACTCATAGGATCACACCAACGTACCTGAGAAATTTAATGTCAATAGGAAGCCGTAGTTCTGTTATAGGAAACAACATTCTTCATTTCAGAGGGAGTCAGCTGTAATGGAAAAAAGGAATACACGCCAAGGTAATGTTTCTCTCTTCAATCATGCTGAGAGAGAGAGAGAGAGAGAGAGAGAGAGAGAGAGAGAGAGAGAAGAGAGAGAGAGAGAGAGAAGAGGAAGAGAGAGAGAGAGAGAGAACCAGACACTGGCTGACAGCAAGATTACATTTTTCTTTTCGTTTGGCTCAATGGAAACGACTGTTGAATAACCCTAGCTGAACCCTGTAACCTTGCTTTCCACTCGACTCAATGGAAGCAACTGTTGAATAACCCTAGCTGAACCCTCTCAATGGAAACCACTGTTGAATAACCCTAGTTGAACCCTCTCAATGGAAACCACTGTTGAATAACCCTAGCTGAACCAATGGAAACCACTGTTGAATAACCCTAGCTGAACTAATGGAAACCACTGTTGAATAACCCTAGCTGAACCAATGGAAACCACTGTTGAATAACCCTAGCTGAACCCTCTCAATGGAAACCACTGTTGAATAACCCTAGCTGAACCAATGGAAA
>CM031602.1:7222266-7237004 GCA_018398815.1 Conus ventricosus
ATCAAAAATGCTTTGTTGCCCATTTTGTTACCGATCTTATCCTCTATATCTCTAACGACAGACAAGGGCGATAATATCCTAACCTTCACTCTCAGTTGCGCATTCACTATTGAGTAACGTCACTCTGCAAAGGAGGAAATGTTTCCACGTGATATTTTGGTTATTAGTGTTTGTTTTTATTGTCAGCAAATTTTGAAATATACTGTACCCATTCTGAAGAAACATCATGAAAGATCAAATGTGCCGAAGGAACGTATCCGTCGAATTTACTTGGATCAGAGCATCGGATCGTATGGGAAAGGACGATCCCTAGATCCGTTTACGAGCAACATTAAAAGAGACAGCCAACCGATGTCAACAAAATCTTGTGGAACTCTAATAGTAAATGAACGAACCTATAATCTTGATGCGGCACAAAAGTGGCCAATTCTGGATCAGAGGAAGGATCAATGATAAATGACTGGCACGAGATTGGTAGCGCTCCATTCTGCCCTTTTAATATTGAATAATCATATTCATTCATTTCTCTAATTACTCTATTTCTCCCCCCCCTTTTTTATTTGGAGTGCCAGTAACGCTGTCCTCATGACTGACGGGCGTGAGTTTCTATTACCAGTGTCCTGAACGCATCAGTCTTCATCATCAGATTGTGTCAGCGGGTTTCCAGACATGACTTAGCACTGTAGGTGACCGAGTCATTCATAGAAAAGCCACATCCTTCCAGGAAAATAGTAAGTGAACGTGGCCAGTATAAGGGGAGGGAACAAGTACGTAAAGGAGTGGAAGAGCCTACCAGGAGGGATAGGAAGGTTACAGGTAAGATGGATAATATATAAAAAAGGAGGGCAGAGAGAGTTAGGGATAGGAAAGCGCGCGGTAGGTTTTATTTCCACTTCACTTGTATATTGGACTCTAAAAGTGCTGATATCTCTTCCCTCTTCAGCCGAGCATTGGACTATTTATGTGCAAACAAGGTTGCCTGCTCTATGTACACATTGTTGGGTAAGGGAAATATCAAAAGAGGAAAATGGGGGGGGGTGGGGGGGGGGGGGGGGGGGGGGGGTATGTGACAACGTTGCGGAGGAGATCAGGAGTAGTGGACTACATGTTGGTCAAATTAGCCCTTCATCTTCTATCACCACCCTAAACCCATCCCTCTCCCACCTCCCATCCTGTCCCTCGACTCGAGCCCCGATCCACACCCACACCATTCCAATCTCAATCCTTCAGCCATCCCAAGAAACTGGTCCCTAAGGATGGAACTAATTTGGTCTAGCCTTCGTGCGACACATTCATGCTCGATGACAACCTTGTTGGGATGAATGGGATGACTCGCTGTTGTGGATTAAAGTTAAGTATGAAAAGAAATAAATCAACTCTTTTTTTAGATACCTCACTCCCACACCCTGCCCCACACCCTCCTTTCCCAACTTACCACACTCCCATTTTCGTCTTCCCCTCCTCCCCCTATCTCCCCTTCCAATCATATGTATTGATGGATGCAGGTATACACCAGCCAACGAACACAATCAAACGAACATTTCTTTGAAGCTTCTCCCCCTCCTCCCCCTAATCTTCCCTTCCAATCAATGTATTTGAGGATGCTGGTATACACCAGCCAACGAACACAATCAACGACCATTGCATTGAAGCCATCTCAACCCCAACACCCCTCATCCCCCCAAATCACTCTCTCTATTTATTAACAAGTACACCACGTCCTCCAACAGTAGTCATGTTTGCATTAATACAGTAGTCATGTTTGCATTAAAACAGTATTCCATGTTTGCATTAAACAGTCAGTCATGTTGCATTAAACGCAGTCCATGTTTGCATTAAACAAGTCATGTTTGCATTAAACAGTATCATGTTTTGCATTAAACATAGTCATGTTTTGCATAAAACAGTAGTTCATGTTTGCATTAAAACAGTATCAATGTTTGCATTAAACAGTAGTCAAGTTTGCATTAAACATAGTCATGTTTGCATTAAACATAGTCATGTTTGCATTAAAAACATAGCATGTTTGCATGAAACAGTAGTCATGTTTGCATTAAACAGTATCAAAGTTATGCATTAAAACATATCATGTTTGCATTAAACAGTAGTCATGTTTGCATTAAACCAGTATTCATGTTTGAGCATTAAACAGTAGTCATTTTGCAATAAACAGGTAGTATCAAGTTGCATTAAAACAGTAGTCATGTTTGCATTAAACAGTAGTCATGTTTGCATTAACAGTTATTCATGTTTTTGCATTAAACAGTAGTCAATGTTGCATTAAACAGTATCATGTTTGCATTAAAGCAGTAGTCATGGACGAAGCATTAAACAGCAGTCATTTTGCATTAAACAAGTAGTCATGTTTTGCATTAAACCAGTAGTCAAGTTTGCATTTAAACATAGTAGTCATGTTTGCAGAGTAAAACAGAAGTCATGTTTTGCATTAAACAGTAGTCCATGTTTTTGCATTAAACAAATTCATGTTTGCATAAACAGTAGTCCATGTTTGCATTAAACAGTAGTCATGTTTGCTTAAACAGTAGTCATGTTTGCATTCAACATAGTCATGTTTGCATTAAACAGTAGTCATGTTTGCAATAAACAGTATCCATGTTTGCATATAAAACAGTAGTCATGTTTGCATTAAACCAGTAGTCATGTTTAGCATTAAACAGTAGTCATGTTGCATTAAACAGATCATGTTGCATTAAACAGTAGCATGTTTGCATTAAACAGTAGTCCATGTATGCATAAACAGTAGCATGTTTGCATTAAACAGTAGTCATGTTTTTGCATTAAACAGTATCATGTTTGCATTAAACAGTAGTTCCATGTTTCATTAAACAGTAGTCATGTTTGCCATTAAACAGTAGTCATTTTGCATTAAAACGTAGTCTTGTTTGCAATAACAGATAGTCATTTTTGCATTAAACCAGTAGTCATGTTGCATTAAACAGTAGTCATGTTGCATTAAACAGGCAGTCATGTATGCATTAACAGCACATGTTTCATTAAACATAGTCATGTATGCCATTAAACAGTAGTCATGTTTGCATAAACCTAGTCATGTTGCATTAAACAGTAGTCATGTTTGCATAAACCGTAGTCCATGTTGCATTAAACAGCAGCCCATGTTTGCAATTAACAGCATCAATGTTTGCATAAACAGTAAGTCAGTTTGCATTAAAACATTATCCATGTTGCATTAAACAGTATCATGTTTGCATTAAACATTAGACATGTTTGCATAAAACAGTATCATGTTTGCATTTAAAACAGTATCATTTTGCCATTAACAGTTCTGTTTGCGATTAAACTAGTCGTCATGTTTGGCATTAAACAGTAGTCACGTTTTTTGCATAAACAGTAGTCATGTTTGCATTAAACATAGTCATGTTTGGCATTAACAGCAGTCATGTTGCATTAGAACAGCAGTACATGTTTGCATTAACAGTAGTCATGTTTGCATTAAAACTAGTCATGTTTGCATTAAACCGTATCATGTTTGCAATTAAACATAGTCATGTTTGCTTTAAACATATCATGTTGCATTAAACTGTAGTAGTCATGTTTCATTAAACAGTAGTCCATGTTGCATAAACAGTAGTCATGTTGCATTCAACAGCAGTCATTTTGCATTTAAACATAGTAGTCATGTTTGCATTAAACAGTAGTCATGTTTCCATTAAAACAGTAGTCCATGTTTGCAATTAAACAGTATCCATGTTTTGCATTAAACTAGTAGTCCATGTTTGCATTAAACAGTAATCACGTTTGCATAAACATATCATGTTTTGCATTAACAGTATCATGTTTGCATTAAACAGTAGTCATGTTTGCATACAACAGTAGTCATGTTTCATTAAACAGTAGTCATTGTTTGCGATTAAAAACGTATCATGTTTGCATAAACGTAGTCATGTTTCATTAAACATAGTCATGTTTGCATTAAACAGTAGCCATGTGTTTGCATTAAACAGTAGTCATGTTTGCATAAACGTAGTCATTTTGCATTAAACAGTAGTCATGTTTGCATTAAACAGTATCCATGTTTTGCATTAAACAGTAGTCATGTATGCATTAAACAGTATCGAGTCCATGTTTGCATTAAACAGCAGTCATGTTTGCATTAAACCGTATTCAAGTTTGCATTAAACAAGTATCATGTTTTACATTAAACATAGTCATGTTTTGCATTAAACCGTAATCATTTTTGCATTAAAACAGTAGTCTTGTTTGCATTAAACAGCAGTCATGTTTGCATTAAACAGTAGTCATGTTAGCATTTAAACAGTAAGTCATGTTTACATTAAACAGTAGTCATATTTTGCCATAAACAGTAGTCATTTGCATTAAACAGCAGTCATGTTTGCATTGGTCCAGCAGGAAGAAAAGCGACTGGTAACCACTCTCTTCTCTCACTATCTCTCTCCTCATCTCCCTCTCTCTCTCATCTCAATCTCTCTCGATCTTCTCTCTCTTCGCTCTCTCTCTCTCTCCTCTCTCCTCTCTCTCCATTAAAATCACACGACAACGTGGGTTCGCACGTTACATGCATGTCATAGCACAAGAGGGACAGATAGACACAGACACACACACAGACACACAGACCGCAGACACACAGACACAAACACAACGCACGCACGCACTGAAACGTGCCAGAGAAAACCATTGTTCAAGAGCGGCATTTGAAAATAGAAACAAAGGTGACGGCCGCAGCCTTTGAAAGCTACTACCACACAAACAACCACACACACACACACACACACACACACACACACACAACACGACACACCACACCCACACACACACAGACACAACACACACACACACACACAACACCGGTGTCTGGGGAAAGGAGGGAAGAGATGCCGTGAGGGATGGTGGGAGTAAGGTGAGGGGCTGGGGTTGGGGACAAGGGATTTCCGGTAAGACAGGGGAAAGAGTTGGAAGAGTGCAATAGGGAAGTGTTTGAAAGGCAGTGGTTTTGAGGATGAAGGATAGGGGAAAGAGTTGAGAGTGCAGTACGGATTGTTTGAATAGGCAGTTGGTTGAGGGATGAGGTAAAGTGTTTCAGTGATTAATGTCGCAGTTCAGTCAGGATATCATCCCAGGTTTAGAATAACGAATAGAGGGGGCGTTTTGTCCACAACTCAACATAGAATCACAAAGACATAGATTGTACTGAGATTTAGAATTCTAATAGAAGGCCTTTTCATACTCAAAATTAAATCACAAAGAAATTGTTTAGTTTTTGAAGTCCCATATTCACACTTGATATTTTATGCCCCCTTACTCAGTTTCCACTGAACTATAAGGCAATGTTCATATCATCCTCTTATTAAAGAGTTTAACAATGCTAGTTTTCCAATTTCTGTTGAAGTCAGATCGACCAAAACGTTTCCACGTTTCCTCTGTTATATTTCAAATCAATTCAAGTAAAAGCAGCACGTCCATCTGTATACAAACTCTGCAGTCAGTCCTGACGTGGTGTCTTACCATAATTGCTGTAACTACTGCAGTGGTGGGAAGACAAATGCAATCACAGCGTTCACTGGCGAGTTACTAACCATTAAAGAGTTGTTTTCTTAACACTGCCAGCAAATGAGTTTTGACAGTCCACACATTTGTATCAGCTTCAGCCATCTAGGCTTCCAGTCTTCCTCGTCATGTGCATATAGTGGCCGCATTGAACCGCATTACTTGGAAGTTTCTTTGTTAAAGAAAGAAAACCCACAACATCGATACGATTCCATTAACCTGGAATGTAACTTTACGTAGACCAGTTCATACAGTTCTGATCGGTAATGAATGACAACATTTCAATGTATTGACAGAAATTGTGATAGTTTTCATTGAGAATCTTCAGCCGTCTCCAGTTAATGTACGCAAATAAAAGCAAAAACCTAATTACCAAACATGTACAAACATAAACATTAGTATTAAAAACATTTACAATCAATCCGCAGACCAAAACTTGAGATCTGGGTATGTAGACTTGGACCTTACCACAAATAGGAAATCCAGGGCTGTGACAACGCTGTCTATGATTCACTCTCTACACAAATATGAAATCCAGGGCTGTGACAACGCTGTCTATGATTGACTCTAGACAATAGGAAATCCAGGGCCATTGACAACGCTATGATTGACTCTACACAATATGAAATCCGGGCTGTGACAACGCTATGATTGACTCTACACCATAGGAAAACCAGGGCTGTGACAACGCTATCTATGATGAACTCTACACAATAGGAAAATCCAGGGCTGTGACAACGCTATGATTGGACTCTACGCATAGAAACCAGGCTGTGACAACGCTGTCTATGATGACTCTACACAATATAAATCCAGGCTGTGACAAACGCTGTCTATGATTGACTCACACCATAGGAAAGTCCAGGATGTGACAACGCTGTCTACAATTGACTCAACACAATAGAAATCCAGGCTGTGAAAACGCTGTCCTATGATTGACTCTTACACAATAGGAAATCCAGGCTGTGACAACGCTCTGGATTGACCTGACACAATATGAAAACTTCAATGGCTGTGACAACGCTGTCCTAGTATTGACTCTACACAATAGGAAATCCAGGGCTGTGACAACGCCTAATGATTGACTCTACACAATAGAAATCCAGGGATGTGACAACGCTGGTCTATGGATTGGACTCTACACAATAGGAAATCCAGGGATTTGAAAACGCAGTCCATGAAATTTGACAACTACACATAGGAAATCCAGGATGTGACAACGCGTGTATATTGAACTCAACAAACAATAGTAAATTCCAGGGCAGTGATCAAAACGCTGTCTATGATTGACTCTACCCAATAGGAAATCCAGGGCTGTACACGCGTGGACTATGATTGACTCTACCAATAGGAAATCCAGGCTGTGACAACGCTATGATTATTCTCCACAATAGGAAATCCAGGCTGTGACAACGCTGTCTATGTTGACTCTAGACAATAGGAAACCAGGCTGAGACAACGCTATGATTGACTCAACACAATAAAAATCCAGGGCTGTTGACAACGCTATTATTGACTCCTACACATAGGAAATCCGGGCTGTGACACGCTGTCTATGATTCACTCTACCAATAGGAAATCCAGGCTGAGAACAACGTTATGATTGACTCTACACAATAGGAAATCCAGGGCTTGACAACGCTGTCTTTATTGACCTCTACACAATAGGAAATCCAGGGCTGTACAACGCTGTCTATGATTGAAACTACACAATAGGAAATCCAGGATTTACAACGCGAGTCTAGAATGACTCTACACAATAGAAATCCAGGCTGTGACAACGCTGTCAATGAATTATCTACACACAATAGGAAATCCAGGGCTGTGACAACGCAGTCTATGTTACTCTACACAATAGGAAATCCAAGGGCTGAGACCAAACGCTGTCAGTGATTGACTCTACACACTAGGAAATCCAGGCTGTACAAACGCATGATTGACTCTACACAATAGGAAATCCAGGGCTTGACAACGCAGTTCTAAATTGGACCCTCTACAACAAGAGGAAATTCCAGGGCTTGAAACGCTGTCTATGATAGACTCTGCACAATAGGAAATCCCGGATGATGACAACGCTGTGTGATATTGACACTACACAATAGGAAATCCATGGCTGTGACAACGCTGTTCCCTATGATGTCTATACACAATAGGAAATCCAGGCTGTGACAACGCTGTCAATGATTGACTACTCCACACTAGGAAATCCAGGGCAGTGACAACGCTATGATTGACTCTACACAATAGGAAATCCAGGGCGTGAACAACGCTGATCTATGATTGACGTCAACACAATAGGGAAATCCAGTGCTGTAACAGACATCAATGGTCATACATTGACTCTATCACAATAGGAATCCAGGGCTGTGACAACGCAGTCTATGATTGACTCTACACAAATTAGAAATCCATGGCGTAATACCCTATATGACTCTTACACATTAGGCAATCCATGGCTGTAATAACGCCTATGATCGACTCTACACAATAGGAAATCCAGGTGTGACAACGCTGCAAATGATTGACTCTACACAACAACTCCGTAGGAATACACAAGAATGACTGAGGACGACCCAGTGTACATACTCCTGTTCCAGAAACATTTTCAGCTTCAGAAGCAGGCCAGCTGTGATGAGAAAGGAATCAAGCCAAGGTAACAGTTCTCCCTCGATCTGTCTAAGATACCTGGACCTGAACATTAAATTTACATTGTTCTTCTTATTTTATTCGTAACTTTGCACTCCACCGGGTTTAAACAAAAACCATGTTGAATAATCCAACACTTAATTGTCACACTCCATAAAGGAGAACGTTTTATTATGGGATCTTTAGTTCAGAATTTTGGATTAAGCACTCGAGTTGCAAGACTTACTCCCTTCTGTCAGGATTATACACGTTGCAGTCTTTGAGGTTTTATTTGAGAACTTCATTCGATAGCCTTTTCCTTAAACGCACCCAACACGGAGCCAGAACACCCCGCTGAAATGGCAGAATGATTGACAATGTTTGACCACAAAAACCATTAAACTGATTTCACACCCTTTTACTTTAATTTTTGTTTGGACGTCTCATGATATGAATGGACCTCAGAAATCATTTTAAAGAAAACAGTTCCCCATGGCATTGCCATTTTTGACATCAGGTCTACCAGGGGAAAAAATCACTTCTCTCTCTGCGCTCTCTCTCTCTCTCCACCCCTCTCTCTCATCTCAGTCTCTCTACGTCTTCTCTTCATAACTCCTCTCTCTCTCTCTCTCTCTCGTCCCACCTCCCCCTCTCAATTCCCGCTCACTCTCTCTCACTCTCCTTCCTTCTCTCCTCTCTCTCCTCTATCACTCTCTCTCCTCTATAATCCTCATTCCATGGGTGTCTTCTCTCGTCTCTCTCACTCTCGCTCTCTCTCTCTAAAATACAGAAGAACTTACAATCAGAATCGTTTTTTTAAGGAAAAGTGTGCTCGCTTCCAAATGGAATCAGGCCAACATGATGTGCAGCTTTTCCAATCTTTCCATATACGCACTTTTTTATGCACTCAGCAAACGCAGCTGTTTTCCTTTTCTAAGACTCCATATTTAGACAGGTCCTTTCTCCGATTACTTTTTTTTTCTCACCGCTAAAAAGTATGTAGGCTAACCCTGAGTTTCACCAAATGTATTATCTTTAGACGCACTACTGGTATGGGGACGAGGAGGGGTAACTGCAAATAAAGCGCGTTATGGATCCATATCCCCCCCGGGACCAGACTTCCAGCCAATTCAATATGGGGGCGACCAATCCCCAACCCGGCGGGTCCCCATTGGGGGATAAGGGAACGGCCCTCAGATAAGGTGGTTAGCTGCGAATAAGCAGTCCCCGGGACCAACTGGCGAATGTTCCTACCAGACGGGTGGGTCAACAGGTGGCACTGGTTTTTGTTCTCACGAAATAACCCAAGAGTCCTAAAACGGCTCATCAAGCGGTCAGAGGCGGCGTTATAACACTCTATCCACGGTGTGGGATCCCCCGGAAAACCGAATACCCCCCTTGCTCACAGGGTAGGACGTACTGCCATGAGCCTCAGGGTGAGCACCCGCAAAAGAAAACTCCAGCTGAAGACGGAGATATCGGGCCACTAGGCCAAACTAAAACCACGTACCACGCATCTACGCTTTCCATGGGGGATGATGTATCCACAGAAATTTCGATGTGCGGCCTCGACCTTCGGAGACTCCGCCGGGAGGTCGGGAAGCCGGGCCCAATGCCTCAGAAGGGGCGCCATCCCCAGCATCGTTGTTCGGACAAGGCAAATTCCGCATGGCCTATGCTAGGAAGAAGAGGACCACATCCTTCAAGAACTGTATGACGCTGGCCGCATCAAGAAGGAAGTACTGACCAACACCGATAGCATGGAAGCCAAGCTGTACGGCCCCTGGATGAGCTGCGGTGGACGGCAGCCTTCATCGAGACACCGGTCTAGCTCATACAATAGGAAGCGAACAAGGAGAAGAAGAAAAGAATGTCATAATCCATCAGATCCTTCCACCTTCCATAAAAATGCAAACGTCATGTGTCTTTTAGCTTTGGGGTACATCAGCCGCACTATGCCCTTCGTTTAAATCTTGCATTTCATCTTTTTCTTTGATTTGTTTGTGGCGATGATTGTGGTGATGGTGGTGTTTGTTTTTCTTTCCATTGTTTTTTTTCACTCCATCAACCGCACACCATTCTGTGTAACGTTTCTTCTCATGTACATAAATGAAACGATGACCAAACTTCCACAGTTCACTAATTCTGGCAGCAAGAACAACCATGGTTCCAATATCGTTATCCATCAGCAACCTTCGTAAGACATTCCTCCCCATTTTCATCCATAGGAACCCACAACCACCTAACACCGTAGAATCAAAACTTGCAGCGTTTCCCTACACACACTACGTACCCAATCACTTCTCCATTTTGGGTGAATAAAAAGCACGTTCTAAAACACCCGCTTCCTCCAGCCGAGACTATTCTGACAGACCCGGCCTCTTTTATTCCTAAATGACTGCCCGTCCTTCAAAATTATCCAAGTGTTACAAACGAGAAAACTGCTTCAGGTCTGGAATCTTTCACCCTCAAGATCACGATGCACTGTGCTTTAGAAATGATTGGCTTTGTTGTCTGCGAGAACTCTGAATTTTTGAAGCATATGTAATTTCTGGAACAATGGGAGAGGTCAGTTTGGATTTCCTCCGGGGAGCCGATTTTTGAGGTAGATGGCCTTTTCTTCTCGGCTTGCAAGGCAGTGATGACGGAATATAGCGACCTGCGCCATACTGTCATGAGCAAATATAGCGACCTGCGCATACAGTCATGGAGCAATATGAGCGACCTGCGCCATACAGTCATGGAGGCAATATAGCGACCTCGCCATACTGACATGAAGCACTTGCAAGGCATGATGTACGGAATAAAGGGCACCCGCCGCCATACAGTCATGAGCACTTGCAAGTCAGTGAATTACGGAATATAGCAGACCTGCGCCATAGCTGTCATGAAGCACTTGCAAGAGCAGTGATTACGAAAGATAGCGAACCTGCGCCCATACTGGTCATGGAGCAATGAAGCGCCCCTGCGCCATACTTGTCATGGAGCAATAGTAGCGAACCTGCGCCATACTGTCAAGGAGCAATTTAGCGACCTGCGCCACACTTACATGGAGCAATATAGCGACCGTCTGCGCCACACAGTCATGGAGCAATATATCGACCTGCGCCATACTGTCATGGAGCAATATAGCGAACCTGCAGCCACACAGTCATGGAGCAATATAGCGACCTGCGCATACAGTCATAAGGCCATATGCGACCTGGCCACATCTGTCATGAGCAATATAGCGACCTGCGCCACACTGTCATGGAGCAATAAAGCGCCCTGCGCCAAACTGTCATGGAAGCAATATTAGCGACCTGCGCCTACTACATGGAGCAATATAGCGACCTGCGCCACTGTCATGGATCAATAAAGCGACCTGCGCCATACTGTCCTGGAGCAATATAGCGCCTGCCCCATACTGTCATGAAGCACTTGCAAGGAGTGATTACGGAATAAAGAGCCTGTGCCAGACTGTCATGGGCGCAATATTGCACCTGCGCCATACTGACATGAAGCAATATAGCGCCTGCGCCATGCTGTCATGGATCACTTGCTATGCGTGATTACAGAATAGAAAGCGCGCCTGCGCCATACTTGTCATGAAGCACTTGCTAGGCAGTGATTACGGCATAAGCGACCTGGCGCCATACTGTCATGGCGCAATATGGCTACTGCGTCCCAAACTGTCATGAGCAATATAGCGACCTGCTCCATACTGTCCATGAAGCACTTGCTAGGCAGTGATTACGGAATATACGACCGCGCCATACTGTCATGAAGCACGTTTAGAAAACACCATCTTCATCTTTGTCTGAAAGCCTAATGCAATGATTTCTATTCAAGACACGAACTGAGGAAATGGGCCCGTTACTGAACTTTGCTCACGTATCTCAGATTTGGAACTACACTGAGAGAAGACAGAAGATCCTATTCGATGTGTGTAACTATTGCGATTACATGCTCGTGAAAACGCAGATAATTTATGTAAAGCGTTGTCATGGGCGATCATTTATTATCAAATTATGTAAAATCGAAACCACAAGCCAGTAACTCGTGTTGCGACAACTCTGTATTCCCAGCGATCTTGAAAGAAACTCACCAACTTCATGAAACACCGATTTTTTTTTTTTTAAAGCCATGGATTGAAGATCTCAGTGGAAGAGCGAAACCGTTTTGACTCCAGGATATTCCACCGGCTTCTATCCAAGCCAAAATTAATTTGCAAAGTTCTCTCTCCAATCCTTGAATCTTCATCTTCTCGATTTTTGTCTCTCTCAGTCTCTCACTGTCTGTCGCCGTTTGTCCTGTCTGTTTGTCTATCTGTCTGTTTCTCCTCTCTCTCTCTCTCTCTCTCGCCTCTCTCTCTCTCTTCTCGACAAGTCCTTCTCCTCTCTCTCGATCTCTCCCTCTCTCTCTCTCGCTCTCTCTCTTCTCTCTCTCTCTCTCGTCTCCTCTCTCTCCTCGTTAGGGCTTCCGCCATTCTTACAAGTTTGAGCCCAGGAAATTGCTTTTTAAGAGAGAATGCCAGGCCGAAGCGACCACAAAGAGACCACACGTCATCCACTGGCAGCAAATGCATTTAAAAGCCCCCCACAGACCCAGAACGACAGGAACAAGAGAGCCCACAGAGCCCTCTACTCACCTTTGCATCTTCGATTATTGAATGTAGTCTTTTCCGGCGTCCCCCATTTACTTTCGATGTGAAGCATAGAGTCCCCCCCCCCCTTTCCCTTCCCCCTCCCACTTCTCCCCTCCTCTATATTTATCTTTCTCTCTCTCTCCCTCCCTTCCTCTCTCGTTCTCTTTCTCTTACCCTCTCTCTCTCTATTATTGTATGTATACTGTATTATAGTATGCAGTCTGCTATTTTTTATTATGCCTTTACATGATCCCTTATTTGTCTGATTGTATGTACTCTGTCCCCACATCGTTATGACACTTGTTACTAGGTGAAAAAGTGAACCATAACATGCCTGCATACCAGTAAAACAAATGTAATATTGTGTGAAAGACAGACAGACAACCCCCAGAAACCCCACAGAGTGAGAGAGAGAGAGAGAAAGAGATCGAGAGCGGCGGAGAGAGAGAGAGAGAGGAGAGAGAGAAGGTGGCAGAAACACATAGCAAATACGAGCTATCAGTAATAGTGGGCTAATATGTAGATCTAATTGTGCACTTCAAGTAACAAACTCCCAAATTGGGCAGAGTCAGGCATGTTTTATGTACTATCAAATTCTGATCCCGGGCCAACACGAAAAATTTAGTTTTATGTGGTTATTTTAATACAATTCAAAATGTGGCCGCCACATGAAATTGTGACAAACTTAACTGACATAAAGTTCAGTTTATTGCGACAGGCACCAAACCTGGCGAAGATGCATCACAGTTTTTATAGTACATAAATCAAAGTCTGATACATGGCCTCCCTAAAAAAAAGAGTTTTAAAGGTTATTTTTTTATACAATTTCAAAATGGCCCCTCCACATAAATCTGTACCAAACAGTTTAATTTGTGTTCACAGTGCTCCAACAACCCTCAAAACTGGCAGAGATAGCATAGTTTTGTGAAGCTTTTATAGTATTAGAAATCTTATACAAACCCCATCTAATATATTAGTCCTGTATTGTAGTTTGTAGTTAGTTGTTTTAGTATTATTTCATTAAGACCACCGACATAAATACAAGCCAGAGCACAGCTTGAACGTAGCTGAAGGAAAGGCGTGAAGGATGAAGCATTTAAAATATACTTACCTAGTTTTGTTGGGTTATTGGCAGATGCACACACACAGTTGCAGAGGCAGTGCATTGTTGTCCTGCTTTGCAGCATTTGCAGCGTTTGTGTTTTGCATATTTTTTTTTAGTGGCCCTGTATCAGACTTTATAAGTTACATAAAAACCTGTCATCTTGCCAGTTTTGGTGCCTGTAGCATCAACTAACATAGTCATAATTTTGCACAATTTCATGTGCGGCCATTTTGAAATGTATTAAAAAAACCCCTAATCACGAATTTCGTGTTGGCCCTGTAATCAAATTTGATAAGTACATAAAACTGCCTGTCTCTGCAAATTTGGTGTTTGTTTACATGAAGTGCACATTCGGCTCACCCGTGTACAAACGAGCCCCACTATAATACTACAGAAGCATTCAATCCAAACACTAGTCAGGACCATGGGGTCTCAGCTGAACCAAGTGAACGATGGTCCGAGACTCAATGACCAGTGACGAGGGGTACGAGACTCAGAGTGACCCAGTGACGAGGGTCGAGAGGCGTCAATCGACTAGTCAGGACCATGGTCTCAGCGTGCCCAGTGACGAGTCGAGAGCCGTCAAGCAACATAGTCAGGAACCATGGTTCTCAGAGTGACACGTGACGAGGGTCGAGAGCTGCCAAGCAATAGTCAGAACCATGGGTCCAGAGTGACCCATGAACAGGGTCGAGAGGCTCACAAAGCACTAGTCAGGACCGTGGTTCAACAGAAGTGACCCAGTGACGAGGTCGAGAGGCGCCAAGCACAAGTCAGGACCATTGGGTCACACGTACCCAGTTACCAGGGTCGAGAGGCGCCAAGCATCTAGTCCAG
>CM031602.1:7243526-7246026 GCA_018398815.1 Conus ventricosus
AGACCTTATTTCTGTGGACTGTTGTTGTTGGCACTGTGGCAAGGCAGACCTTATTTCTGTGGACTGTTGCTGGCACTGTGGCAAGGCAGACCTTATTTCTGTGGACTGTTGTTGGCACTGTGGCAAGGCAGACCTTATTTCTGGTGACTGTTGTTGGCACTGTGGCAAGGAAGACCTTATTTCTGTGGACTGTTGTTGTTGGCACTGTGGCAAGGCAGACCTTATTTCTGTGGACTGTTGTTGGCACTGTGGCAAGGCAGACCTTATTTCTGTGGATTGTTGTTGTTGGCACTGTGGCAAGGCAGACCTTATTTCTGTGGACTGTTGCTGGCACTGTGGCAAGGAAGACCTTATTTCTGTGGACTGTTGTTGGCACTGTGGCAAGGAAGACCTTATTTCTGTGGACTGTTCTTGTTGGCACTGTGGCAAGGCAGACCTTATTTCTGTGGACTGTTGTTGGCACTGTGGCAAGCCAGACCTTATTTCTGTGGACTGTTGTTGTGACTGTGGCAAGGCAGACCTTATTTCTGTGGACTGTTGTTGTTGGCACTGTGACAAGGCAGACCTTATTTCTGTGGACTGTTGTTGGCACTGTGGCAAGGAAGACCTTATTTCTGTGGACTGTTGTTGCTGGTACTGGCAAGGCACACCTTATTTCTGTGGACTGTTGCTGGCACTGTGGCAAGGCAGACCTTATTTGGTTTAAACGAATTTATTCCAGAAGTACACACAAAAGCAGCAACAACATATAAGACGAGTACAACAAGCAAAATGCTTATACACGGTACTCACTGATATAAAAACAATGGATTGGCTGCAAAAAACTGAACATGAACGTTTGCATTCAAGAAATAATCTGAAAACAAATAATAACCTGAAACAAGTTTTTAGGGAGGAAGAGCAGAGCAAGGAAAAGGAAAATCCAACACCGAGGCAAAACAATCAGTTGGAACAAACTATCTGTGCCAGGGCAGGCAGTAGGCCAAAGGCCTCTTTTAAGACTGTAATATATTTGAGACTTTAAGTCACTAAGTAGGTAAGCTCATTGGAAGCAGACTATACACTAGTGTAGCAGATGAGGGGGAAAGAATGCTGAGCATATGGTGAAAAAGTCACATCATTAATGAGATGAAGGAAATTTATTACCGGATAAATCTGTTAGACATGCGAATAAAATTACCAATTGTAATTAATATTGCAGAGTTTTCAGTGCCGGTTTTGTCTTGGTCACCACATAACAAAATTCTGGCATCTGCTTTTATGTCATTAGGTAGTAACGCTATTGTCTGAGTTCGAGCTAACTGGAAGAGTGGGCAGTGCAACAAAAAGTGATTAGCGTCTTCAACAGGATAACCACAGTTACATGCTGCACTGTTTGACAGGTGTCGTTTAAATAAGTCACTGTTCAAGTCACTCATTTCCAGTCTCAGTTTGCAAATTATTATTTCTGATTGTCTGTCTTGCAAATAATAATAAAAAGGAACAACTGTATCTGTATTACTAAGGTAACGCTTAACAAAACTAAGAGAATCAGACTGCTTAATGTTATCAGGAAGACTGTTCCAAAGAACAGTAGTGGAAGGAAAGAATGATAATTTATACAGTTCCAATCTGCACCTTGGTACTTGTCTTTCCTGGGGATTTCGTCTGTGATAAAGATTGATTGAAGCAACTAGAGGAGGAAGACGTTCAACTAAATACAATGGCACTGTGCCATTAACAATTGTGAAATACAATATGAGTTTATGACGACGACGTCTTTCTTTAAGGGACGTTAGTCCTGATTCATTATATAGTTTATGATGATTAGTACCACGAACTGAACCAGTGATTGTCCTAATAGCATCCAAATTGAGGTTTTCAAGATCTTCGCTTTGTTTATTCGTACAGTTGTCCCAAATAACATCTGAGAAGTCAAAATGAGTAGAATAAATGATTTATACATAGTAAGAAGAGATTTACGACTCAGTCTGTACTTGTAAGACCGGAGACATGCAATAAGGACACGGCACTTGGATAAAATAGATTTAATATGGAGGTCCCATTTACAGTTGCTTTGTATCATTACACCTAGATGCTTATGGGAGTCTGATTCCTGTAATATCACATCACTAAATTTCAAGGGCTGTGTTTGGGGTACTGTGTGATTGGAAATGGTTAATAATTTAGTTTTGGATTGGTTGAATTCTACTTTCCAAGCAGAAGCCCACTTTCTTATCTTGTCAAGATCTGAGTTTAAAATTTCTGTCCTTAGTTGGGTGTTATCTAACGCCAGATATATGCTAGTATCATCTGCAAATAATTTGATCATCGATTCAATATCATGTGCAATGTCATTTATGTAGACAAGGAATAGAAGTGGTCCAAGAACAGAACCTTGCGGAACACCTGCTGATATTGGAAGGTAGGACGATTTACTCCCTTTTAGAACAACAGCCTGGGACCGATCTCTTAGATAGTCAGTAAACCATTCGAGAAGTTGTCCACGGATACCCAAAGC
>CM031602.1:7251026-7256026 GCA_018398815.1 Conus ventricosus
GAGGTCAGAACGCGTCCTGTTTGTCTTGCCACGAAGAAGACCAATGAGGTCAGAACGCGTCCTGTTTTCTTGCCATGAAGAAGACCAATGAGGTCAGAACGCGTCCTGTTTGTCTTGCCACGAAGAAGACCAATGAGGTCAGAACGCGTCCTGTTTGTCTCGCCACGAAGAAGACCAATGAGGTCAGAACGCGTCCTGTTTGTCTTGTGATTTGTTTCTTTCTTTCGTTCGACGGCAGGGTAGTTTGGTTTTTTTCTTTTTTAAGTCTATGTAATTTAATGTATTCTGCGCTCACACCCCTATGTGCATTCATATCCAAAGGACACAGACTCTGGTGAATAAGGTGTGCGCAATCAATGAAAAAACACATTTAACAACATGTGGCATTAATTTAACGATGAAAAAAGGCAGCGCAAAATACAAAGAAGTTACAAATTATATTGGGTATACAGAAAGGCTCAGTAATTTATCATGACGAACTACTAAAGCAAAACAGTTTTTTACATACATCATCAAGTCTTTTGTCGCGTGGACAGACCATATAAACAGTTTCACGGACTACAAAATCGTACTGACGGAAAGAAGAAAATATGAAACAGACACAACTACCATGGTTTATCATTTTAGTTACAAAGAAAGACAGAAAAGAATAGAACAAACGGTGATAAGTGTAGCTTTGTTAAAAAAAGAAGAAGAACATATATCAATCCAATATTACTTAATGGGCTGTGCAATTTCAGTATCACTTTTTTTTAGGAACTATGGGAAAGGTGCGGGAATGTGTGAAAAATGTTTAAATACTGAACTTAGTAGACCTACCGGATTTGTTCTGTCTGATACCGTAAAGGCAGATACAGTCTTTGATTACATTATTCTGTTTACAAAACATTTTTACTTATATGAATAGGATTAACGACAAGAAAGCATAGGAAATGCATCTTTTTATATCACAAATCTATTTGGAGGTGACAAGTATGCATTTCAAAAACTGTCAGTTTTAACGAAAGGACTGTGGTATGAAAAATAGTGTTCCATTTTCACTGAGAAAAACGTTAAGCACACACTCACGCACGCACGCTGGGACGTAACACCTGCCTAATTGATGCCTGGTTTTCATGGATGTTAAGGATTTCCTTTTTCCCCCCCTTGCCCCTCATTTACACGTGACCGATATTTTCTTTAGTTCTAAATGCTCAGTGTACAGCTTGACGCTATTATTTGCTTCATCTGACACACACTACACACACACACACACACACACACACACACACACACACACACACACACACACACACACACACACACACACACGAACACACACACACACGAACACACACACACACACACACACACACACACACACACACACACACACACACACACACACACACCGCACGCACGCACGCACGCACGCACTCACGCACGCACGCACGCGCAGAGAGACAGACAGACACACAGACAATGAGACAGGCAGACAGCAGACAGATAGACTGACAGACAGAGACTGAGACAGAGAGACATAGAGAGACAGAGAAAGATAGAGAAACACACGTAACACATGCACACGCGCACATACGCACACCAGACACACACACACACACACACACACACACACACACACACACACACACACACACACACACACGCCACACGCACACAGATTCATACACACACACACACACACACACACACACACACACACACACACACACACACACACACACAAGCGCACGCCACGCGCGCACACACAACCCGTGCATGCACGCACGGACACACACTCACACACGCACGCTCGCACGCACGAACACACGCGCGCACACACAGCAACAGGGAAGCTGTTGTCTGTGGCCAAAACCAAGGGGAAGGAAACAGCGCTTGAATAGGTTAACAAAAACGACATAAGCATGCAGAAATGAAAATATCTGTGATGCTCAACTGCTTGAATAGGTCAACAAAAACGACATAAGCACGTAGAAATGAAAATATCGGTGATGCTGAACTGCGGCGACAGCAAAGGAGAAATCTGGATTCTCGCGACGATGAAGTTCTACAATATAAAGCAATACCGTACAATACAACTATATACATAAAAATTCAACTGACGCAACTAACTAATCCACGATTCAGGGTTGGGTGGCCACAAAGAAAAAATCGATGGCAAACCCGCCAACAAATACGGAAAACCGTACCGCCTCTCCAAACAGTAGACATGTTCCGAAAAACCTCGGGAGAATAGAACAAACAGACCGATGTTTCTGATCTGTGACGCAAGAACGCATCGCCCATGCACGTGTTTGTGCACGTGGAATTGTTTTCCCCTGTGTCTACAGTGGCTGGCTGTGCGAGAGATACTGTAACATGCCAGCACCGTGAACTTCGAGTGTTGGTGCTGTTCTTCTAGCACTTGAAATCAGTTTGTCCCGGGGTCACTCTAAAATATTCCGCGAGTATTGTCTTTTCCATTTGTTCAGGACTGATATCTTCTTTAGTGGAAGATGCCCTGCCGTATGTCTTTCGTCCTACTCTGATCCGAGTCTCGATCCAGCGCCAGTCTTTAGGGAAATTAATTATCCGAAAGACTGTAATGTCTCCGAAAGTAATGTAACGTGCTCACTGGGCTTTCAAGGACAAGAACGAGAGCAACACTAAAATTCGCCTCTGACAAATTGGATACAATGTAATGGGCATGTCAACGCCGCCGTAATTAAGTAGTGAACACAGAAAGGAACACACACACACACACACACACACACACACACACACACACACACACACACACTCACACACGCACGCACGCACGCCACACACACACACACACACACACACACACACACACACACACACACACATACACACACACACACACACACACACACACACACACACACACACACACACACACACACACACACACACACACGGCCGCACGCACGCACGCACGCACGCACACACGCACAAACACACGCTCACACACACACACACACACACACACACACACACACACACACACACACACACACACACACGCGCGCGCGCGCGCGCGCGCGCGTTCGCAAATAGAACGTAAAACACCAGTGATGAGATCTGCTGAGACACACTTAGTCTGACAGCTCTGTAATGTGTTTTATTTCTCGTCTCACCAAGACGAGATAACAACAGCAACACCACCACCACGAACAAGAACAAAAGCAGCAACCACAAAAACACCAACATCAACAACACTAACAACAACATCAACAACAACAACACTAAAAATCAAGATCTCTAGGTCCAAAGCTATTTCAATATGTGTCACATTTTAGATGTCCTTTATTTCTTTTTTGTTCTTCTTAATGCTGATCAATGAGAATGAGGATGATGAAGATGTTGCTACGAATTTCCATTCCGGTCTTCATGACAGAGTTGTACTCTACGCCTCCTTTCATAGTATATCCCGGCGTCAACCAGGCCGGAGAGATACAGATACCTGTAGTGTTGGTCAGGAAATTTGAGCAGAAACGCAGCCATTAAGTGGATGAAACTCGACCATGTGGTCCCCTTCTTCCCAACTGAGTCCGCAGCAAACTCAACTCTGGGTAGGAGTCGATCGTGGCAGAAAAATCCCACCTGACTCTTATTGGAATCGAACCCACGACCTCCAAGCCGGAAGTCCGCGACGCTAACCACTTCGCCACGGCAGCTGTATTCTTTTCTTTCTTTATTCTTCTTTTGCAAACTTACTATATTATAGGCTTCACTGTCTGCTGTCACAAAACTGCTCTAGTACAATCTGACTGTGATCACTTCGATTTCTTAGAAGCTGTTGTTCTTTGAAGGATATCTCACAAAGAATTCAATTTACTGTAAGGAGTCAACTCATAAAAGGATTCTCTCTCTCTCTCTCTCTCTCTCTCTCTCTCTCTCTCTTCTCTCTCTCTCTCTCTCTCTCTCTCTCTCTCTCTCTCTCTCTCTCTCTCTCTCTCTCTCTCTCTCTCTCTCTCTCTCTCTCTCTCTCTCCTCATCTCCATCCTGGCCCCCGTCTTCTCCCTCCTTCTCTACCTCATCTGTTAAACATGAGAGCTGCTGTAGCGTGCAGTGTAATACGATCCACCATGCAATCACTGATAAATGTCTCGTGGCATACCAGTTCACGCGGCCGGCTTTAAGTGACCGATGCCTTCATGTTCCAGAAGAGCATGCTGATATTGACAAGTGTTAATCGATGGATTAGCTCCCTTTTTCTGTCAGCCTGTCTCTACATGTATGAGTCTCTCTCTCTCTCTCTCTCTCTCTCTTCTCTCTCTCTCTCTCTCTCTCTCTCTCTCTCTCTCTCTCTCTCTCTCTCTCTCTCTCTCTTTCTCACTATCTATCTATCTGTCTGTCTGTCTGTCTGTCTGTCTGTCTGTCTTTCTGCCTGTCAATTTTCTTTGAATCGTAAACTATATGTTGCTTTCACTGATTTCGAAAAAGCCTTTGATTCCGTGAACAGAAGTATTTTATGGCCTATTCTCGTAAAGAATGGTATACGTGGGAGCTATTTAAATGCATAATGAGTATGTATAGCAATGTGAAGGCTAAAATTAGATGTGGGGAAATATATCAGATTTTATTCAGTGTACTAGTGGTGTGAAACAAGGGGATGTGTGTAGTCCTATCATTTTCCCTTGTTTATCAATGAATTAACCTCAGAAGTTGTTTCCAATGGTAGACATGGCGCGAAATTTACTACAGATTGTTTACAGGTATTTATTTTATTACTGGCAGATGTTGTTGTTTTGTTATCGGAAACTGTTACTGGTCTTCAAACTCAGTTGAATAGTCTTTCTCGAGCTGCTAGTTCACTTCAGTTAAAGGTAAACATGGCAAAAAGCAACATTATTGTGTTTAGAAAAGGTGGATATTTAGGTGTTAGAGAGCAATGGATATAATAATGGAGTTATTATGCCTGTTGTCAATGCGTATAAGTATCTAGGCATTTATTTCTCTACGCGATTGAGTTTTTCTCTGACATGTAAAGATCT
>CM031602.1:7263526-7266026 GCA_018398815.1 Conus ventricosus
CCCCCTCTCTCTCTCTGTCTCTCTCTCTCTCTGTCTCTCTCTCTCTCTCCTCTCTCTCTCTCTCTCTCTCTCTCTCTCCCTCTCTCTCTCTCTCTCTCTCTCTCTCTCTCTCTCTCTCTCAGACCTATCCCATAGCGATCCGGCACACAGACACACACACCCTTTCTCTCAGTCTTCTTCTCTGACCTAACCAACAGTGATCCGCCTCCTCACGCTTTAACCTGCTCTCTATGGGTCGAGTACCATTGCAGAAAGCTGTGCGTGGAATCTCTGTAGCATGTCTCAGGGCATGGGCAAGGATGTTGCTGAAGCGGCGTGGAATCTCTGTAGCACGTGTCACAGGGCATGGGCAGAGGATGTTGCTGAAGCGGCGTGGAATCTCTGTAGCACATGTCACAGGGCAGGCAGAGGATGTTGCTGAAGCGCCATGGAATCTCTGTAGCATGTCTCAGGGCATGGCCAGAGGATGTTGCTGAAGCGCCATGGAATCTCTGTAGCAGTTTCAGGGCATGGGCAGAGGATGTTGCTGAAACGGCGTGGAATCTCTGTAGCACGTGTCACAGGGCATGGGCAGAGGATGTTGCTGAAGCGGCGTGGAATCTCTGTAGCACGTGTCACAGGGCATTGGCAGAGGATGGTGCTGAAGCGGCGTGGAATCTCTGTAGCATATGTCACAGGGCATGGGCATGGATGTTGCTGAAGCGCCATGGAATCTCTGTAGCACATGTCACAGGGCAGGGCAGAGGAATGTTGCTGAAGCGCCATGGAATCTCTGTAGCATGTCTCAGGGCATGGCCAGAGGATGTTTGCTGAAGCGCCATGGAATCTCTGTAGCATGTCTCAAGGCATGGCAGAGGATGTTGCTGAAGCGCCATGGAATCTCTGTAGCATGTCTCAGGGCATGGCCAGAGGATGTTGCTGAAGCGCCATGGAATCTCTGTAGCACATGTCACAGGGCTGGGCAGAGGATGTTGCTGAAGCGCCATGGAATCTCTGTAGCATGTCTCAGGCAGAGGATGTTGCTGAAGCGGCATGGAATCTCTGTAGCACATGTCTCAGGGCATGGGCAGAGGATGTTGCTGAAGCGGCATGGAATCTCTGTAGCACATGTCTCAGGACATGGCAGAGGATGTTGCTGAAGCGGCATGGAATCTCTGTAGCATGTCTCAGGACATGGGCAGAGGATGTTGCTGAAGCGGCATGGAATCTCTGTAGCATGTCTCAGGACATGGGCAGAGGATGTTGCTGAAGCGGCATGGAATCTCTGTAGCATGTCTCAGGACATGGGCAGAGGATGTTGCTGAAGCGGCATGGAATCTCTGTAGCATGTCTCAGGACATGGGAGAGGATTTGCTGAAGCGGCGTGGAATCTCTGTAGCATGTCTCAGGACATGGGCAGAGGATTGTGCTGAAGCGGCATGGAATCTCTGTGAGGATGTTGCTGAAGCGGCATTGAATCTCTGCAGCACATGTCTCAGGACATGGGCAGAGGATTGTGCTGAAGCGGCATGGAATCTCTGTGAGGATGTTGCTGAAGCGGCATGGAATCTCTGCAGCACATGTCTCAGGACATGGGCAGAGGATGGTGCTGAAGCGGCGACATCAATGTGCCTGATGTATTCACACTCCACAAACGTTTGCTGACTTCAGAAAGATATGGCCAGGCCTAGTTGGTTAGATAGCTTTCTTTTCTGACTGTCCGTCCGCCTCTCTCTTCTCTCTCCTCTCTCTCTCTCCTCTCTCTCTCTCTCCCTCTTCTCTCCTCCTCTCTCCTCTCTCCTCTCTCTCTCTCTTCTCTCTCTCTCTCTCTCTCTCTCTGCTCTCTCTCGCCCCCCCATTAGGGAGGCAGATTTTATGTAGACCTTCATGAACGCACAGACAATTGTCTTTTTTTTTAAAGGTGTGCGTGCAGATGGGGGAGGGGAGGGGGGTGGGGCGTTACACAAGCCCAAGATTTTCTACAGATATGTTTCCACGTTCTATTTACTACTTTCCAAGACATCCATCAATAGATTCCATTCAGTTCATGTTGTCTACAGCGCAGACGCC
Organism: Conus ventricosus; assembly: GCA_018398815.1. NCBI lineage: Eukaryota > Metazoa > Mollusca > Gastropoda > Neogastropoda > Conidae > Conus > Conus ventricosus. Next base: position 7,265,576 of record CM031602.1, read on the forward strand.
CGCACATGGAGGAGGGTGGGTGAGGCGGAGTTGAAGGGGTGGCATATCAGGGCTGTTGTATCATTAAAATCGATTTCCGTTCCGTATATATATATATATATATATATAATATATATATATATAATATATATATATATATTATATATATATATATATATATATTATATACACACTGTCAATACTCGGTGGCATTCGCAGTCGTTAAACATTGACATTCACAGACATTACTCATTTACTCATTGGCATTCACAGACATTACTCATTGGCATTCACAGACATTGCTCATTGGCATTCACAGACATTACTTATTGGCATTCACAGACATTACTCACTGGCATTCACAGACATTACTCACTGGCATTCACAGACATTGCCATTGCATTCACAGACATTACTCATTGGTATTCACAGACATTACTCACTGGCATTCACAGACATTGCTCACTGGCAT
>CM031602.1:7278526-7286026 GCA_018398815.1 Conus ventricosus
AGTTGCTGGAACGTGCGGTACTATCCTTGGAATTTATTGTTTGTTGTGTATATATATATATATTATTATAATTATATACATAATATATATAATATTTATATATAGTATATATGTGTGTGTGTGTGTGTGTGTGTGTGTGTGTGTGTGTTTGTGTGTGGTGTGTGTAGTGTTGATTAGTGCCACAGGGCGATAAATCGCTCTGGTTTTGCTACGTGCCACGTCACATGTTGCCATGTGCGCTGTTGCCGTCAATTTGACCAGTGAACTTTGAATCAACTGGATCATGGCCTAAACATGTTAGCACGTGAACTTTAACCAACGTGGATTATGGCCTACAACATGTTAGCAGGAACATTTGAATCACGTGATACCTACAACAGTTAGCCAGTGAACTTTGAATCAACGTGGACATGCCTACAACTGTTAGCCTGAACTTTGAACAAGATGGATCATGGCCTACAACATGTTAGCCAGTGAACTTTGAACCAACGTGGATCATGGCCTACAACATGTTACTGCTGAACTAGGATGCTAGCTGTTTAGGGGTGGATTATGGATTACAGCAACGACGAATTGAACAGATTTGCGGCGTTACTTTTCATGAGGAAAGCGACAGTGGCAGCGGAGATTTAAAGAAACAACAAACAAAAAAAGAAACGTCGATGAACCAGGGCTAGGCACAACGTTTGTTGTTGACGTCGATGAACCAGAGGCTAGGCACAACGTTTGTTGTTGACGTCGATGAACCAAAGGCTAGGCACAACGTTTGTTGTTGACGTCGTAATACCAGAGGCTAGGCACAACGTTGTTGTTGACGTCGATGAACCAGAGGCTAGGCACAACGTTTGTTGTTGACGTCGATGAACCAGAGGCTAGGCACAACGTTGTTGTGACGTCGATGAACCAGAGGCTAGGCACAACGTTTGTTGTTGACGTCGATGAACCAGAGGCTAGGCACAACGTTTGTTGTTGTTTTGCAAGCCCTTTTTTTTTCATCTCACTGCAGCAAGTCACGATAATTCTTACAAATTTGTCCAAACAGTACTTTAGACGTTTGTATAATTGGCACTGGGATACCAAAACACACATTCACTCAGGTAACAGTCGCACAGGTGTCAACCTATACGGTGTTCCGTATTGCTGTACGGGAAACCTACGATTTCGGATCTGTACGGCCGTACACAAGTTTCAACACGGGTAAAACTGATTTGTGTGGGCAAATCTTAAATCGCTGAGGCAAATTGCCAGGTGAACAAATTTTCATAGCAGACACACGGACTCTAAACACTGAAACGGGAGCGAACTAAGTAGATGATCGGTCATGTTTGAGATCAACCCTACAGCCCCCTTGTTGCAGGCAGCAAAGTCTGCCACCAAGCAGTACAACGATGAACATCAGTAACTGTCATTTGCAAGTGACGGTGTTGAACAGAACAATGGCTGTGTGTTCTTGGGAAATTGGTATGATTGGGAATAGAAACTTTGGGGATCACAGTAAGTAATGATGTACTCCTGACTTCAATGGACTAATAATGTTGGTAAGAGTGAAAAGTCCATAGAACAAATTGGTTCGTGACTTTGATGGACTCATGATGTTGGTAAAAAGGAAGAGTGTGTAAACAATGGGTTTATAAGCAGTTTTGATTCTGCATCATTGTCAGTGTTTTACTATAGGGTGTGTGATTTGATGTACAAACTGTCTCAAGTGATGCATTCTGCTGGAATGGAAGAGAAGATTCTGTTGGATGGGTAAGTGTTATTGTTATTCATAAGCTGTCTTAAACTGCCATTTGTTTCAAAACGTTCTGCCTGATACTGAGTATTACATTGTATTCACGCAATTTTTGTTTATGTTTTTGTGTTTTCCGTATTGTATAAGGTTTCTGGGCTCGGAATAAGGGGAAAAGTACTTTTCAATATGGGAAGTTGTAAAACGAGGAAAACTGGGCTGAAGCTATACAGTCGAGTACTGATCACTGCTTGATTCACATGCGTACATTTCTGAGAAGGGCGTATTGCCCACCTGGGCAGAGGCAGAAAACTCCCCTGCATACTTACGAGAGAAAGATGTAAAGGTGTAGATCCAATCATGACCACCGCGTTGGTCTTATCTGCGGACATCTACCAAAGAGATCAAGCTTCTAGTAGTCCTTGCATACGTTATCTGAGAGGCGAGAATAAAAACCAAAGAGATCTCGTCCAAAATTATGCCGAAGAATTTCAAACCACGCCCTTCATCAAGTTCGCGGTGGCGAGTTCCAAAGTTCCTATGGGAGGGGCTGTTTGGCTCTGCTTGACGAGAATTAAGATTTCTTATATACAGGAATTACGTTTATTGAAAACCCCGAAGACCATATGTCGATGCTTAAATAAACATGAACACCAACGTTTGCTACCCTGCTGATATTCACACACACACACACACACACACACACACACACACACACACACACACACACACACACACACACACACACACACACCGCCACACTCACTCACTCACACACACACACACACACACACACACACCACCCCACACACGCACGCACGCACGCACGCACGCACGACGCACGCACGCACGCACACACACACCACACACACACTCACTTTTGTCTAATATCACTTATGAACAACGTAAACAAATAACAACAAAAACAACACAACACAACACACAACACACACACACACACACACACACACACACACACACACCACACAACACACAACACACACACAACACACACACACGCACCACGCACGCACGCACGCACGCACAACACACACACACGCGCGCGCCGCCGCGCGCACAACCACACACACGCACGCACTCACACAAACAGAAAAGGAGCGAGAGGGTGGGTGGGAAGTGGAAGTTAGGACTGGACATGGTGTTAAAAGACATCAAAGCTTGGTGAACTGTGCACAATAGTCAGGAATAAGATTTGTTTGTATACCATTTGCTTCAATCTGCTAGTAGTTGTGCGCAAGCCTGTTGTTAATTTTGCTACGTCTGTTTGTTCCATCAGGGGGGGAGAGAGGAGAGAGAGAGAGAGAGAGAGAGAGAGAGAGAGAGAGAGAGAGAGAGAGAGAGAGAGAGAGAGAGAGAGAGAGAGAGAGAGAGAGAGAGAGATAACGGGAGAGTGAGCGAGAAAGAATGTAGAACTCAGACATTTAATGTACATCCGTCATCGGCCAAAACATAATATGGTTTGGGGAACTGGCATTGGAAAAGACCGAAGCAAAACATTGATTTCTTGCCCATCCTTCATTTGGACGATTTGTCGAGAGAGGGAAGGAGGGATGTACATGGACAGAGAGGAAAAATAGGTCAAGTGAACAGGAAAGACAAGAGAAAGGACGGAGGAGAGAGGAGAGAGAGAGAGAAGGAGAGAGAGAGAGAGGGAGAGAGGAGAGAAGAGAGAGGAGAGAGAGAGAGGAGAGAGAGAGAGAGTCCTTATATATGATTTTCTCTCATCAGTGGACTTAGGTGTTGGAGGTACTTAGGCTTGAATTCAGAAAATCTAGGCAAAAAAACGAGAAGAAAAGAGTCAAAAGAGAGAACGAAACAACCAGTGAATACAAACAAAATGGACGCATAGACAGAACATAAAAGAAAGTGGAAAAGAATGAAGATTAGAAGAAAAAAAATGAAGAAGACTGCCAAAAAAAAAGGAAATCAGAAAAGAAGAAAGAAGAAAAGAAAAATGAATAAAGGAAACATGTACAAACACGCGGACGGAAATAACTCAGGAACCCTCTACAGAACAATTTCGCCCTGTTTCACTCTACAGACAAATTGTCTTGATCCTTGCAATTTATCGTGACCAGAATCTTTCATGAGATCTTATGAGACAGACAGACAGACAGACAGAGTTTATAAACATAACTTTGGGAGAGGTTCTTTCATGCTGGCAAAATATTTAAGTGCAAAAAGTACCCCCCACCCCCACCCCCAATGCAGAAATTAGAAAGCATGCTTTCTTAAATCTAAATCGTGTGTACAAAGATCAGACAGAGAGAAAGAGATGAGAGAGAGAGAAAGAGGGAAAGAGATGACAGACAGACAGACAGACAGACAGAGACAGACAGACACAAAAAACAGACGGGACAGACAGACAAACAGGCAAGCGGACTATCAGACAGAGAAGCGGTTACTTTACGGGAAAAAATGCAACCCATCCCCACCGTCCACTGTATAACCTTATTTAGTATATTGGTCTACAATTCGGATTAAAAGCATGAAGATCTTCGCTTCGGCTCTTATCAATCAGAAATTCTGAAAAGTTTAAATCTATTGTGGCAAGAATCGCTGATGTGTCGAAAAGAAAGTCGAAGAAGAGTTTGCGGAGCCAGAGGAGAGACATATGTAACAATTTTTTCCATCTATAAGCCTTGCCCTTCATGAAGAAGTTAAACTGAACAATAACTTAGCATCGTTAAGTCTGCCTGACTGAGCATTCCAGTACTAACACGAGAGAGAGACAGAGACGGACAGACAGACAGACTGAGAAGGGGGGGGGGGGGGAGATTTGCAAACAGAAGCAACGTGGAAGATTACTTCATGGGGATGAAAATATTAAAAGATTGAAAACACAAACAACTGCGAAAAGTACAAACAAAAATGCAGACATCAGATTGTGTGCTTTGTAAAATCTAAGGCATACATTCACAAGTAGAAAGATCAGTTAGAGAGACAGAGATAGACAGAGAGACAGAGACAGACACCGACAGACACACACAAACAAACAGACAGACAAACAGACAGACAGGCAGGCACACAGACCGACCTGCAGACCTTAGACAAGCAGAGAAACAGATACGTGTGTCAAGAAAAATGACCACCTCCTTCCCGCACTTCCATAGATAACCCTATTCAGCGCACTGGTCTACAATTCGGATTAAAAGCATGAAGAAGTTAGCTTCAGCAGTTTCTCGCCGCTCTTCCCATCAGGGAGTTCTGAAAAGTTTGAATTTATTGTGGCAGGAATGGCTGATGTTTCCGAAAGAAAGTCGATGGGAAGTGCGCCGAGCTAGACGAGAGACGGACATGTATACGGGCATGTTATTCATCAATAACCATTGGCCCCTCAGGAAGGGGTTAAGTTGACAGTGATTCCTCATCGCAACGTCTACCTAACTGAGCATCGAATAGTAATTCAGAGAGAGAGAGGAGAGAGAGAGAGAGAGAGAGAGAGAGAGAGAGAGAGAGAGAGAGAGAGAGAGAGAGAGAACAGACAGACAAAGAGATACACGGTCATCTACACACAAATTCGCTTGATATGGCCAGAATAGGACAACATCTGTGCTTGATGTACACAGATGAAGGAGGGGTAAGATATATGCAACATTTCCTGTGTAGGAGGGAGAAAGAGAGAGAGAGAGAGAGAGAGAGAGAGAGAGAGAGAGAGGAGAGAGAGAGAGAGAGAGACAGACAGACAGACAGACAGACAGAGAGAAAGATACAGACAGACAGACAGACAGACAGACAGAGGCAGAGACAGAGACAGAGAGAAAGATAGACAGACAGACAGCTGGGCAGAGACAGAGAGAGAGAAAGATATATATAGACAGACAGACAGCGTGATTTAGCGGGCCAGGGAGTGGGGTAGCTGGAAAAGATTAGAATGTAGAGTCAATGGTTATTTGTCGCGACACTGTTCACTGGGGCTTAAATACTTGGAAATACAGGGCGCTAAAGATAACATAGTGGAAGGCAGCTGAACATCGGCAAATTGCGTATTATATACACTCGACAGCACGCGTACACGCATGCACACATGTGTAAAAACACTCAAATAACAACTAGTGATAACAACACAATATGCCCCATTTTTAACAGTTGTTTTTTTTCACAAAATCACTCCAATACGCCAATATTCTTTCCAAATACGATAAAGCCTAGTTCTTTGTGAACCCAAATCGTCAATACGATAAAGCCTAGTTCTTTGTGAACCAAAATCGTCAACACGATAAAGCCTAGTTCTTTGTGAACCCAAATCGTCAATACGATAAAGCCTAGTTCTTTGTGAACCAAAATCGTCAACACGATAAAGCCTAGTTCTTTGTGAACCCAAATCGTCAATACGATAAAGCCTAGTTCTTTGTGAACCAAAATCGTCTCCTCCAGACAGTTCTCTCAACGTTTTCATTTTTTCCTGGATGAGTCTCCATTGTTACTCTATCTAATTCAAAAGAGAAGTAACATGAACAGTGTTTTCTCTCTCTCTCTCTCTCTCTCTCTCTCTCTCTCTCTCTCTCTCTCTCTCTCTCTCTCTTCTCTCTCTGTTTTCATTTGGACTTAAGACTGTTTCGTTAGCCCACAGCTGTTTTCACTTGGACTTATGACTGTTTCGTTAGCCCACAACTGTTTTCATTTGGACTTAAGACTGTTTCGTTAGCCCACAACTGTTTTCATTTGGACTTAAGACTGTTTCGTTAGCCCACAACTGTTTTCATTTGGACTTAAGACTGTTTCGTTAGCCCACAACTGTTTTCATTTGGACTTATGATTGGCTTGTGAATTATCAAGAAGCCCATAGCACTGAAAACAATTAGCCCCTGGAGCTGTTTAAATGTGTTCCATGTTATTAACAAATGATGTACCACTTCTCTCGGATACTTTAGTCGGGTTACAAAACCAGTCTAACGGTCTATAACAAGAAACTGATATGTTTGGTAGAAGTGTTAATTGTGATGTTAAAAAACTGATGTAACGTTCTTCTGTTTGTGTGTTGTTTTTTTCCCGCGAAGGAGGGTAACTTTCTGTCCATGGAAAATGGTGGTATGGGAATGTAGGTGTGATGGTTACAAATTCTTAAGAATGTCTTGGCGCAATTTTTATCGCAGAGCTCAAGTTAAATGCTGTGTGGACAGGGAAAATCTTAAAAGGGAAGAAGAGGGTAACTGAAATTCTTAGAGGTGTCTGACGAGTAATGATACTGATACTTCAGTTTGTTGAAGTTGATATACAAGTTGAGCCTAGCTTGACATATGCAGCATACATCTGGGGTGCTGCGGAGGATAACCAGATGGAAACTGTGCATACGTTTGCCATGAAACGTATTTTACATGTACCCTTCGACTCCCTTATATTCCCCTACATATGATGAGATTGGTAGATATCCTCAAAGAACCCGAACCATAAAAAGTATTAAATATTGATTAAGCTGGTAGAATCTTCAAAAAACCCGAACAACCATAAAACGTATTAAATATTGATTAAAAACCAGTACGTTATCAGTGGAAACTTTATGTAGGCAAGCATTTTACGGTAACCTGGTAGATATCCTCGAAGAACCCGAACAACCATAAAAAGTATTCAATATTGATTAAACTGGTAGATATCTTCAAAGAACCCTAACAACCACAAACCGCATTAGACATTGATTAAAAACCATTAAGTTACCAGTGGAAAGTTTATGTAGGCAAGCCTTTTACGGTAACACGAATAGGAAAAGCAAAATTGGGTAGTAATAATTATCAGAGAGGTTCTTACTGATA